>CM023486.1:6228444-6263117 GCA_013339685.2 Hyalomma asiaticum | reverse complement strand
TTTACAAATGAACGAAATAGGAGCAATTCTGGTCGCAATTAAGCGTTTATTTTCTACATTTCGGCATGTTGGAGGGGTGTAGAGAAGTCATATGAGACGCAGAGATATTAAGGAGAGACGCTTAATCAGCAGCGCCTTCTAGAACATCCATGCATGGGTAGAGGCACCGGAACAAAGAGAACGTGAAAAAAATTACAGCATATCCACGGAGTGAATGATGATGAGTGGGCGAAGCTCGGGATGTGCATCGTAGATCGTGCCGAGTTCCGGATTAATTTAGTTAACGCGCATGCTACGAATCCTCACGGTTTCAACTATGCACATGCACAAATGAAATCTCCCACCGGCACTTCATTGCAAGTCAAGATCCAGTGTATATATATATATATATATATATATATATATATATATATATATATATATATATATATATATATATATATGGGTTTTGCCGGTGAACGCTTCTCCAACGCGAGCAGTCGGTATTTCTCAATCAAGAAACTCGCTAGGAGACGCTGCCTGCGCCAACGTTGTCTCTCGCGTTTGCCGGGGCAGTGTGGAGTTTGCCGCGGAGCGTGTGGCTCCCGGCGCTCGCGGCGAGGGCGAGCGCCAGGTGCCACGCGCTCGCCCTCGGCGCGTGCGTGCGCTCCAGCAGGCACGCGCCGGTGGCTACCTACTACTAACTACTACTACTACTACTACTACTGCATACATCGGGGACGCACGAAATGGCTGGTAATGGGGAATGAGAGACAGAAGAATTCGGCTTTTAGTTAACGCGCACGCTGCGAATTTTTATTGTTCAACAACGCACAGGAGAAATCTCCCACCGGCACCACCTTGGAGGTCAAAGCGTAAGACTGGTTACGCACTACTACGACTACGACGAGCGACGAACGGGTGCCGCTTTAAGGAGCTTCGCCCCTAAAACCCGGACTGCAAGCCATCGCAACCGTAGAGTTTCATGCTCTAACTAGAGGATATCTGGCACTGCAATCGTTCAACTACCATGCGAATTATGGTAAGTACAGGCTTCGTATTGGTTTGCGTTGGCTTGCGAACTGTGCACAAGCCATTTACTTCTGCAATTTTTGTTTTGTTTCCGCGTACCCTGCAGCGACGTTGTTCGAGGCATGCCACGCTCTCAGGAGAACAAAAGAAGCTTGCAAGATAACCAGCCCCGACTACAGCCAAACCTAGTGCAACACTCGCTGGTGAAAAACCAGCGTCGCATTGCCACATGACGTGATCCCGTCAGCCTGTTTTATTATGCTCCCCACTCATGTTCTCGTTAGCTGTCTGGTGCACTCTCGAGTGGTCTGGTGCCTGCGCGAAAAGCGAGCTTTCTAACGCGGGCGTTCAAGCCGCGTTCATGTACTTGCCGTGGCGTGGCGGTGTATTGAAAACGGAGGTCAGAACACAGAGACGCTTGCGTCGACAACTTCGATCCACCCGTTGGTGAAACGTACATTGCAATTGTAAACACACACACACTTGTCATGCGAAGGGCTGCTGCATCCAAGTTGCAGCAGGCTGCAGCATAGCGGATACGCGCAAACCACTTTACTATAGAAAAAGAGACACCTATCATGAGGCCAGAGGCATCCAGCTGCCGCCTCAGCCGCTGATACAGTCATCTGTATCGGTAATCTGCAGAAATCATGTGATAAAAAACCAAACGCGTCCAGTCCTCGATAGCGTCTGCGAGAGATGCTCGCATTTCCCGAGCTCGGACGGAGCAGCTAGACGCCGAAGCAGACGATAGATATATAGGTATAGACGCCGAAGCAGACGATAGATATTTCAATGAATACGTGCTCCGTATTTTCACTCCCAGGGGTATCTTAGAACACCAGCGTCGACAACGACGGCGCTATTCAACACCACACCTTCGACTAAATGTAAAGGAAGCGCACGAATGGCGCCTTCTGCAGACAAATACATACCCGCACCTGCGTTTAAAACATGCCATTCACCATGCCGCCTACGCCGCCACTTTCCCGTGGTATGGAGGACAGCCAACTCTCGCTCACATCACGTGGGAATGCGAGCTCAGGCCGTCTAACATTCATACGCCTCATACTTCGGCGGAAGAATTCCGAACGGAGCAGTGGGAGGCCTGGCTTGCCAGCGAGGAAAAGGAGGACCAAGTGGCACTCCTTGACCAAGCACAGCGGGCTGCCGAGGCCAGTGGAGCCCTGGACTAGGGGCCCCACCCACCTGCTTCGCCAACCTCCTTTTCTTTTTTTAACAATAAACTTTTGTCAACTCAACTCAGAGGGAAACACACATGCTTTTTACAGACATGCAAAAACCATACTTTCCTCGTGGCACCACATCTAGAGCACGATCGCCGAACCATGCATACCCTGATAGCAACATTTGTCTTTGCTTTCCTTCAACTTCGCAGTTAACTTCGCGTATCAGTTGTTACATGCGGGAGACAAAAGCAAATATTAATTACAAATATTTATTTTCCATTTTGTTAAAGCTCAGAAAACAATCGTCGCTAGTCTCAAGAACGAAATCTATCCGAAGCAGATCCTAGGCCTGTAGTTCCCATAATTCCCATGGTGGTTGAAGCGCCACTGAACGAGTTGCCATAGACACTAGCGTCCTGTTCCCCTCTAGTATAGTGCCTAGAATATACTGGCTAGTGTGCTGAGCGCGCGCGCTCGCGTGGCCACCGCGCTGATGCCTTCCTACATCCACCGCATAGCGGCGCTGCAAGTATCTATGATGATAATGATTGTGGTTCGGTTAGGAAAGGACGCTAATTTCTGCAGCCCACGTAGGGAGCACGGCTAAGCGTCCGTGGGGTTGGGGAGAAAGGGAGTGAAAGAGATGGAGAGAAAGGCCGTAGTTGAGGGCTCCGGAAATTTAGACCACCTGGGGTTCTTTAACGTGCACTGACAACGCACAGTACATGGGCCTCTGGCATTTTCGCCTCCATCGAAAATGCGACCGCCGCGGCCGGGATCGAATCCGCATATTTTGGGTGGCAGCCGAGTACCGTAACCACTACACCACCGCGGCGGACCAAGTATCTCTGGTTTAAAACCCCTCTACTTCGTAAAAGTACCACCATCTACTCTCCCCTATGCCACCTCCTCTCCGCTCGCGACAGCGGCGCCCCTTGGAACGCGCCACGAGCTTTCGGCATAGAGAAAGAAAAAAAAGTTAAGAGTGGACACTCCCATAGACCCCGGCGGCCCAATCGACCCTAGAGCACCTGCTGGTTGGTGAGAGCAACTGGCCTGCGCTTCCCGTTTCGGTTTCACTGGCGCGAATTTTGGATTACTGTGCGCAACCGACGTTTGGCTATGGCGAAAGTTAATGATTTCAGACCACTTCTCTCTGCCCAAATAGCAAGGCTGTTGTTTGTCGTTTTGATTTAGCAATTCCCTATTTTGTCTAGCTCAAAATTGTGCGTGCGAATTGAGGTCATGACGTAATCTTTATTTCGACTAAGTTATAATAGAAAGAGATGCAGGTAATCATAATTCACTACGGCTTTATTCATCGCGCTTGTTTTTCTTTTGGAAGAAGCGGTCAATCTATATATCAAAGAGACAGAGTACCCGCAATGTTTTTATTCCAAGGCAAGGTAGAGGCTGAGCATATAAAAAGCACAAAATGAGAAGAGCATCGCACATCCCGTGGTATGCGGAAGAAACTCGTCCCTGGCTTCTTGTGGGTTCTGCCATTGTTCAAGCACCACAACACACAGCAGTAGCTGCCGTAGCTTGGACCGACGGACGGCATGGCATCAGCGCGGTCTGAAAATGTCAGTAAATGCACACCAGGATTTATTCGTGGTCCGAGGCTTCGGGAAACGCGTCGTGAAGCATGCGAGGCCCACCGACCGCTCCTCAACGGGGAGTTTTGAAATAGCGTACGCAAAGCTTGCGGGCGTAGCGTGGCTTCACTTAAGGGGAGCCCGCGAGCGTGCGACGCATTCGCGGCTACGCCGCAAGCTTTTCGTACGATATTCGAAAACTCCCTAATGTTTCGCACCGAGCTCAGCGCACAGCACGCGTCGCCTCGGCTTGACGCCGTGCCCCCGTTTGCTATACTGGGGCGCAATGCGCGTTCCACGATGGGACGGAAGCGTTCCGGAAGCGTTCCGTTCCATCGAACCGAACGCGATTCTGCATACGTTGCACAATGTTCACGTCTTGCCACCGCATACAGCCGGAAACTGCTTTTTTTAGCGAACCTCGCCGTCGTAACAAGCTCCAGAAAAAGGTTACAACTGCGCGAATAAGACACCACGTAAGAAACATAGAAACACCCACCCACACGAAGCGCAACGTGTGTGGGCGTGTTTATGTTTCTTACGTGGCGTGTTATTCGCGCAGTTGTAACCTTTTTCTGAATCGATGACCCAACTAGCCCAACAACATGTAATTCAACAAGCTTCGCTTGAAAACGTACCTCACCTGCTGTCTCACACACGAAAACACCGAAGCAGCCGACGTTGACGGAACCTTCCCGCTGTCATGCCTGGGCTTGTCGCATGCTGGTATGGCGGGTACTCTCGGCGGCGCGAATCGTAGATGCTGCTTATGGCAGTGCGGCTGAACAAAAATAACCACGTAAGGTGTGTTGAATAAATTGTTTTTATGTATAAAGAACATGCCAAATATGGGCGCATAATTATTATTTTGTAAAAAAAAAACATTCTGTTGAATTGATAACCTTTTGTTTTTCGCACTTGCGTCCTCTGGCGTTTGGTGAGAGCACTAGTTTGTTACGTGGTCGTGACGTACCTCCTGAGGCCAGATTTCGCGGAGTGTCCTCTCTTAACTTCTTTTCTTTCTCTATGCTTTCGGTGAGCTTTCGAGCCAGTTGCGCGCCGCCGCTGTCGCAGTCCAGCTGCGGCCGTGTGCCGTGCCTTGCATACGGCTTGATGTATTGATTCACTCTTCTGCGTTGATTTTCTCTGCAGAAGCGAACTGATTTCTCATTTGTAACGAATTGCACGTCGTTTACGCTTCCTTTCAGAGCGTAGTGTCTCGGGGCGTAGTGAATGAAATTCTGTAAACACGGCATGCTATTTATTGCATCAGCAAGAAATATTTTAAATAACAGCTGTGGTGTGAAGCCACGTCGTTTGGGAAGGAAGTAGTTCCCGTGCGTATAAACTATCACGGTCGTCTACAACTGCAGCAACGCCAATAATGCCCATGGAGGCACACGCTCAAAACTTATGACGTTTCACATGTTACTTGTCCTCTGCCTGCCCAATGATGTGTGTAAGCCGTTCTGCGATGTTTCGCCCGTGCGGCGCAGTTTGCACCCATTGTCGTGAGGTCTTGCGTGCTTTCATGGGTGTCGCCGATGTAGCTGATCAATATCGTTCTTACGCACGCAAACAGTTTCTAATTACTGGACGGCCGAGCTCGTGCGTTGTGAATGTTGAAGTCGACGAACGCAGTCGGGTCACTACTATTGCCGAAACTACTGCTTGCTGTTGCAGAGGGTGTCGCCCATTACATGCGATGTATTCTCTGAACACACCCCACAGCGTGACCTCGATGCAATGAAAAATTCCTGCACTTCCTGATATGTATTGCCATACAGCCTTCCTTTAGGGGCGCAGCTCCTTAAAGCGGCACCCGTTCGTCCCTCGTCGTAGTCGTAGTGCGTAACCAGTCTTACGCTTTGACCTGCAAGGTGGGGCCGGTGGGAGATTTCTCCTGTGCGTTGTTGAACAATAAAAAATTCGCAGCGTGCGCGTTAACTAAAAGCCGAATTCTTCTGTCTCTCATTCCCCATTAGCAGCCATTGGCATGTTCCAGTAGGAAACGTTAGTAGAAGTAGAAGTGTTAAAAGCCGACTTCTGCTGTCTCTCATTCCCAGTAGCAGCCATTGTTTACCTCCAAGGTAGTGCCTGGTGAGATTTCTCCTGTGCGTGATTAATGTTCAAAACGCCGTTGATTGATGAAATAAACCAACGAAAGACGCCAGATGTTTTCTAAAAGCAAAACGAAAAGACGCCAGATGTTTCTAAAGCAAAACGAAAAGACACCAGCTGCTTAACGAAAGACGCCAGGTGTTTTCTAAAGCAATGGTTTTATAATCAAAACCATATCGCGATACAAGTTTGTACACTTGTGCATAGTTGAACCATGAGTATTCGTAGCGTGCGCGTTAACTAAATTAATCCGGAACTCGGCACGATCTACGATGAACCTCCCGAGCTTCGCCCACTCATCATCATTCACTCCGTGGATATGCTGTAATTTTTTTCTTTTTAGGGGCGAAGCTCCTCTTAGTCTAACCTTGTCAGGCGTCAGTCGTCAGGCGTCAGGTCTAACCCGCGTGCTGGGAGGCACGCGCTCGCCCTCGGCGTTCGCCTCGGCGCGTGCCTCTCTCTCTCTCTCTCCCAGCGCTGCCTCCTGACCACTTCCTCCGTGCTCCCGACGCGTGCCTCTGCAGTCTTGTGTGAGAGAGAGACAGAGAGAGAGCGAAAGGCGCGTGTTGGCTATGGGAACGCTCTTTCTTAGAGGAACGCTGTACCAGCTCGCAAAGAAGGAGGAGGAGGAGAAAAACTTTATTTATCCCAGGAGGGAAAGGGACAGTGGCGGAGGAAGCGGAGAAACCTACATTGCGTAGGTATCCGCTATCCTCTTGGCCCAATCCAGGATCTGGTCCTGGACCTCGGGCGCCGAGCTGCGCATAGCAGCCTCCCACTGCTCCTTATTATTAATATCAAGTGATTTAGGTGGGGGGTGTCGAGCGCACCCCCACATGACGTGGTCGAGATTGGCTTTTTGAGTGCAGAAAATGCATGAGGGGGAGGGATATACAGCAGGGTGTATAAGATGACGGAAAGCAGGCGTAGGAAACGTGCGAGTTTGCAACTGGCGCCACAAAATCTCGCATTGACGGTCAGCTCCACGGTGTAAGGGGGGGTATACGGTGCGTTGAAGGCGGTAGTGATTTGTTATGTCATGGAAGGTCAGAAGACGATCCCGCGCACTGAATGGGACTGTGTGTCCTAAGGCGGCGCCAGTAGCCTGCGCTCGGCCCGTCATTCCTCGGGCACAGGCATGAGCCGCCTCATTGCCACTCAGTCCCGCATGCGCGGGCGTCCATATGAGAGCAATGTCCTGCGTGGGGGGATGCTTATTAAGAATTGAAAGGGCAGTTTCCGAGATACGACCGGCACTGAAGTTACGTATGGCAGTTTTGGAGTCACTAATAATCATAGTGATATCGGGGATGGATAATGCTAATGAAATGGCAGCCTCCTCTGCCTCCTCTGAAGAAGTGGCATAGATGGATGCCATTGTGATTGCCTTGCCATTGGAATCTACAGCTGAAAGGACATAGGACGGGGAAAATGGGTATTCTGCTGCATCGACATAGAGCACGTCTTTCGCTCCTTGTAATATTTTCTGAAGGGCTTTTGCCCTTTGGATTCGTCGTTGAGTATGGTACGTGGGGTGCATGTTCTTTGGAAGGGGAGATATGTGTAATTGGTCGTGTATGTGACGCGGAATGTCGTATTTGGATTTGGTTATAGAAGTGAAATTTATGTGGGTAGAAGCTAAGATGTGACGACCTGTACTAGTAGTCGCGAGTCTAGCGTATTGTGCCGTTAGGTGAGCTTCGATAATTTCGGACAAAGTATTTATGACACCAGTCTGGTGTAGTCGTGCGTTAGAGGCGGTTGATGCAATTCCTAACACATATTTGTAAACACGGCGGAGGAGGGTGTTCACCACATCCTCCTCTGTCCGTGTAAGGTGAAGGTATGGGAGGGTATAAGTGATCTTACTTATTATGAAAGCCTGTACGAGACGCAGTAGCTCCGACTCCCGGAGCCCTCCTTTTCTGCCCGAGATTCTCCCAATTATTCTTAGCGTGTTTTCGACGGTAGTGCGTAAAGTGTTGAGTGTGTGCGTGTTAAGTCGGTTATTTTGAATAAATAGACCTAGTACACGAATGCGTGAGACTGTAGGGATTGGATCGCCGTTCATGTGAACCTCGACCATAGGAGCATGTCTGTTTCGACGGCGGGTTGGAAGGAGGAGTAACTCTGATTTACTGGGGGTACAGCGAAGGTTCATTTTGGAGGTCAGTGCTGCCGTTATGTCTACAGCTGCCTGCAGAGTATCTTGAATGTGTCCATCTGAGCCTCCCTTCACCCATAAGGTAATATCATCTGCATAGATGGAAACGCTTAGTTCTGGGATTTGTTGAAGAGTAGTGGGAATAGGTAGCATAGCCAGGTTAAAAAGGAATGGGGAGAGTACCGATCCCTGAGGCGTGCCGAAGCTGCCCAGTGTATAAGGTGATGACTGCTGTTGTCCGAACGTTAGTGTTGCTGTGCGGTCTGTGAGAAAGCTGGCTATGTATGAGTAAGTTTTAGAACCACAAGAAATGTGGCTAAGGCCAGAATATATAGCCGAGTGGGCTACATTATTAAATGCTCCATGTATATCCAGACACACTATTGCCTGTGTATCCTCGCTCTGATTTGGAATTATGATGTCATGTTGCAGGCGAAGCATCGTGTCTTGCGCCGAAAGAGATGGTCGAAAGCCAATCATTTGTGGAGGAAGTAGCCCATTATCCTCTACGTGCCTCTGAAGACGCGCAAGCAGCACGTGCTCCATAGCTTTCCCGAGGCACGATGTGAGAGAAATGGGCCTAAGATTTTCTATTTTGGGAGGTTTATTCGGCTTGGGTATAAATATGACTCGGGCGGCCTTCCAAGATGGTGGAAGGACGCCCTTGTCAAAACACTGATTAAAGTACTTTGTCAACGCCTTGATTGACGGTGCGTCAAGATTTCTAAGCAGTTTGTTGCTGACGCGGTCGGGGCCCGGTGCTGACTTGGTACGGAGGGTGGCGAGGGCGTGCCTAACTTCCGCTTCCGTAATCTCCGCATCAAGTGAGGCGTTCGGTTCGCCTGTATAAGAGGGCGCAGGATCCTTGCTAGATGGGGGTAAGTGTAACGCACGAAGGTTATCGAAAAACTCTCCTAATTTGTCCTTATGTTCGTGTAAAAGTTTGGTAATTGTGTGGCAGTGTCGTGTTCGAGATGTAGAGGGGTCTAATAGGTACCTGAGGAGTTGCCACGTTCGTTTATTACTAAGGTTGTCGTGTAGTCCTTCACATATCTGGCCCCATTCTTGCGCCGCCAATTGGGTCGCGTATTGCTCTATTTGGCGGTCTAATTTAGCTATCCTTATGCGAAGTTTCCTGTTGTGACGCTGGTGTTTCCACCGCCGCAACAGTGATTGCTTTGCTTCCCACATGTGCAGGAGCTTGGAGTCAACAGTGGTTAACGGTGTGTCAGGGTTAAGGGTTTGGGTGTGGGCTTCAATGTCTTTTTGAAGCTGTTCGGTCCACTCTATAATGTCGTCAATCTCTGATGGAGCAGTGTTGTTTCGGGACGCCCTAAAGTTGTCCCAATTAGTGAACGTTAGTGGTCTGGGTGCTGAAGGTCGGTGTTTGAATTGTAGTGTAATTGTAATTATATAATGATCGCTTCCTAGGTTAATTTGGGTGTTAGTCCATAGTGTTTGCGCAGCTCTGTGAGTGAGAGTAAGATCAGGGGACGTGTCCTTATTTACACTATTCCCCAAACGAGTTGGCATTTCTGGGTCGTTGTGCAGTGTAAGGCGGTGTGTCTGGATTTGGGACCAAAGGGCCCTTCCCTTTGGTGTAGATGTGCTGTAACCCCACACTGGGTGGGACGCATTGAAATCCCCCACTATGAGGAGGGGTTCCTTGCCTGCCGAAGATAGAGCTCGTGCGAATAGGGTGTCGAAGCGGTGTTGCTTGCATTGGGGATGGCTGTACACATTAAGAATGTATAACAGTGGTGTGTTAAGTTTGGGGGGTAGTACTTGGAGGAAGTCGTGCTCAATGTTGATGTCTGCAAATTTCGAGTAAGTAACGGTAAGGTGCTTTTGGGTTAAGACGGCAGTGTTGGGTTTATCGTCCGCCGGGTTTTGATGTGTTCTATAGCCTGGCAGCTGCACAACACCATGAGTTTCTTGTAATGCAATGATCGGGGGAGGGTTATCCTGGGACTTGATATACTGCAGGAGGTTTGCTTTTTTCTGGCGAAACCCCCTGCAGTTCCATTGCCATACGCAAAGTTCGGTGCGGTTACGAGGTGGCATTTTCAGCGGGTGGATTTGGCTTAGGCGCGGCAAGCTCTGGATGGTTAGCATGGACCGTGTCGATCCATTGTGTAACTCTATCTAATGTCCTTTGCATTGGAATTATAGCCTGCTGTATCGATGTTACGGTTTCATGAAGTTTCTGAAAAGATGCCGTGGAAAAAGTAATGAAATTGTCTAGCTTTACCTCGAGTTTGTTTACTTTTTCTTCGAATTTATCGACTTTCTCGAGCTTCTCTTCAATTTTGTCCACTCTCTCTTCGAA
Source organism: Hyalomma asiaticum (assembly GCA_013339685.2). Classification (NCBI taxonomy): domain Eukaryota; kingdom Metazoa; phylum Arthropoda; class Arachnida; order Ixodida; family Ixodidae; genus Hyalomma; species Hyalomma asiaticum. The sequence goes on along the minus strand of CM023486.1, from coordinate 6,252,704 downwards.
TGACGTTATAGGGGCCGAAATTTTGCGTTTCTGCGCAGGGGGTTGAGCGGTATCTCTAGTAACAGGGGTAGTTGAGGGAGAGGTTGTTAGTGCTGGCGAGACAACTGTGGAGGTGAGAGGTGAGGCTTGGGGAGGCACGCATGCGGGTGATTGTTTAAGGGATTGAAGCTCGAGACGTAACTTCGCATTTTCTGCCCTCAAGTTAGCCATATCATCCTGCATTTGTTTTAATTGCCTTTGAATGGAGCTTTCAGGGGAGGCTACCTGTGCCCAGCTCACCTGATTTCCAGGGCCTGTCCGGCGGCCGTTGTCTGGGTAAACGCTTTTGCTTCTGCTTCTGTTGCGGCGTCTGCTGCGACTTCGGCTGCGGCTGCGGCGTTCCTGGCGTTTCGTGGGACTTGGTGAGCGTCCTCTTTGATTGTTTTGCGACAGCGTGCTTGGTCCAAGGAGGGAAGCTGCGTCTTTCTCAAAAAGCAAGGGTGCAGGCTTCGGCTTTGGTTTGTAGCGTTGCGGACACTGTGGGGAGCCGGTGGGATGGTCTTTCTGGCACACCACACACTTAGGTTGACAGTCATGATCATGTGGGGGATTCGGAACGCCACACACTTGGCATAACGATTGAGGGGCGCTCGGACAAACATCCGGCCTGTGGCCTACTGTGCGGCAGAGATTGCAGGCTTCCGTCCTATAGCGGTAGGGTACGCACCGGATGACGCCACCTTGGTAATTGATATAAAATGGCACGCGTGTACCCCTGAAGGTGACTAAGACTGACGTGGTGGCTCCCATGCGGCGTCCAGTTAGGATGAGGCCCAGTCTGTCGTAGTCCAATAGGCTTGACATGATTGTTTCAGCTGTATGGTCTACAGGAACGTTGCGAATCACCCCCTTGCAGGTGTTCGATGGATCGGTGATGTGGCTTGCTACTTCATAGCTGCGGTTGTCCATCTTGATGGTTTTGATTTGGAAGTAGGCATCGGTGCGTTCACAGTCCGGTGTGCTGACAAGAATGGTGTTGCTTACCGCGTTGATGCGGTACTGATCCTGAAGAGATCTTGTGAGCGCTGCAGCTTGGAGGATTGCATGTATGAGCTTCGGAAGCGGCGTGTCCGCACAGTTGAAGCCGCCACGTATGCGGAGAACTATTTTATAGTCATCGGCTGGAAGTGGAGGTGGTCTGGGGGCATTACGCCGAATCGATGCGAGGACTTTCTGAGGCTCTTCTGTCGAAGTGTCAACGACTGACGTTTTCTTCAAGGATGAAGCTGGTTTTCGGCTTCTGGCATAAACTTGACGCCAGCTGCTTCCGTCGGTGTCGAGAGCGTCGGCAGCGGGTAGCTCTTCTCCATCCGCATCATGGCCGGGCATCTTGCAGGCCTACCGGCAGGCCCGCTGAGAGCTGATATAACAGTGCCGATAATTCGATGTTTCTTATCGGAAAGGTGAATAACTCGCTCGGGAAACTTCGTTCGATGTATTCGACACCGTAAGAAGCTCCTTGGCCGCTTACGTGGCCATTGATGCAGTTTAGAAGACAAAACGGGTGGCTGTCAGGAGCGCTTGCAAAACGCGTCCGCTCCCGATGGCGTCTACGGCGCGTCTCCAAAGAAGGAGAACGCGCCTTCACCCGCGAGAGACAACGTTGGCGCAGGCAGCGTCTCCTAGCGAGTTTCTTGATTGAGGAATACCGACTGCTCGCGTTGGAGAAGCGTTCACCGGCAACCCATATATATGTATATATATAGGCACTGGATCTTGACTTGCAATGAAGTGCCGGTGGGAGATTTCACTTGTGCATAGTTGAAGCATGAGGATTCGTAGCGTGCGCGTTAACTAAATTAATCCAGACCTCGGCACGATCTACGATGAACCTCCCGAGCTTCGCCCACTCACCATCATTCACTCCGTGGATATGCTGTAATTTTTTTTCCATTTTTTGCAAGTGCCAGCGGTTCTTTAAAAAACAAGCACACGTGGCGTGCGGGCTGTTGAAGAAACTGGATGCGCTTGCGAACAGCCGTGATAATCTTTAAATTCGAAATCTTAACCCCTTTTGAGGGAAATGCTCTCACATGTGAAAAACGGGTATACAGGAAACGGCTAAATGCAACTTCTCTTTCAGGACAGCGCACCCTATCACGTATAAATAAAGTCCACATCCAGGATTTTATAACGGTCCTTGTTCGTTCTATGCATGGTTATGAAACGATCTGTTTTCTGCCAATAGTATCAAGCAAAAAAGAGCTAAAACTACTCCAATGCACCAAAAACGGCCACCTACTTATTCTATACAAGTGTCGCGTTTCTTTTATAGAATAAATAGGTGGGTGTTTGCGGTTTGTTCTGAGTAGTTTTAACTATTTTTTTGCTTCATATCACTCATTCTATAGAAGTGTCGCGTTTCAAACGTGCATCTTCAGTGGCTGCAGCTTCACTAAATATCCCGCTCAACGCGCATATCTTTCTGAAACATGTTTTTATTTCCTTCCGATAGAAGATTTGCAAAAGTACAAAGCAAGGGATAAGACATCTACAGATATTTTACACCAAAAATTAACACATTGTCGGCAGGGCAATATAAAAAAATTACCCTGCAAAACAAACGACAAAGAATAATACAGCCCGAAAAATAAAGGAAGATGGATAAACATTTATTAAAATACCCTCAGGGTACAAACCACCATTTCATTTTCTTGTCCTCACGGAATGACAAAAAAAAATTACAGCATATCCATGGAGTGAATGATGATGAGTGGGCGAAGCTCGGGATGTTCATCGTAGATTGTGCCGAGTTCCGGATTAATTTAGTTAACGCGCACGCTACGAATCCTCATGGTTCAACTATGTACAAGTGAAATCTCCCACCGGCACTTCATTGCAAGTCAAGATCCAGTGCATATATATATATATATATATATATACATACGCCATGCGCAGCGCCTATAGGGGCGCCACTGAAAGCCGCGTAGCGGCGGCCGTTGGAACCGGTGGTGGGTCGCGTAGCAGACGCCTCATTTCACTGCTAGCATCGCGGAAGTGCGCGCGTGCGATTTGCCGCTTGTGCGCGTCCCAGATAATTACTTTTGCGGCGATAGCGTGTGCAAAGGAGCTGCACATTATAATAGTGGACATGTGTCCGATGTCACAGCTGTGTGGGACGACAATGTCACCATACGCGCCAAGTGTTTGCCACAGACAAGCGTCAACAAGCTTCCCTACGAAGTGGAGCTCATCGCACCGCTTTCTTTATAACGTCCCGATCACTGATGCCTGCATGCGTTGACGCGTGAACCAACGTTTTTTTTTTTTTTCGACACAGTAGCTTCGTTTACTTGCCATGTGTTTATACAGTAGATTTTGAGGGATCGCTGTTGCACCGGCGCATGGATTTCACGGGTGCGGCCACGCGAAGGGTCAGCGTTGGTAAAACTGAAACCAGCACGATAAACTTGTGAATATATTGTTTTGTTTTGTGGGGTTTAACGTCCCAAAACCAGCTCTGATTATGAGAGACGCCGTAGTGGAGGGCTCCGGAAATTTCGACCATCTGGGGTTCGTTTACGTGCACTGACATCGCACAGTACACGGGCCTCAACATTTCGCCTCCATCGAAATGCAGCCGCCGCGGACGGGATTCGATCCCGCGACCCTCGGATCAGCAGCCGAGTACCATAGCCACTAGACCACCGTGGCGGGGCTTGTGAATATATATCTCGGCAGCTTGCGCTAGTGGCGCGAGACTGAGTCATGCGGAGCTGGTGGTCACCTATAGCTTGTCGTAGCAGCTTGGCTACGTATTTGCTAGGTTTTTTCCAGCTATTACCAAGTGTTGCAAAATGGCGTTACATTCTACGCGATCGTCAAAGTCTTAAATGTGCATAGGTGCCATGTTTTACAGCTAATATGCAACTTGAGGCGAGCGCACAGCGAACATTCTGCACCGGTGATCGCATTCCAGTGCCATTCATCGCACCGCTTTCTTTATAACGTCCCGATCACTGATGATGGTAGAATGCAGCCGATTTCGTGCAGCACACGTGTGATTCCACGGCGCTTTTGTAAAGGAGCCGTCACCTGCCCCACATTCTCTGACATTGCGCTTCGCGCCATTCGTTTTTCAAGAGAGCCTAGGCATCGCGTCTTATCAGTACTAACAACCTCATGTGCATTGTAGCGTCTACAATGCAGGCGAGGCGACCTGAAGACGTAGCGACATAAATGGAGAAATAAAACACGATAATCGTTCTGATACTGCTGTTAACAAGAAAAGAGAAATAACGGGCGCGAAAGAAGACGAAATAGCATCGCGAGCGCGTTATGTTCTGGGTTTTTCTCTTTAGAAAAAAAACAGAAACGGCATCAAAGGGTCTCGCTGCTCGGCACTCTTCAGGCGTATTGTCTTCCGCCGCACTTCGAAGCCTTGTTTATTCTTCATCGAAGTCCTCGGACTTTACAGTCCTGCAAACAGCGCGATTGCTTGCCTTCTGCGTCGTACAGCCGCAATCCACCGCCGCCGTCGCTCTCGCTCATGAAATAGCACCGAAAATCTGTATAAGTGCGTTCGTGGCGATTTCTTCTGTGTGTCTGAGTAGCCGACAACGCAGCAGTTATTTTTCGGCATCTCTGAAGCCCGAGAGAGTCGTTAAATCACGATGAAAACATCCATCCGCGCACACGCGTACACGCTCGCGGGAACACTGCTCGCTCGGACCCACCAACGCTTCCGAGCCGTGGCGGCAGATGGCGTCCTCGGCGCTTTGCGCATCGCCTATATATATATATATATATATATATATATATATATATATATATATAATATGGGTTGCCGGTGAGCGCTTCTCCAACGCGAGCAGCAGTCGGTATTTCTCAATCAAGAAACTCGCCGCGGTGGTGTAGTGGTTACGGTACTCGGCTGCCACCCAAAAAACGCGGGTTCGATCCCGGCCGCGGCGGTCGCATTTTCGATGGAGGCGAAAATGCCAGAGGCCCGTGTACTGTGCGTTGTCAGTGCACGTTAAAGAACCCCAGGTCGTCTAAATTTCCGGAGCCCTCCACTACGGCCTTTCCTCTCTATCTCTTTCACTCCCTTCCCCCCCCCCCCACCCCCACGGACGCTTAGCCGTGCTCCCTACATGGGCTGCAGAAATTAGCGTCCTTTCCTAACCGAACCACAATCGCTAGGAGACGATGCCTGCGCCAACTTTGTCTCTCGCGGGTGAGGGCGCGTTCTCCTTCTTTGCGAGCTGCTGGTACAGCCTTCCTCTAAGAAAGAGCGTTTCCATAGCCAACGCCCGCCTTTCGCTCTCTCTCTGTCTCTCTCTCGTTTTATGTAAAGTTGACCTTATGAGGGTGTCCACGAGCTAGAGTTCCTGTTTTAACAGAATGGCAAGAAAAAAAAAAGAAGTAGGAATCACAACAGCGATTCTCATCTCCAAATAAGAGAAACTGCAATAAAAAGGGGGGTTGGGGGACGACAGCAGCACTGCAACATAATTTTGTAATGTTAAAGCTTGGCTTCTGGTAGCCCAGATCAAGCATAATTTACACGCACATGACTTGGTAACCAGGAACAGTTGCCCAAGGTTTTTTTTCTTTGTTTGTTTGTTTGATTCAGGGGTTGCAGGTGTGGGACAGAAGCGCGCACATAAAATTCACAAGGCAGATGATGTGCCTGTGCGCATTTCGAGTTCGTCCCTGTCTCCTAAAATTAATAAACGTGCAAGGCGTTCCTATATCGTGTGTAACCGACAATCCCGCCACTATATATACCTTTCGGTAACCAGCGCGAATAACTTCGATACTCCTCTGTGTCTTTAGAGTGTGAGTTGCAATTGCCCTTTTCATTAGCTTTTAATTGCCCATCCAGGCGGCTAACTAAGGTACTAGAATGCGCTTTTGAAAGTGGACAGCTTTAAAAGTGACGTAAAAGAAGTGATGTCAGTGGCAGCGAACAGCTAGAAAATAAACTTTGGTCTTGTGAGACGTTCAAACTGGCACATTTATGCCGTCAGTATATGTTTCTAGTACAACTGCAGCCTGCCATTCAATCCCCACGTGTTTCACCCTTCTGGCATGCTGGCACATTTTAGGCTGTGGAAGCTTGTGGAACAATTTCGGGCTTTTTCTCTTGTCCACTAGTTAAAGCTTGGAATGAAAGGGCACTTTGCCACGAGCAGGTTCGCTTAACTTTTGTGACGCTTCAGTGCTTTTTTCTCTCTCTCTCCCATTTTGCAATGCACACGTGGGCAAAATACCTTCAGCCGCGGTGGTGAAGTGGTTACGGTACTCGGCTGCCACCCAAAATACGCAGGTTCGATCCCGGCCGCGGCGGTGGCATTTCCGATGGAGGCGAAAATGTCAGAGACCCGTGTACTGTGCGTTGTCAGTGCACGTTAAAGAACCCCAGGTGGTCTAAATTTCCGGAGCCCTCCACTACGGCCTTTCTCTCCTCTCTATCTCTTTCACTCCCTTTCCTCCACCCCCACGGACGCTTAGCCGTGCTCCCTACATGGGCTGCAGAAATTAGCGTGCTTTCCTAACCGAAACACAATCAATCAATCATCATCATCACTAGAAAACACGAGACGCAGAGCATTGACTACAGTGCCTAGAAAATATACTTAAGTATAAAAAGGACAGAAAGTTGAGCGAGTTGGTAACATTCCATAATCAAAAGAAGAGGCGTGCAGGACACGGACACAAGAAGAGAAGCGAACACCTTAAGTATATTTTCTTAAGAATATACTTAAGTATATTTTCTAGGCACTGTACATTGACGGAGCTGAAGGCGCACGAAATACGCAGCCGCATGGATGGATGCATGGCTGGATGCTATGAGCTTCTCCTTTGTAACGGGGCGGTGACATGTGCGCCACCAGGCTCGTAAGAATGAACAACTTTTAGGGGCGAAGCTCCTTAAAGCGGCACCCGTTCGTTCCTCGTCGTCGTAGTCGTAGTGCGTAACCAGTCTTACGCTTTGACCTCCGAGGTGGTGCCGGTGGGAGATTTCTCCTGTGCATTGTTGAACAATAAAAAAAATTCGCAGCGTGCGCGTTAACTAAAAGCCGAATTCTTCTGTCTCTCATTCCCCATTAGCAGCCATTGGCATGTTCCAGTAGGAAACGTTAGTAGAAGTAGAAGTGTTAAAAGCCGACTTCTGCTGTCTCTCATTCCCAGTAGCAGCCATTGTTTACCTCCAAGGTAGTGCCTGGTGAGATTTCTCCTGTGCGTGATTAAACAATAAAAATTTTGTTCATAACGCCGTTGATTGATGAAATAAACCAACGAAAGACGCCAGATGTTGTCTAAAAGCAAAACGAAAAGACGCCAGATGTTTCTAAAGCAAAACGAAAAGACGCCAGCTGCTTAACGAAAGACGCCAGGTAAAGCAATGGTTTTCATCTGCAACCAGTGCAAGAACCACTTAGCTTACATTTCACCCACCACAAAGCGGTCATAATGAAAGGACAACGGAAACCAGCAATAAAAGTTTGATAAAACATTTAATCAATCGTTTCACGTCATTTTTATCGGGCGAATTAACGGAAGAAATTTCACGGTTTAACCGATGATTACTTCCAGGAGCTTCGCCCAATCTCATCATCATTCACCTCGTGGATCTGCCGTCAATTTTTCTTTTTGAAGACGAGTCTTGGGATACTTCGACGCAGAAATTTTGGTGTGTGTGTGCGTGCGTGCATGCATGCGTGCGTGTCCTGCTTTTCGATTCAGCAGAATGGCGAAAGTTTAACCCCTTCCTCAACGACCACCCATCTTGAACTGGTATCTGCGTTCATACTTGTGCACACAGTCGACCAAAATGCAAATATTACGCATATCTGAGGCGCAACATCAATTCGCAAGTATTAGATGGTGCGTTCCATTAGTAGAAAATATATAGATGCGTAATTCTAAAGAACCTAGTGCTTGTTAGGATGCGCTAAAAATGCGACGTGTATGAACGGAAAAGCGGACGTTTCCTACGCTTCGGTGGATGGATGGATGGATGGATGGATGGATGCTATGAGCTTCCCCTTTGTAACGGGGCGGTGACATGTGCGCCACCAGGCTCGTAAGAAGATTTAATAACTTTTTTTCTTCCTCTCTTTGAATTTTCCTCATGCCTTTTAAATTTACTTCAATCAAATCGATCATGCCATATCGAAAATGGAATTTCATAGCCCAGTTCCCTGCCCCTTATGGCAGAAATTCCATATTTTTCCCTATAATTATTTTTGTCCGTTCTCTCTAGTTTTCTGCCACCAGTATTCTAACCGTCTCTTACTTATTTCAATCGCGGCTATGTTCAGCTTCCCGTTGTTCGCCCTAAAACCCAAGGCTTCATGTAGGGTGGTGCCCAAACGTACACCTGGGTGGATATTTCCGCATTCAATCAGAACATGCTCTGTCGTTTCCCTATCTTCCTCACAGCATGTGCATTTTTCTTCTTCTTTACTGAATTTCGCTTTATAAACACGCGTTCTAAGGCAGCCCGATCTCGCTTCAAACAATAAAGCGCTTCCTCTTGAATTATCATAAAATGCCTCCCTCTTTATTTCGTTTTTGCCCTCTCGGTAGTTATTCAGAGTCGGTTTTTTTTCCATCGCTGCCCTCCAGTAAATCTTCTCCGCCTCTCTGACTTTTCCCTTTACGCTCTTTGTTGTCAGTTCGCTTAGAGCCGTATATCTACTGGTGAGCCTCCTAGTTCTCTTTCTCCACTGCGTGTCAACGCTCTTTCTATATAAATAGCGGAACACCTTCACTGCCCACCTAACCTCTTTCATATTCCTTAGTCTTTCTTCAAACCTTATTTTGCTCTGCGCTTCCCTTGCCTCAAAACTCGCCCATCCCATATCGCCCTTTACAGCCTCGTTTGTCGTTTTCCCGTGAGCACCCAAAGCGAGGCGTCCCACAGTTCTTTGATTCACATCCATTCCCGATTGTATCTCTGGCCTCATGCACACCACTGAGTTCCCAAATGTAAGCCCCGGTACCATTACCCCTTTCCACAGACCCCTAAGCACCTCGTACCTATTGTGTCCCCATAACGCTCTGTGCTTCATTATTCCTGCGTTCCTCTTTCCCTTTGCTGCCAAGGCTTTTTCCTGTACCTTCATGTATGTATCACCCTCATTTACCCATACGCCAAGGTACTTGTATTCGCTTACTCTCGATATTTCTTGGCCCTGTATGGATACCGCCTGGTCGTTGGGATCATTGAATACCATCAATCCGCATTTTGTTACACTAAATCCTAGTCCTAGATTCTCGCCTTCCTTCCCGCATATATTCACCAGCCGTTGTATATCATCTCGACTGTCCGCGAATAAGACAATATCATCAGCATAAAATAAACCCGGAAGCATCTGCTCAATCATCACGCCGCCCTGTTTGTGTGACAGATTAAAACCAATGTGGCTATCTCCCAGCGCTTTTTCCATTCTAACCATGTACAGCATGAATAACAGCGGCGACAAAGGACATCCCTGTCTCAGCCCCTTGCTAATATCAACGTTCTCTCTGCTATTTATTCCTTCCCATTCTATGCAAACTGTATTTTCTCGATATATTTCCCTCAAAAGCTGTACACAATCGTCGCCCATGCCCATTCCTTCCAAAATTTCCCACAATATTTCCTGATTAACATTGTCATACGCCCCAGTGATGTCTAGAAAAGCCACATACAACGGCCTCCTTTCTATTTTTGATATTTCTATACGCTGAGTAAGAACAAATAGGTTATCGTCTAAACGCCTGTCTACTCGAAATCCATTCTGAAGTTCTCCCAAAATATTGTTACGTTCTGCCCAGGCTTCTATTTTTAATTTTACTGCTTGCATAGCCATCCTGTATAGTACCGATGTAATGGTTAGCGGTCTATACGAGCGAATGTTATTCTTTTCCCCCTTGCCTTTATAGATTAAGTTCATTCTGCTTTTTCGCCAACTGTCCTGTATTTGCCTCTCCTGTAAGCATTTTTCTACGGCTTTCAATAGCGCTTCTTTAGTGTTCTGTCCTAATTCGTTAATGAGGCTAACGGGGACCCCATCTAAACCCATAGCAGTGCGCTTTGGAATTTTTCCTTCGGCCTTTTTCCAATTGAAATTCTCAAGTTCTAGCTCTTCCTTAGTTTCGCTCTCCGTCATGGTTTTATCCACTGGGGGAATCTCTTGGACGATCTTTTTAAACGAACCGGCTGTTACCTTCTGGATGTAACCCAACGCTTCGTAACCTTCCAATTGATTTCCTCTTTCATCAACAATATGTTGTTGCAATGTGGCAGACTTTTTACCTAGCGCTTTTATGTGGTTCCAAAATATCCTAGGCGCGTCCTTCTTTTTGTCATGAATTTCTGTAACCCAGCGTTCGCTTTCACCTTTAATTTTTGCCTCGACCAATTTCTGTACAATAGATTTTTTCTCTAAATATATTTCCCATCTTTCCGTGACTTCGACTTGCGGCCGCTTCTCCCTTTTTGCCTGCCTGTGCTCCCTTGATGCTTTACGTCGCTTTTCGGTCGCTTCCCGGATTTCCTTGTTCCACCATCTTTTTGGCGTTCTCTTTCCTTTCCAGCAAACAGTTTTCTTCTCTTTACTTATTTCTTTCGTCATTGCATGAACTAGCTCATTATACCCCCAGTCCTTGCCTCGTATTTTGCCTACTTCTTCCTCGACTCTTGCGGCTATATTTTTTATTTGTTTGTCATTTAAATACGAGCTGCCAAACTTCGACTCTACGTTATTATTTTCAGTTTTATATCCCAGTTGTAACGTTATGCGTTTATGATCACTACCCAAGCTGTTCATCCCGTCCTCGTCTATTCTCATTTCTCTCAGTTTTTCATAGATTCCTTCCGTCATTAGACAATAATCAATGTTCGATTGTCTGTTTCTGACCTCCCACGTGATCTGTCCACCACACTTGGGCCCTGTGTTAACTATCACGAGACTATGGTGCTCGCAAAGATCCAGCAATAACCTACCATTGGTGTCTGTATATCCGTCAAGGTCATGGATGTGGGCATTCATATCCCCTAGGAGGATGATTTCAGCCCCATGACCAAATTCTTTAATATCGGTGTTTATGCAATGCTTTATCTCCAGATTCTTTTCCTTACAGTTATTTCCCGTCCACATGTAAGCTACACCTAGCCACGTTTTCTTTCCACCTACCCTACCCGAAACCCAGAGGTGCTCTGAACACGTTTGTTTTACTCTCTCCCATTTGGCTCCGCTATGAATAAGCATTCCAACACCCCCACCTTTTCTTTCTGATATGATCCTGTTGCACCCTTCCCAAACATAATTGTCAATATGTGGTGGCTCTTCCAGGTCTCTAAGGTGTGTTTCTGTAACCGCATAAACGCCTATCTTTTCTTTGTTTAACTGTTCCTCAATCTCTAACCATTTTGCCTTTTTTCTGCCACCCTGCATGTTTATGTAACTAATTGCTACACGTGCCTTCGCTCTTTTCTTCCTTTTACCTCTTTTCTGGCATTTCTCAGTGCTGCCTGCCCGAAAATCCCCCTGGTTGTTTCCTTTGTTCCTTGCTACCCCGGACTCCGAAGGGCCCGCGTACCCCCCAAAAAAGCTACTGCACGTCCTGCAAGCCGCCAACCTACCTCATGACCAAGCCTCCTATCGAAGTGAATTCTGTCTCTTTGGAAACCCCCCCACCTTATGCACCTCCCTGTTTATTTCCACTACTACGAAACCCTTCTCTCGACTCGTACGCCATATCTCTTTGTTTGCATCGACAACCGCTCTTTGGAGGTTGCCGTCACGCACCGGTATTTCCGGTACTTTGCACACTACTATCTGCACCTGAGGGGAGATGGCGCGCATGTCGTCGACGCCTTTTGCCAAGGTCGTCGCTAATCCTGACGATTCTTTGTTGAGGACGTCGTTTAGCCCTGCCGCAATCATCACGAGGTTGCGTCCGTGAGCCCCAGACCTGAGTTTTTCTCTTGCTTGCCTCATGACTGAACCCAGCCTATGTCCTGGGAACGTCCCTACCAATACTCGTTTGTCGCCTTTCACCCTCTCTTTGAGTGCCTCGGCGCATCGAACTAAATTGGAATCGCCAGCTATAATAACCCTCTGAGGTTTTCCAGCTGGAGTCACCTGAACCTGGCTACTGTCTGGGTGTTTAGCCTGAGTCGCAGCTGCTGCATTATCTACTCCCTCCCGCAAAGCTACTTCCTGAAAGCTGTGCTCGGCGCTCTTTGCACCTGCGTTTTTCACACCCTGTTCTTGCTGCCCCCCCGCGCTGGAGGTCGGCGCCGCACTGTTCTCGCTGTTGCCTGCTTCTTTGTTCGCCTTAACTACCATGGCTAGTCCTTCCTCTGCTAACCTAAGCCTCTCCCCCATGGCCTGCGTTTTCTCACGCTCTTTTGCCAACGCATTTTCAAGCTCGGCGATTCTGTCCACAAGTCCGCTCTGAGCAGCCATCATTTTTTCCATTTTTTCCTCGATCTCACACTGTCTACATTTGGCATCAGCTTCTTCTGCCTTCTCTTCCGCACAAACTTCCATTTTCACAGCTGCCCCGCACCCTGAACACTTTGCAGTCTTTTTGACCATGACCGCTCCTAGCAAAAGGGTTACACTATCTAAAGAACAAAGGCCCTCGGTACTACAAACACTTCCCTAAGACAATACGTATCCAAAAGCTCAATGGATAGCCGACACTTCAAAACACTCGTGGTGGGTGCTCGTGCACCTCAGCCACGTGGAGGCAGAAAAAAGGAAAGCAAAAAAAACCCCAACAAACAAGTTACTGACCCCTCCAAAAAACCGTACCAACTAATAACCTCGGTACTACAAACACTTCCCTAAGTACAAACACTTCCCTAAGACAATACGTACCCAAAAACTGAATGGATAGCCCACACTTCAAAACACTCGTGGTGGGTGTACATGCACCTCAGCCACGTGGAGGAAGAAAAAAAGGAAAGCAAAAAAACCCAAAAATCAAGTTACTGACCCCCCAAAAAAACTGTACTAAGTAATAACCACAAATATAGTTTATGCTAATGACCTATACTAGAAAAGCAAGCTCAATGCATGCAAGAAAACTTATCTGCTGCTGTCGTTCCGGAGACCGAAAAACCACATCCGCTCATCGCCAACGCGCGTAGAAAACTCATAAAACGACACGGTGGTGCCACCTACCAGTAGCTCTGCGTACTACGCAAGCTTCTTGCGTTTCCCCATATCATGGCCAGATGGCGTCTATATCTCACGCAGCGCTGCCTCCATTTCATCAATGCCAGCCACATGCGGCCGATTCAACATAGACGGGGCGCTGTCTGAGACAAGGGAAAACATAAATGGCCGTTTGATGATATAGAACACACTCTACAAGACATGCCCAGACAACGCAGGGAAAAGGCCGACGAGCAGATTGCAGCGGAGAAGCGCCGGCGTGCCGATGCCCGTCGTCTCAAGCGTGCCCAGGATACGCCCGAAGCTCGTGCCGAACCGCAGATGAACCGGGACTGTCATGTAGTACGGCCGGTAGAAGACTATCATCTTTCGACGACATTTGCAGCGAAGCACGTAGATACGCGGCCAATGTTTTTCTCTCTCTCTTTAAATTTTCCTGACGCCTTTTAAATCTACTTCAATCAAATCGATAATACTATAGCAAAAACGGAAATTCATAGCCCAGTTCCCTGCCCTTTATGGCAGAAAGTCCATATCTTTCCCTATAATTATTTTTGCCCGTTCTCTCTAGTTTTCTGCCACCAGTATTCTAAACGTCTCTTACTTACTTCAATCGCGGCTCTGTTCAGCTTCCCGTTGTTCGCCCTAAAACCCAAGGCTTCATGTAGGGTGGTGCCCAAACGTACACCTGGGTGGATAATTCCGCATTCAATCAGACCATGATCCGTCGTTTCCCTATCTTCCTCACAGCATGTGCATTTTTCTTCTTCTTTACTGAATTTCGCTTTATAAATACGCGTTCTGAGGCAGCCCGATCTCGCTTCAAACAATAAAGCGCTTCCTCTTGAATTATTATAAAATGCCTCCCTCTTTATTTCGTTTTTGCCCTCTCGGTAGTTATTCAGAGTCGGCTTTTTTTTCCATCGCTGCCCTCCAGTAAATCTCCGCCTCTCTGACTTTTCCCTTTACGCGCACTGTTGTCAGTTCTCTTAGAGCCGTATATTTACTGGTGAGCCTCCTAGTTCTCTTTCTCCACTGCGTGTCAACGCTCTTTCTATATAAGTAGCGGAACACCTTCACTGCCCACCTACTCTCTTTCATATTCCTTAGGCTCTCTTCAAACCTTATTTTGCGCTGCGCTTCCCTTGCCTCAAAACTCGCCAATCCCATATCGCCCTTCACAACCTCGTTTGTCGTTTTCCCGTGAGCACCCAACGCGAGGCGTCCCACAGTTCTTTGATTCACATCCATTCCTGATTGTATCTCTGGCCTCAAGCACACCACTGAGTTCCCAAATGTAAGCCCCTGTACCATTACCCCTTTCCACAGACCCCTAAGCACCTCGTACCTACTGTATCCCCATAACGCTCTGTGCTTCATTATTGCTGTGTTCCTCTTTCCCTTTGCTGCCAAGGCTTTTTCGTGTACCTCCATGTATCTATCACCCTCATTTACCCATACGCCAAGGTACTTGTATTCGCTTACTCTCGGTATTTCTTGGCCCTGTATGGATACCGCCTGGTTGTTGGGACCATTGAATACCATCAATCCGCATTTTGTTACACTAAATCCGAGTCCTAGAGCCTCGCCTTCCTTCCCGCATATATTCACCAGCCGTTGTATATCATCTCGACTGTCCGCGAATAAGACAATATCGTCAGCAGAAAATAAACCCGGAAGCATCTGCTCAATCATCACGCCGCCCTGTTTGTGTGACAGATTAAAACCAATGTTGCTATCTCCTAGCGCTTTTTCCATTCTAACCATGTACAGCATGAATAACAGCGGCGACAAAGGACATCCCTGTCTCAGCCCCTTGCTAATATCGACGTTCTCTATGCTACTGATTCCTTCCCATTCTATGCAAACTCTATTTTCTCGATATATTTCCCTCAAAAGCACCTTTGCTTCAGCGGCGCCGCCTGCCGGCCAAAGTTGAAGGCATCACCCACCCTGCCACCTCCTCCCATTGGGAGCCCCTTCCGCTCAGCACACTAGCCAGTATATTCTAGGCACTACACCTCTGGTGTGTAACGGTAAGAAACTATGATCGCAACACACCTTACCAGCAAAATTGAAGCGAACAGTTGCCACTAGCACGGCCGCTCGATAAAAACGCACGTGGTGCGTCCTGTGACGTCGCCCGAAACCTGTGTGACGAGCATAGTTCTTCGAGCCACCGCAGCGGCGCCACTGCTATGGGACAAGCGCACACGCGATGAGCCGCTGATTCTGCATGTCTCGCGCAGCGGTGCGCTGCGAGTTTGCATTTTATTCACTCGAGACTGCGTATCGGTTTGTCAAAACAAGATCTTTTTAGATTCGAAGCAGCTGATGGCGAGGGGGGCTTTGTGTGTCCCTCCCTCCGCCCCTTATAAAAATGCTCGTCGACTTTTTTTTAAAACTATTTCGAACTTTCTACCAACTTTATGGACGTCCTATAGAATTTTGCTTTGTAAGCACATACGGTTAAAAAAAAGTTCGTTTAGTTCTGTTTGAAGAAAGTTAGCTTACAGAAATTTAAAATACTGTATGATAAATTATTATCATTAAAATTTTTATAATTAATGTCACTGCAATATCCTGCGCAATTGTAGAGCGCACCTTTTATTGGGCATGAACTGCTATACCACACTTTCTACCAGGCTGCTTGCTTTGAGTAGCGGTCAACTATAACCTGTCTCTCTCTCTCTCTCTGTATATATATATATATATATCGGATGGGGTGAAAGGCTCGTTTTATTTGCGAGAAACAATGAGCCAACAGATATTGAAGCCTAGGGAAGCAAAGGTTTGTTAACTGTACTATTGTATTTGTACAGTAAGTAGAAAGGAACTAATGTGAACGAAGATATATATATATATATATATATATATATATATATATATATATATATATATATATATATATATAAGACTGTATATGAAAAAATAGCTTGCGTTGCCGCTAGTTTCTAACAGAATTGACGATGCGCCTCTTAGAGAACGACGGTTTATTAAGTCAACGTTTCGGTCGGAGCCCGACCTTTTTCAAGACATGTTAACCACAGGCCAGTATGGCCTTATATACACACTTTGCCTTGTAGTAAGGAGAGAAGGACAAGGGTGGGAAAGCGAATGAGTGGGTTCTCTAAACACATCATAGAGCTCTCTAAAGACATCAACTTGAAAGGTCACAGCTTTGAGAATGTCAGGGTCACACTACTGGAAAGTAACTTTCGGAGCACCAGAGAACGTGAGCAAAGGGAATCTTATCTACAAATTTGGCACAATTAAGCATGGCATAAATGAACATCCTGGCGCTCTCTCGGTGTTACGATCGTTAGGAAGTGAACAGTCGAATTGATAAACTTTGTATCCTCAATTACAAGATCGGCCATTCCCGCCAACTATCAGTACCTCATTCGACTTTTTTTCCTTTTTCTTTTTTTTTTAAGCTGTGGACGCCCGATTCTACCGGCCTGGCCCTGTTTGCATTACCCGTGCAGTGCAAGCCGACACACGCAAAGTGGCTCCGGAGATCGTACAAGAGGGGACAATACGTCATTGTGTTGTACACAGAATTTGACTGCTTCAAAACCTCGTCTTTCTGTGCGGCTCTTTTCCTTCATGTCGCCCTTTCTTCTTCCTTCCCTACCTCACCCCGCCGCGCGGTGGCGCCGAGTGCGCGTTAGAAATGTGGCTGCAATCGGGAACAAGAGCGCTGCGCCTTTCATGCCTGAATACGTCCCCCGTTCTTCCCTCCTGAGGCGCGTTGCTGTGCAGCGGCACCACAGAGGCAATATCCAAACCACATAAGGTACACCACTGAAAGTGTCGTTAGTTTCGCCAGATATAAGCCGGCGCCGCGGTTTACAATGCCTAATTGATGGATTGCTCTTTAAGATGTCTACGGACTCGGACAGCACTGGCGCGGCGGGCGGCACTCGTCCTTCTCGCTGTCTCCCCCATTTTCGCCCCTTTCTCTTTTTCTTCTTTTATTTTTCCTTCGCTCCCTCTCTCTCTCTGTGTGTGTGTGTGCGAGTTGCTCTTGCGTGACTTGCTCATCTTTTGTTGCAGTGAAGATGATAGCAATCTTTTTATTATTATTTTTATTACTAATATTTCTATTATTTCCGTATATTTTCAACCCACTCATTCGCTTTCCCACCCTTGTCCTTCTCTCCTTACTAGAAGGCAAAGTGTTTATATAAGGCCATACTGGCCTGTGGTTAACATGTCTTCAAAAAGGTCGGGCTCCGACCGAAACGTTGACTTAATAAACCGTCGTTCTCTAAGAGGCGCATCGTCAATTCTGTTATATATATTTATATATATATATATATATACTCAGATTTATGTGAATCAGCTGCTTCGCCATCCTTCTCCTTCACTCGTGATTCCTTATTTTGCCGCTTTTTGGACACTGTGAGTCTCAATGTCATCATTTCAAACCTCGCTCCTTCCAATTATCACGCCCCTCCCCTCGTCCCTCTTCGCCATGAGACCTTTAGGAGAGGTTTACCTACACTGGTGATGCTCCCCCGCCCTTTTTATTTCCGTAAGTCTAACTTTATTACATTATGCAGTTGATTATGCAGTTGGTGGTATTGCTGCAGTTATTTATTTGTTTAAAATTGCGTTCCGGTGCAAATCCACACACGACGTTTTGAATTTCGCGCTACTAGATCACGAGATTTGGCCTCAGTGATCGGCAATTTGGTCTTTCTTTTGTGTTGAATAGATAAAGCTTATAAGCATCCTGCTACTGTAATTTCTATTTTTATATTGTGTGTAGTATCATAAAATATGAAATACATATATGAAAGTATGTTAAAACACGCGTAAAAATAGTGTTGTGCGCAAACGCGGCCACCATAACTCAGTGACAAGGTGACTAGGTCTCGCGTTTTTTGCCTCTTGTATTGTTGTGCGAGTAGTGCGAGCTGTATTTTCCTTGCATTTGAAGCGTTGTTTGCCTCGTGTACTTGTGTTCTGCCGGTGCTGCTTATTACCGCGGTCTCGCTTTTCGAGTCGTGGAGCACCCACCGAACGGGAACTGGCCTCATCAGCGCTTCGAACATACGGACCATGTGGTGGACCATCGACGACGGCCATGCCAAAGGCGCGGTAAACACTCTGGTAAGAGCAGTTGCTGATTACTCTTTCTTTGTAGATGTTAAGTAAACTTTTGTTAGCATAGCGGGCACGTTTCTATGCATAACGAGCATGCTTGTATGCATTATTCAGTTGTGATGAGCGCGTCTTTCCAGCGATATTAAGCTGGACGTGTACTGCGCCTGCGAGGCTCTGATTTGGCGGCGATTTGAACCGAGCTCACTCATCTTGCGAGCGTTCTCGCGTGTAACCGGAGAACGAACGCGAACGACCAGCCAACACAGACTCCGGTGACCAACTGCTTTGATTTCCGTTCGCGCGCTCCGCGACTGTGCCGTTGCGCATGAGCCGTTAACACAATGACGTGGCGCCATCTGTCCGCTCCTCGGCCAAACGCATGGCGAGACATCACACTCCTCCCCACCCAGACAGGAAAAAAAAAAAACTGGTCTGGGGCGCTCACGGCGAATAGCGCACCACGGCACGTCTTGCTCTTGAGCTTCTTCGGAGTGGTGGTGTTTGCGGTTCAGGCGTAGAGAGCGCTGAGGTATCTGGCACGTCTTCTACTGAACCCTCCGTAGGTTGCGCTTCATTATGTACAGCTTCGTGCTTACATTTGGTGTTCAGATGAGGTTGTCCGACATCCTTCTGTTTGTCATGTGCACTCACATCACGTGGGAAGGTCTGCGCCTCTGCCGCAGCATCCGAAAACTCATCAGGTATAGCGAAATCAGGGCGCAAATGCTCCTGATGTCGCCTCCAGAGTCGACCATCTCGCAGTGCGACGTCAGCGATGTGGTCGCCCGACGTGGAAGTCACTGTTGCAGGAACTCAGGGCGGACCGTCTCGAAAGTTCCTCGCGTAGACAGCGTCCCCTGGTTGCGCAATTGGCATGGGGTGGACGTTCTTCTCATGCGCTACCTTCTGTCGGATCTGCTTTGTCAGGACTCTGGACCTCATGTCGGGATGTAACAGAGTCAAAGCTGTCTTCAGCTTACGTCGCATCATCAAGTCGGCCGGTGAGCACCCCGTGGTCTCATGCGGCGTTGATCTGTAGTTCAGAAGGACACGTGCGATCTGGCATTCGAAGCTTCCACCCACTGCCTTCTTCAGCTTTGCCTTGATTGTTTGTACTGCACACTCTGCAGCATCATTCGAAGCGGGATGATAAGGTAGTGTCAGCACATGCTTAATGCCATTTCGCAGGAGGAATTCCTTGAAACTGGCACTCACGAAGGCACCCATTATCCGACACGATCACGTCCGGCAACCCATGGGTGCTAAACATGGTGTGCAAGCACGGAACGGTGGCCTCTGTCGATGTTGTTGTCACAGGAACGACTTCAGTCCATTTTGAATAGGCATCAGTCACAATCAGCAAGTACCGATTCCTGAGAGGTCCGGCAAAATCAATGTGAATTCGCGACCACGGCCTCTCTGGAAACGGCCACGGTGTCATTGCTACTGACCGCGCGGTTCTCTGGTTCTCCTGGCACACGCGGCACTGACGCACTGCATTAGCGATATCATCATCCAGGGTAGACCACCACACATGACTACGAGCCACCGCTTTCATTTTTGAAATGCCAGGATGGCCTTCATGGAGCAGGTGCAGCACTTGCCGTTGTAGGGTAGTAGGAACCACCACGCGTGTACCTAGCAGAATACAGTTCTCTGGCACGCTCATTTGCGTACTCCGATGGGCATACAGTTTCAGCGCAGGTTCCCGCAGCTATTTTCCAGCCCACAGTGCTTCACGAACATTTGCCAACACAGGATCTTTGGAGGTCGCCTCAGCCACAACAGACAGCACCAACACCTTGGGATACGCAGTCTCGAGCATGAACACGTCTGCCGGCCGCTCAACAGTGTGTTCAGATACAGGCAGCGGCAGTCGACTCAAACAGTCAGCGTTCGCAATGCTCGATCCAGGTCTGTACTTCAGCTTGTAGCTGTAAGCCGCCAGCATCAGTGACCAGCACAGCACTCGCGGTGAGCATGTCTCAGGCACAGGTTTTTCAGGGGAGAGCAAGCCAAGCAAAGGCTTGTGATCGGTGATCGCTTCGAACGCTCGGCCCCATACATACTGCCGAAACTTGGTCACTCCGAACACAAGGGCGAGAGCCTCTTTGTCCAGACGACTGTAGTTGCGCTCAGCCGGTGCGAGACTCCTCGACGCAAAAGCAATCGGCCGTTCAGCGCCGTATTCATCGCGGTGGGCCACCACAGCACCTACACCACACGGTGACGCATCGCAGATCAGCACCAGGGGCTTCTTGGGATCGTAGTGTACCAGAACAGCTGCCGATGCGAGTAGCTCCTTGCCTTGCTGAAAAGCTTGTTCTTGGTCGCCTCCCCACACCCATGGTGCCTTGGTTCCAAGGAGTTGATTTAGAGGATGCAACACGTTGGACAAATCGTGTAGTAAACGCCGATAAAAGTTCACTACCCCAAGGTAGCTCTGCAGTGACTTGACGTCACTTGGTCTTGGCGCCTTCAGCACAGCCTCCGTTTTCTCGGGATTTGGGTGCACTGTAAAAAATTTCCGTGATTTTCCAGCAGAAAATGATCGGTCCGACCGTAGGAAAAAAAGTACACCTATGCGTTGTTTCAGAGCATGCACGCTACCTACGTAGAAGCAAAATAAATGGCTCACTAAATCGAAAGAAGGACGCTCCCTCCTTCACAGCGCAGAACGGAACCAGGTTCACTAAAAGAATGCGGATATGTGCTATAATCTCACGGTGTTCCACTATATGCATCGAAATGCATGGTTGCACGCGCAATTTTGCTGATAAACCTGCAGCAGCAATTAAGATTGTCAGTTTTACTGAACCGCTTCACGAGAAGAGCATTCCACACCTTCCGTCAGCGGTTCACCTTGTATAACAAGCGTGAACAGAGGGCGCCTCCCCTGCCACAGCCCGGGGCAGCGCGTGCGCGCCAACGAGAACTTCAGTCGCTTCAGTCGTGCTCGCCGGTGGATGTATCGCCAACTGTGCTGCTGCTGTTTAGTGGCGGTCTTTGTTCTTTTTCTCAGAGTCCTCGAGGTGAGTGATTGATTTCTCATCCTGTTCGCCTTGTGCTAACCACTGCTGTTGCTAAAACTGTTGGAGTTGCTGTATAGTCCTATATATGACGCACCGAAAAAAAAAGCGGCAAAGTGTGTAAAGATAGCCTTCGTATTTGCCGTTATGCTTCGATCCCCCCACTGCGCAGCTATAATTAGAACAATTCGTGCCGTTGTCGTAGTATTGTGCATGATTGTAGATAAAACAAAGTGTGCTGATAGAAAATCGCGGAGTGATCTCGATGCGCACCATGCTTTATGGTTCGCGATTCACTTTGCGGTCGTTATTCATTTGGTAGTTATATATTAGGCATGTGCATGTTCAGCAAAGTGTGGAATAGAATGTTCGTGATCGTTAGAGCATAGTGGACGTACGAGGGAACTATATTACGGCCCAGGGACTGCCAAAGGATCCTCAGTTTTCGCACAATATTATTATTAGGTGCAGCATGTACTACATGTATACGATTTGTAACGATGCACACTTATAAGGCCAAGCAGTGTGAATCATTACTTTAAATGTTGCAGGCACCTCTGGCCACGACTTGGAATTTCAGCGGTTATTTTCGTTGGGTTTTCACTTCGCGCTTATTAGCTTCGCAGAGCGGATGGTATTATGTCAATTGTTTTAAACTGTATGCTTAAGAATACTCGAAAGCAGACATTGTGTAGAGGAGGGTACAGTTTTGTTTGTGTTGAAACGGTAGCACGAGATAAAAAATTACTTTGTTTCTTTATAAGAGGATACTAGAGCAGCGGCCGTGCACAAAATATTTCTCGCATACCCGTGGCCAGGTGAGCGGTTGTGTCGGCGTGCGTTTCGGCTTGTCGGAACCGCTGTCGGAACTGAAGCACGGTCGCTCCGTGTGTCGGTTCCTCATTTTGTGATCGTGGTGGTCCACGAACATCTGCTTACGCCCCAGGTGCGCTGCGGCGCCGAAATACGACACAATCTACTCACGTATATCGTGAGATCTGGCTGCGCTTCCATCTCTAGTGTGTATACCGTCGGGTCAAAGTGCGTCTCACCGCGGAGTCGAGCGGAAAACGCGCACCGATGAGGGAGCGGCCCGGGCAAAGAATCGTCCTTAGAAAACGACTTCGAAACTCTTTTTGTGAAATCTCTACGTGTAAAATTCTATTTTATATACAACAGTTTCTGTTCCTAAAACCGATTCACATAGTTACTGTTCTTTCACTGGCAACGTAGCAGCAGTACTGACGGCACTCTGCAGCATGTTATATAGGATCGGCTCGACGAGGCATTTATAATTCTTCTGGTCTAATGGCTTGAAAATTCCTCCGATTCATTGAAAAATAAAATATATCTCATTGGGTGTGTGATCACCACCGAAGATCTTGTTCGCGTGAACTAGCTGCCCTACGCCCACAGAAGTTGGTTAAACTAAAATTATTCAGAAGTTTCGTTTTGTACATTCGTTGGTCTGAGAAAGCTCAGGTGGGTGCATTGTTTGCATCATTTCAAGGATGTGTCAGCTTAATGAAGTGCGGAATTAGGGAGGTATACTTGTGAGCATGTGCAAAATATTTTGTCCTTTTTGCAGTAAACAAGGTTCAATTATTCATTTAATTAAATCATTAAGACGGTAGCTTTTGTTTGAAAGTGCAAAAAATAAAAAAGCTCGATAAAGAATTTAACAACAAATGCTCACTCAAGGAGTTAGTGCAGGCATAGAAAAAGCTATGAAAAAAGAAAACATGCTAAGACTTAGTTTAGTTGATTACGAGTAGTATACTTCACGTGCTGAATGCTAAAATCTTCTTTATAATCCCAGGAATAAACTCATGTATCTGTCGCAGATATGACGTGAAGGCCGCATCAACGAGGAAATGGTCACTGCCGAAACAATGATCGATGTTACGCAGCAAGTAGACTAGAAAGGTATGTACAGCTCAACCAGTGCAAAGGTAACAACTTTACACACGTGATTTAGCTGCTAGCTTGCATTTAATAACCAAGGCATTTGTAAGTTTTAGGACTTTTACATTTCACATAAACCATTGTGCTTGTTATGGGTTTATCCAGAATTTGAATTGGGGAGTGGGGGTACTATGGTGCAATCATAACAATAGTGCCCGGGGGGGGGGGGGGGTGGATACCAAGTCATTGGTTATCCAGAAAATTTTAGGGGTGCTTGGGGATCTAACTGAGAGGGTGTTAGGGGTGTGTGTATAAATTCCTGAACTTGTCAGTTACCGACCCACCTGTAAAATGGCTAACTGCTCCACCCAATTATGTCGATTGTGGTCGTTTGTGCCACCTTACCAAGGGAATTCTGGGGAAATATACATGAAGCTTATGCCAGAATGTTACAAATGCTCCTTGGTTTGTAAAACTAATCATAACCTTAAGCACAACATAGTCATCACCTTGATAAATTGAGTAATCTTATCTATGAGTGCGGCCACTAAAATCTATCCCGTTTGCTGCTGCTATTTTCAGCTGCATTTCTCTCTGATGTATGTAGTTCAAACTTTCTTCCACTGTACAGTTCTTTTTCTACCGCTACTGTGGTGGTGGTGAGCCCGCTAAAGGAACTTTTGTAGTGAGAAAGTAGCTTCATTTAATGTTTTCTTGCACATTGTTCAGCATAGTTGTCGACACTGCCACATCAGAGCACTTGACTGCTGGCTATTGTAGACAAAATAGAGAGCTAAGGGTTAGAAACTGCTTTCTCTCAAGTTGCTGTTAGAGTATACATCCATTGCAACTGTCCATTGTTGCAAGGGCAGGTCTTTTGGCTGCAGTTTAAGGAGTTCTCGCATGACTTCATGCGCAGCTATCAAGGGGGAGGTCTGCATGTTTAAAGAAACCTCTTGATGTCTTCAATGCAAGCTTTGTTTAGACATATGTGGCATTGCTGTCATTTGCAAGTTTCTTTCCCCATCCTTGTGTTTATGTTAGA
>CM023486.1:6206060-6228344 GCA_013339685.2 Hyalomma asiaticum | reverse complement strand
AAAACATTTGTACAGCAGCTACTCGGAAACTTGGCCTACTTAGACACAAACTAAAAAACGCGCCACCCGATCTAAAGCTTTTCGCCTACAAAACTTTTGTTCTGCTTAAAGTTGAATACGCGAACGTAGTTTGGGACCCGCACTACAAAAAAGATAAGCATAGGCTCGAGATGGTACAGAGACGGGCAGTACGCTTCATATATAACAGGTACAGGAAAACAGATTCACCTTCATCTCTAATGCTGGAAAACGGGATCCCAACCTTGGAGGAGCGCAGAAAAATAGCAAGGTTAAAGTTTTTATTCTTACTTTATAATGACAAACTGAATGCGAATGCGCGCGCATATATTCAACCATTCTTTTCGCGCACGTCCAGAAATCGGCATGCACATAACCTTCTTCCATATCAAACGCGCACTAATCTTTTCAGGAACTCATTTTTTCCACAAACCATTTCCGAGTGGAATTCACTGCCTGAAGATATTGTTTCTTTACAATCTGTCCGTGATTTTGAAAGTGCGCTACTTGCTGATATAGGAATTCAGTAATCACTGTAAGCTCATGGCTTTGTTTTCTACATGTTCCATTGATGCACTGTTATTGAATTTTGCAAACACTTTGTCTACACACCCGACGTATTTCGGGTTTCTTTTCGTGTAATTGCTTTTTTTTTCTGCTATGGTATGGGTCACTCTTATGAGCTGTATAATTTTGTTATGAAGACAGGCTGCGTTGGTTTCTTTTATACTTCTAGATATGTTAGTACGTTTGCTTTGTTTCCCCTTTTGTGCATGTAAATTTGCACCTATGTATTTCCCCACCTGCATGGTCCTTTGCGACCGCAGTATATTGTAAATAAATAAATAAAATAAATAACGCCTTTGCTAAATGTGCGATGGCTGCAGTCTGCGAGATACTGTGGACGCGCGGTAATGTTTATACAAGCCAAACCGGACGGTGTATCAATGACCACCTAGAACATGCGGTTTCTGGTAGAAAACGGAACCAGGTCATATTGGCCGTTAAAATGGGAGTATATCGGATCAATCCCAATTGTAAAAAAAATTGCCGGCGAGTGTTTATCGTATTCTTTTTCGGATTAACCTGAGAACACGGAGCTCTACGCATAACACGCATCAATTACAAGCGATCCGACGCAAGTACATTTCAGTGCGCCGCAAGGCGGGACGAACATCCGCTCGGGAGTCCTAGCTCATGAGGTGGTACTTTCGCTCAACGTTATGGTGCTAGCATATAGCAACACTATGTTTCCTGCTGAGCACCTGCGGATGGGGGGTTATATGGAAATGAAAAAAAAAGAAAATTTATATTTGTATAATGTAGATGCTATGTCAGAACTTAAGTTCAGTACAGAAAGTAGCTTAACCAACAAGGCCATCGTTCCTAACACGTCCACTGCAAGATGAAGGCCTCTCCCAATGGTGCTCTCGACTCTGGCCTGTCCTGCACGAGGTGGTTATATTTCGTGCCTGCAAATAATTTAATTTCTTCTCCCCATCTCACTGTTTGTCACCCATGGTTGCGCTTTCCCTCCCTTTTTGTCCATTCCGTCGCTCTAACTGAACATCGGATATCTATCCTCGTTACGTGGTCAGCGCATGCCCATTTCTTCCTCTTAATGTAGACTATGATATCGGCTTCCCATGTCTGTTCCCTGATCCGCTCTACTGTTTTTCTATCTCTTGACGTGGCTCATAGTATTTTTTTTTGTTCCATTACCGGCGTGGTCAATAACTTCCACCCGAATTTCTATGTTAATCTATAAGTTTGCGCCCCCTAGGCTAATGCCAGAAAAACGCAACGGTTGTATGCTTTTCGATTTGAGTGTAGGGGTAGGCTGACAGTCGCGAGTTGGGAATGTCTACCGTACGCCGATTCCTCGATCGATTTCCTAAGCATGGTTAGGTTATTGTGTGAATAGTTGTTCTAGGTATGTGTATGTATGTGTCTTGACAATTTCTAGTGTCTGCTGCGCTATCGCGAAGTCTCGTTGTTTTCGATGTGACACCTGACATTGTCTTTGCTTTCTACGTGTTCATAATCTCCAGTCCTACTTTAGCGCCCTGTCGGCTTAGATCCTTGATCGTCTTCTGCAGTTCGTCGGCATCTTTGCTGTAAAGCACGATATCATTTGCAAAGCGTAGGTTAATGAGGTATTCTCCGTTAATTGTTATTTCTATCTCTTCTCCACCTAGTTTTCTAAATATCGGTTCTAAAAAACAGCATTTCAGAGATTGTATCTCCTTGTCCTACCCCTCTTTTTAACTGTATGTTACTGCTTTTCTTGAGGAGGAGTAAGGGTGGCTGTGGAGTCTTTGCAGATATTGGCTACTACAGTATTCACGCGTGTCTCGAGTACTCCTTGAGAGCGCAGTGCGTCTGCGACTGCTGGTATCTCCACCGAGTACAAGGCCTTTTCGTAGTCCATGAACGCCTTATAGAGAGATATTCAGGCGTTTTCTCAATGATTTTATTGATCACATGAACGTTGATCACATGATCTGCTGTACATGATTTTATTGATCACATGATCTGCTGTACAGTACCCATTTCTGAATATTTAACGACAATCATTTAAAAGATGGTACGTACGCACCGCATTCGATACGCTAGTATAAGCCACACATAGGGAAAAAATCAAGAAAGAAAGGAAAAAAAATTACAGCATATCCACGGAGTGAATGATGATGAGTGGGCGAAGCTCGGGAGGTTCATCGTAGATTGTGCCGAGTTCCGCATTAATTTAGTTAACGCGCACCCTACGAATCCTTATGGTTCAACTACGCGCAAGTGAAATCTCCCACCGGCACTTCATCGGAAGTCAAGATCCAGTGCCCATACATATATATGGGTGGCCGGTGGACGCTTCTCCAACGCGAGCAGTCGGTATTTCTCAATCAAGAAACTCGCTAGGAGACGCTGCCTGCGCCAACGTTGTCTCTCGCGGGTGAGGGCGCCTTCTCCTTCTTTGCGAGCTGGTAGAGCGTTCATCTAAGAAAGAGCCTTTCCATAGTCAATGCGCGCCTTTCGCTCTCTCTCTCTCTGTCTCTCTCTCTCACACAAGACAGCAGATGGAAGAGTGAGAGAGAGAGAGCACGCGCCGGGAGGCGCGCGCCGAGGCAACCGAGGGCGAGCGCGTGCCTCCCGGCACGAGGGTTACGCCTGACGCCTGACGCCTGACGAGCGACAAGGTTAGACTAAGAGGAGCTTCGCCCCTAAAAAATCAGGCTTGGCTTGTACTCGCGTTGCATATGTGTAGGTACGAGCCAGTCCACCTAGAGTTAACCTAAAGTCTGCCCTAATAAATCCTCTCGGTGTACTTAGTCGACCAAAAGTGTTGCAAACGCTACTGGCCAGCGCCATTCAGGACACCTACACTGATGTCCCCTTGAGAGTTTGAAAAGCGTTCTCTTCAAGCATGCACTCACCTTCTTTCTGGACAAGGCGTTTTTCACGCAGCAGTATAACACGGACAGCGACGTGATGGTGAAGTTGGTTATGCCGAACGATATTAAAAGGAGGGAGCTCTGTGGCAAAACTGAAACATGTAAAAACATGCAAAAACTGCACACTTTACGAAACATTGAAAACATGTGACACATGTAAACATGCGAAACTCGCGGCACCTCTCGCGCCCGCTTGTCCCGTAGCAGTGGCGCCGCTTAGATGGCGTGCAGAACTAGGCTCGTCACACCGTGGCCTCCGCGATAGGCTGAAGCAGGAACTGATCGCTGAGGCCATGGTCCCACTAGTTTGGGGCGACGTCGCAGGCCGCACCACGTGCGTTATTTTTCTTTTTTGATCAGCAAATAAATCGAAAATTGCCGGCCTAGTAGAAAAGAAAGGAGACAGAAGACAGTGAAGCGCCAAATTACCAACTGTTATAATAATCTTGGGTTTGACATCCCAAAACCTATGAGTACGAGAGATGCCGTAGTGGACGTCTCCGGAAATTTCGACCACCCAGAGTTCCTTAATGTGCATTGGTCGCACCGTCACCGTACAGTACATGGGCCTCAACATTTCGCTCCATCGAAATGCGGCCGTCACGGCAGAGTTTCTATTCCCTTATACCTTCGGATCAGAGCCTGAGTGCGATAATCACGATGGATCACCATGACGGGGCACCACCAACTCATTAAAGGGCCCCTGAAACGTTTTCTCAGCGTAAGCTGTTATGAGATCACAACAACGGCGCAGTAGTTTTCCGCCGCCGCCCGTGTCCGCCCGTGTCCGTAACCAATATCGCTCCTCGTGAAGAACAGGACAACTGCTGCCATCTATTGGCGCTGACTTCTTCCGCATAGCCTTCGAAATGGGTTTTTACGAAGCGCTGCCTCGTGAAGCAGTTTTGTCGCATCGTTCCATGCGTCACGCGACAGGCGACGTGCGCAGCCCCGACAGCAACCTGACTTGGCTCTTCGATATACCTGATGGCGCCTCCTCGCAAGATGGGGACCGCTGCTGAAGAAGTGAATCGCTGAGTTACGCGCGCGGCTGCAGCAGGGCAACGTCGGGCACAGCAGACCGCTGTGCAGGTAGGAGCCCAGACCGCAGAGTTATGGCGCAGGGGATACCCACCACCTGTACTTGCACTAGTTTCCCCAAGCGTTTACAATGGCCTCTAGGAAGGCCGCTCCTTCAGCTTACGCTGTCACTGTCCTGCGATTCCACGCAAGCCTGGCTCTTCTTTTTGACATTGCGTCACTGATTAGGCAACACAATTGTGAAATCATTCACACCATAAATAAAACGAAACACCATGCTCTAAGGCAGCTATGGGCTTATTTCTGTCGCCTTCCTCCGTACCACTGCTGTTCCTCCTCAACTCGATCACCTGCGGAGCGCGCGCTAGTGACGACTGCGCCTCCCGCGTCAGCCGCTCTGCCGAGCCCTCCGTAGGGACTTAGCGCCCTGATATCTTTGCTAAGGTCGGCCGCCTCGGCAGTGATAGCCTGTGTAATAGAGCGCCGGCAACTCGTGTGTACGCCGCCAGATGCCGCGACGATACGGTTGGATGAAACGAAGGAGCACGTTGTATGTGCACGCTTTTCGCAGTTAGGTTGGGAAAATTACGCGCACGTCACTGGTTAGGGGCCAATTAGCGGCCTCTCCATCGATCGTCCGGTGGCGGGGGCGTTTAAAAACTCCTTTTGGCGAGCCGCTGCGGTCTTCTGCGATGCGCGTGTTCAAATCCTTATTGTAAATTACACACTTTACGCAGAACGCTGAAATCTGTCCTCTAATAATCCTGATGACTCGCTCTACCGGATCACCATGTTTGCACAAAATCGTCAAAACCGTTTCAGGGTCCCTTTAGTGACGGCCCCAAGACGTCCACCTATTGATTGCTGGCAAGTGTTGGTTCTTGGCAAAAGTATAGAGGCCAGACAGCCAGAGAACTGTCGAAAGCTTCTTATCTTAACAAGACTATAGGCCAGGTTGCGTTAGCGGTACATCTGTCAACAGTCTTCTACAATAATTCCCTCTTTTCAGGATATGTCATCATGGCCATGTCATGCTGCGTCACAGCCTAGTTCTCTCCGCCGCCGCAAAAATTGTCCTGTGTTCCTGTGTGTTCTGAAGCTGCCGTTAAAACGGTAGATAGCTTGGCGCTTCGCCGCTCTCCCGTTTATTTCTCCTTTTCACGCGAATGTATTTCGTGCTGCAACCAGGTATTCTATTTTATTTATTTACAAATACTGCAGGCCCTACTCGGGTCCAAGCAGGAGTGGGAATATCATTAAAAACAATACCAACAATAATGCTTAGAACTATCGACAACTTAAGTAGTAAACCACAATTAACAAGCAAAAGAAAATGAATAAATAAATATGCTTTGCAATAACAAACCCACAACATTATAAATGATAAATATGCACGTACAATATTTCAACACATGAGATGAACACTATGCATAAAGAAGTGAGGTATATTTATACCAACGAAATCTAAGCACCAACTTGCCCAAGAAGTTCTTTATCATGTTATACATTAACATGTTATGCGTTATTATCATTACTGTGTTATTATCTTTATTATGCTATACGGAAACGTGGGCAGTCACTTTCATTCTCCTTGTGGTCAGTAATCTGCTTACTACTTGATTTAATCTTTGTTCCGTCTGGTTTTGTTGTAGAGTCGACCTAAGGAACAAATTCTTTCTTCTATAACACACGGAAGACTATTTGATCGGGGTAGTTGGTACAAATACGTAACAATATGAAGCCGTTATGACATTATACAGTCAAAAACGAGAAGCAAGAAGCAGAGCATAAGATCAATGAACACTTAATAATAATTGCTGGGTTTTTGTGTGCCAAATGATGCATGCCACAGCGAGGTCTCCGTAAAATTCGACCATCTGCGGTTCCCTAACGCGCACTGATAACGCGCTGCACACGGGCCTCTAACATATTCGTCTCCATCGAGCGCGCGACAGCAGCTGCTGGGATCGAACCTACGTCTTTCGAGTTAGCCGCCAACCGCCCCTATGTGCAACATGTGCTATGTGCAAAATGTGCAGGACCAGACACGTCTGGTGTCGGCCATTGAAAGGAAGTGAACGAGCACTTACAACACGTCGACGTGCCCAGCTTGTATTCATCGCTGTTGTCGCCGCAATTGTTGATACTGTCGCACCGGTAGCCCTCGTAGATGCACTTGTTTTCAGCCACGCACAGAAACTGGTTCGAGGCACACCGACCGTTGACGGCTGTGGCAGGCAGCAGATGATCGCGCTGAGTATTGTTAGAGATATTATGGTCGATACAACGCCAGTGTAATGAAATAACTGGTGCCGCATCTAATTGACATTCGCAAGAAACTGGCTCGATGAAAGCGTGGTCAGTCGTCGTAAGGCAAAAAAACAACACAACAACGTGCTTTGAATCGGGAGCTGTCCAGATTGGGGAGGAGAGGGCGTGTGTGGGGAGCGCCTGAGCACGCCAAGAAAGAGAATCAATAAAAAAGCGTACACATTTATCAGGTTATATCCGTTCACTACTTGGCACTCTTTGCCGAATGTATGTACGGTACTCGTGGATTGACATGCGACAGTAGGAGCTCATGGCCGCTTGCAGAAGTAGCGCCGCCCGTGGGAGTCAGAGGAGGCAAGCGGTTAAACATCGCTCGTGAAGCCCGACTACTGCTTCCGATGACCTGCCTGCTGTCCTGTCGTTCGCCGTAGCGCCAGCTCTATGATGCAATCCTGATGCGGTGCCCGGAGAGAAGGAGCTGCAGAAGGAGCTCCTTCTGTCGGAATCCGCCAGCGGTGGAAGCCTTGCACGCCTATGCAAATGTCACGCTCGCACACACCGCTTTATAACCTTATTCTATAGATCGGTGGAATTGGTGAGTTTCGAAGAAATTAACTCGTAACAGGAGTAACAGTTTTCTCCTCTTAACAGAATTACAGTACGAGATGTCATATGTGTAGCTGTTCGTGAAATCGTGGTTTGCAATATGTTTCACGGATTTTACTTTGAGAAATTAAATTTTGTTCACTGAAGTCCCTGCACCAGGACAGAGGACTTGCGTGGTGTGTTACTTCGCGTTGCTACGGCTGTAGCGGTAGCTCTATAAGATTATTTCCGCCGGGTGCCTACGCATACGCCGACAAAGGATATTCCGCGACACGAGATCCGTGAGGCTATCGCGCTACAGTGACACGTGGACCCTTTACGAGGTGTAGCTATATTCGTGGCGAACGCAACAGCAGCGATGTCGCAACTCACGCTCGTTTGCCGCGGTGACGACGACGGCGAGTATGTTGCCCTTGAAGAAGTACGACAGCGGTGTCCTCGAGAACAGCTTGATTCCCAGCGTGTGCGAGGTGCTGAAGGCCCTGCGGTCGGTGTCCGAAATGCGACCGCACTGCTGTTCCGGCTCGTTGGCAGCCGTGAAGCGCGTGATGATCTGCAAAGTGGGTTGTGGCTTCTTTGAGGCTGGCCTAAAATAAAGGTCGTCGGTTAATATTCCTCTTCCGTTTGGCAGGTTGGGTGAGGATAATATTCAATAAAGATTACATTTACTTTCCATGTACGCGAAAATGGTAGAGTCCCTTTTGCTGCGAGTTATTAGTGGGCGCTACAAAACGCCATGTGTTCAATATTTCCGGTACCCCTAACTTTTGCGGGCCTTGTAATCGCGTCCTAAATTAGTAACAAGTATTACATTATTGTCACACCGAACGCACAAATGTAGCGAGCTTAGGTAAAGTTGTTCATCTTAGTTCGGAGCTGTAGTGCTAGACAAAACACGTGTCCTAACAGGCGAGATACCTAAAGATAACGTGGTCATGTACGAGTACCCGTGTTGCACTCAGTGTAATCAGATGTGTCAAAAAAAAAAAAAAAGAAAAGAGGAACGTGTTGCAGACACGTACTCCACAGCTCGGCCGGAGCAGTTTCCTTAGTTGTTGCTCGGGTTACCTCGACAGGAGGCGAATAAGTGGATAGCAAAAATCAGATCCCCGTGGTCTACCCCATCGTCTCCATCGACTTCCGGTTCGAGCCGTCATCCCGCCGTACAGGTGCTGGTGCATTTGCTGTCGCTTTTCTGCGTGTCCCGCCAGCAGTCGCGTTTTTTTTTCTTTTTCTCGCGAAGTACCGCGTGGCAGTTTGGAGTACTATGCAACTAAGCTGAACAACGAATGAAACCTCTTCCTGATTGTTTGGAAAGGCGCTAAGGGCACACAAACTATGATTCCATCATTGAAGCAAGCACATATAGGACATCTGCACATTGTTTCGCAACCGAGACTGCTGATCGGCATATTGTGTCCTGAAATGTGAGCACCTGCAAAGTGACACATGGTGTGCTCTTCGGAGCAAGCTGATGAAATTATTTGGTTTTCTCGATTTTGTTTTACACCTCTCCATGTTGGTTTAGTTGAAAGCTTATTCTTTCACGGTATTCAAACTTGAATTGTTGCTATGCCCTGCGCATACGCCATGAGTTTTTCTTTCAAGTCCATCTCAAGGATTGTGACAGTTCGTAGCGTCCTTCAAAAGCGCCGTCGGTCGTTTTACTGTTGGATGACACAGCAGTAACTGAGCATGTGTTATGTTCCCTTGGACATTTTGCCACTCAACATTTATCGTGTATTTAATAAGAGCAGACAGTGCAGTAAGGAATGCAAGCGCACTGAATCGGTGCACTGCCTGCAGTGTTGTGAGAAGTCCCCAGGGTATTTGTGAAAATGCGTTGACATTATTGAACAACATGTATTCGTATGTCCAAGCGATGGTGAGGCAGCCACCAAAAGGGACTCTGATATTTAGGTAAGCGAGTTGAAGGCGTGTAGGCTAGGCCGTGGTGCGAAAAATTCAAAAGAAAAGAACACGCGTAATTCGCATCTCTTTCCCGTCGTACATTCCAAAAATGACATGGATTAAGAGTGTGACTAACATGTATGACAGTTCTCGAAAGCAATAAGTTGGCATTCTTGCCGTTTACGTCACGATTTAGCGACAACAAAATCACCTGTGGCAGATAGCCGCATTCCCTATCCACCACCGAAATAAATAAAAAAAAAGTCGGAAACTAAACGTGAATCGTTAAGGATCGGTGTGTAACCTGGCTTTCGCCTCGTTGTGCTACGAGAGCGCAATACTCGGCGAATGTTTCTGTGTGTTTCACGATATAACATCTGAATGGGAAGACTGCTGCGTTCAGGACCCACCACAAGCTTATGATCTGCCTGTTTCGCATGGGTCACGAATTTATCCTCACGCCCGTGGATCTGTGAAGTGTGAAATATTTTCCGTCCGTTCGCGAAACAATCCGGAACACGATCACTGGGCAGAAGGCGAAAACAGCGTCGCAGACGTGTACGTGTTTCTCCTCCAACTGAGCGGAACAATAGGCATGCCAGGGGAGCGAAGAGCCAGGCCTCGAACCTGAACCGTGGCCGAGGACGCGCCGTTTTGCTGTCCACCTATTCATTTCAACTCAGTTTTCTGAAAATTTTGTACAATGAATTTAGAATCCCGGCCATGTAAGCTATGACAGATTTCTTCGTTGCATGTTCTAGTAACGTTGGCATCGTCTTGGTTGATTTGGAGCAATAAAAATGCGATTTCGATTTGGCTGCTCACGCTTCCCTGTAAACTGCATTTGACGTCATCTTAGTGGTCACCATGGCCTCTGAAAATGGCGCACCCTCGAAGGCCATGGGAAAACAAACCGCGCCCCGAACTTGCTTCCGTACGGCGCACCACGCGGGGACGTACTTTGTCTGACTGTTTTCTTACTTTCGCGGTTTCATATAAATCTATTATTTTAGACCAAACGACGTTAACTGTACGTTTACTGACGTGGCGAGTTGGGCGTGTTGGTACGTTATTACGAGGACCGCAGCTCAATAAAACATAAAGACGACACATGGAAAAGACCACGACTACAGCGCTGAAATTATGGAAAAGCCCACGACTACAAAGCTGAACTTGCAACAGGCTTTCTTGGCATGAATTTCACATACTATATATATCTGCACTACCCAACCCAGACGTCATTACCTGCACATGCGTAAAAGCGCCGTCTCCTTATCTGAGAGCTGTACCGATAGTGCGCTAACACATATTTCCCCTATAGCCGGGAAATACGTTGCGCTTCAAGAAATTCTCTAGTAAAGCACGATTTGCTCTTCATAATGACAGATGTGCTGTGCATTTGAAGTGAGCAATCCTTACATGTTAAACAGTGATCAGCCAGGTAACCTAGCACATATTTCTCTTTTCGTTAGCTTTTCACACTGTTCGCATGCTCCCTTAAACTAACCTTGACGCATCTCCCACTTTGGCTAAAATATACTTTCTGCACCTGGGAGGAATCTCGTAGACTACACCTTCTGAGCAATCAACAAAGGGGAAGGGCTCTATGCGTTGTGCCGCAGGCTTGCTGCTTTCTTCCCCCTGGGTCGGTGATTGTGCAGATATCTTGCAGCCTGCTTGGTGCGGTGAATACGACTTTTACGCCGTACCGCTCGGCCTCCTTCTTGAAGTTGTGTGAAAGCTTGTGAACATACACAAGGAAAGCTACCTTACGCCTGCGCGGTGCGCTGGCTATACACGTTTGCGGGTGACGGCCCCACTTTGTTTAGCAGGCTCTCTGCCATAGAAATGAGCAGGTGCTGGGGGTACCGTGCGTCCCGTAGCCTTTCAGTTTGAAGCTCTAACGCCGTTGAAATACAGTGCGGGAAAGATTTTTCAAGAGCGTTCTTGAAGCACAAGGGGTCCGTTAGCGGACGGTTCATAGCCCCAGCAGACGTCAACACGTCTGAAACCAATCACGGTGTCTAAAAATATAATCTGACAATTTGCCGGTAGTTCATACCGGCGCGAACTCGCAGGCCATATCAGATGTTTAGACATGCGCACTGACTTCTAAGGTGTAGGTGTCTGGGGTGCTATGAAGCGTCCGCTAACGGACCCCTTCTTCTGTTCAAGTAGGTCCGCTCTCGTGTTAAACGACCACGAGAACAATGCGAAGAACGCGCGTGAAGGGAAAGACTTTGTTTCCTGACTAGTCATTGTTTAACATAGAAAGACCTGCATTACAGATGAAGAGCAAATCGCGCTTTACTTGAGAAACTGTTGAAGAAGAAAGCATTTCCCGGCTATAGGGGAAATGTGTGTTAGCGCGCCATCGATACAGCTCTCTGATAAAGAGATGACGCTTTTACGCATGTGCAGCTGTAGTGCATATATATGTGAAATTCATGCCAATGAAACCTGTTGCAAGTTCAGCGCTAGTCTTGGTCGTTTCTATGGGTAACCTTTGCATGTTATTAAGCTGCAGGTGCCATATTATACCTGCACTTTTTCAATTGTCATGCGGTGACATCACTGAATAGTACCTATGCCAGCCTGTGGCATTGTATGGTCGTTTCGAGAGCGCAGGGACGCTAGGCTTTTGAGTGGGCGTTATTAAATATAATTAGTATACAGCCACTACTTTGCGCCGCTCGAGACATTACTTAGGAAAATACGACGGGGATCGACCAGGTGGTGCTGACAAGAAGTTTTCGCCCCTTCACACGCCTATGTGCTATGTACAACAATCCTCTCAGCAGGCCGCCTGCCCACAGCGGCGGACCTAGGTGTGGCCATAGAGTCTACATGCGTAGCAGCGGTGAAATAACAAGTGCCTTACGTGAAAACTCGAAAACACGATAGTCAATTTTTTACGAGGCGTTATGGGCCCACTACACCTGCGTGCATGCATTGATTCTTTCGAGAAAAGATTGAACACGGAATTACGAAGGATCCTGCGGTCGGAAAATGAGAAGCGGAAAGCAGCACAGTGCAGCTCAGAAAGAACGTGGTTTCGATATCGGGCGCTCGTTTGTAGTCGCAGTGGTAAATGACGTTCAACACTTTATTGTCATAAGAGCTTATCTTAGATATTCTACGCCCGGATATTCTCGCAACCAAGAATTCCCTGAAATGCTTGCCTCTGATGTCAAGCACACGTCAAAAAAGGAGAAATTTTGACGTAGTCCTTTCTTTGAGAAGCAGTAAACTCTTAGAGTCGCCGTCCGGGTGGGTCTTTAAGAACGCAAGGTTTTGATATTGTGTTCTCATTGACTTTTGGGAGTACAGTAAGCTCCACTGACGTTTCTCCGCTGAGTGGCGCAGAAAACTGGTGCTTTTTGAGCACCATCAACGACAGCCTCTCAGCAGACGATTCCGCCAATGAACCGCGGAGAACATGGCGGAGTCAGCCAGTGTCGCCACAGCACAATACATTATGAACATTTCCTACTGATGTATTCATATGTATAGGAAGTAGGAGATCTATGGAGATCGCTTACGTTGACGTAGTCTATGCAGGAGTCGTTGAGTAATCCCTGTCGTAGGTTCATTTCTACGATGGAGACGATCATGCTATCGCTGAATGAGGCCCCGATCTCTGTGCTGCACCCGTCCGTGGTCGCCGCTCTGCGGTCGCGAAATTGTCTTGCCGTCACTATGGCCGAGGACAGCGGTTCGGTGGCGTTGTTCAGCGACCCGTTGCCGGACCTCGTCCCACAATTCTGGTTCAACGACACTGGTCAGGGAAAAGGCTTCATTTATCATACTGTTCCACATCTTACGCTCAAGGAATATCACAGCGCACTTTTCTGGCACGCTGCACTCGTTCGAATTAAGAAACCGTGTGGTTTAGTTTGTCAGGACTGCGGTAGTATTGCATCTTACATCCATAAGCGTACCCCATTTGCGTGAACTTCACAATTGAGAAGATGCTTTGAGGTGCTCCGAAGCTTTCGCTAGCTAAACGCATGCTGAACATTACAAGAGAGAGTACGAAAAGGCAGCAGCAATTCACAAGACCAAATGTCTTAGCCGTGTTCACTGATTAGTGAATAACACAAAACATTCTGAAGCTACATTCTGATTTCACGCGTGCACACATAGGCTTGACAATATGTATTCCAAGAAATCGCCCTAAGTAGATGTTACACGAGATGTAACAGTTACGGACGGTTTCGACTTTCTGTCCTTTTGAACAGTTACCGTATTGCCTGCATCGTTCACATGATACGTGACAAGTGATCTCATTCGGCAACTTTACGTGCCTCTGATATTAGCGAAGCCTTCGCACAGGAGGTCGTGGACAGTGTGCTTTATGCTTCATTCAATCATATTGAACATATTAGGGCCATATGAGGATTTAAAAAATGTTAGCCTCTTCCCCAAGAGGAGCAGGAGTGCACTCAGAGCTTGTCAAACCCTGTGATGCCACAAAGCCCATGTGAAATCCCTGCCAGACTAATCCTGGTGTCACGCGGGCGTTTCGAATGCCTCCGAACATGCAGTCCCTCAAGTAAAAGGTCAAGTTTGAGCTGCTACACGGACGGTTTCGATGGCCACCGAGTCGATAGTCTATCGAGTCAACGGAGCACCACCCCTTCGAGACTTGAAGGCCGTTGAGCCACGGAAGGAAAAGCGGAGCGAACTCCGAGACTTGACGCACCGGCAGCTCCCGCACGCGTTAGTTTCAGAAGCCCCGGCCGTATTTCTGTCGTTGTATGAATAAGCAGAATCATACACCGATGAAAAATATTGGAAACATTCGGAGAGGCCAACGTTCTGACTTCGTTGCATTAGTTCTCGAATGAATGCGCCGTCACTGCCATAAAAAATAAATGCCATGCAACTGGTGGGACACTGCGTGTGGTGCCATCTGGTGTCTGCGAATCAAACCAATATTGAGGCTCACGCTAGAGAGTTAGGCTTAGCAGCGTCAAAATCGGCACATTTTCTGAATAACGACTGCAAAACATCGCACATGCTTTGTCCCTTTTGGTACATGAGATTTAGCGAAGGCTGAATTTAAAGTTTGTTTCTTGCCGTCGGTACGAGTAGGAAGCAACTAGTGCGAATGAGAAACGAAGCGGTGCTTTGGTTTCCGCCATGTTGTTGCGAAATCACCCGGGGACTCAACGGAAGTTCAAAACTGCCGGTAGCAGCGCCAAAACTTATTTTGGGTCAATAGAATTCAATTAATCAACCAACCAAGCATTCAATCAATCGGTATTTATTTCGTTTCAAGAAGTAATACAGTGCAGATTAGTATGAGCAATGAGACTAGCTGTGAGCTTTTCGAAGGTCATCGACTCGAAGGCCCCCCCCAATGTGCCCGTGTGACACAAGTATAAATAGTAAACCCTTGACCAACCGAATGCCCAACCCTAGCTTCCGCATCTCTTTCTCGAACTCCTTCATCAGCATGCTGCTTCCGCCCCGCCACGGTGTTCTAGTGGTTATGGCACTCGGAAGCTGATCCGAAGGTCGCGGGATCGAATCCCGGCCGCGGCGGCTGCATTTCGATGGAGGCGAAATGTTGAGGACCGTGTGCTGTGCGATATCAGTGCACGTTAAAGAACACCAGGTGGTCGACATTTCCGGAGACCTCCGCTACGGCGGCTCTCATAATCAGAGTTGGTTTTGGGACGTTACACCCCACAAATAAATCAAAGCACGCTGCTTCCTTTCAGCGTCTGCTTCGGCTTGCCGAAAATCCGGATACGTGAAAACACACGCGCAAAAATGGGGGCGCATCCCGGCTAAATATCCATGCATGCGATGCAACGAAGCACGGCTTAAAGAGACCGACAATCAATTTTCAAAGTACCTCTTCTCTTTATTTCAACAGAAAGCTTACTTGTCAGAGTGCCCAACGATGTACTGACGACGGGAAAATTGTCTGAAATCTTTTTATCAGAATAGTGGCCGAAAGCCGTCAGGTGTACTTGCGCCCGGTTCTGCTGCGACACAGCGCATGCGCGCACTTGCTGGCAGATGCCCCGCGCATGCGCCGCGATTAGAAACAGGCTTTCGGCTGCCGCGAAGGTCGCGCTGCTTCTCAGCGTGGGAAGGAAGTAATGGAAAGACAATGATAAAGCAGAGATGCGTTTTTGTGTAACGACTGCAGATTTTAAGCCCGAGTTATGGCCGTATGAACAGGCGATGTGCAGCAATTTAAACACTCCAGGACGCATTACCATGGCTTTACCAGCAGGCTACGTCACGTTTCAGTTGCTGCGACTTTCAACCTCAATTTAAAAACACAAATATTACTCAAATCATGAAAGGGTGCTCGATTCCATCACTGTAATTCATGTTCTTTCCCAACGCACAAAAGTCGATCCGTGCATTCTGCGAAGTTGTCGGTCCGTGAAATGTCCCTGGAAAGAAAATCACGGCATTTCGACTAATGTGAATCGTGACTAGTGGCGAAGCACTGGGTATCGTGCAGGTTTGTCATCGTGCGTCACCCGCGCGTTACCACTGCGAGTGTGAAATGAGTGACATAAGGTGTGTATATATACAAGTGTATTTATTTGGCTCCCATGTAATGCTGTTGCATTTCAATCCTCCTGTTATAATTCCTATATCGTCTTGAGTTCTGTGTGCACATACACACATATGTTTCGATAGCAACGGTTGTCTATACATCGCGTGACAGCGAGTGTCGACGGTAAAGCTAGGTCCTAAGGTGCTTCGCCCCTAAAATTATGACAGCTGACTAGCGTGAAACGTGGGAAAGTGCAAAACATGTGGTGTTTCCCACAGGAAACGTCAGCCGCTGCAAATGGGGTTTGCTTTACCGTAGCCACGACGATGGCCTTAGACGCCGACAGCCCGGGCGCATTTGCAGAAACTCGTTAGGATCGTTTCTGATCCGACAACCGCATACACATACACTGTCTGGTTGCACGGCCTCCAGGATGCACACGCTATAGCTACGGTGCTGTGCCATGAGCACGGACAGCGGACAAGTCTCGCCCTAAAAAAATTCACAGTATATCCACGATGTGAATGATGATGAGTGGGCGAAGCTCCGGAGGTTCATCGTAGGTGGTGCCGAGTTCCGGATTAATTTAGTTAAGGCGCACGCTACGAATCCTTATGGTTCATCTACGCACAAGTCAAATCTCCCACCGGCACTTCATTGCAAGTCAAGATCCAGTGCCTGTATGTATATATATATGAGTGGCCGGTGAAGGGATCTCCAGCGCGAGCAGTCGGTATTTTTCAATCAAGAAACTCGCTAGAAGACGCTGCCTGCTTCAAGCTTGTCTCTCGCGGGTGAGGGCGCGTTCTCCTTCTTTGCGAGCTGGTAGAGCGTTTCCATAGTAACGCGCGCCCTTCGCTCTCTCTCTCTCTCTCACAAGACGGCAGAGGGAAGAGTGAGAGAGCTCGCGCGCCAGGAGGCACGCGCCGAGGGCGAGCGCCAGACTCCCGGCGGCACGAGGTGGCTACATACATACTACTACTACCACTATACTACTACTACTACTACTACTACTACTACTACTACTACTACAGAGGAGGGAACGACCCACACCCTAAGGAGCTTCGCCCCTAAAAAAGACTGAGGTGGAGCCAAGTGCGCCCCTTCGCCTCTGCCTTCTCTCCTAGCGGCTGCAGCAGCGCCTCTAGTGTGTGCGAAACCATGTGTGCAGAGACCACGCGGCCGCAGCGCCGCACGGGCACACTGACAGCTGACAGCACCTGCGTGTGTCGTGGACGCTGGGACCGTAGGACTCACTTGGCCTGGGGAGCAGGCGTTCGCTGCCGCAGGAACCGTTTTCAGCGGCCATTGCCTCGGCGTGTGTGTGATATTCCCTCCTGGTATGCTCGAACAACTCTTCTTGTCGCCTGGCTTTTACCTTTTTACGCGGAAGTGAAAGCACCCTCTCCGCCGTTGTACTTAACGTTGGTTATACCTGAACTTCAACTTTGTTTTCGCATCTATATATATACAGAAAACAGGACACAAGCAAAAAGCCACATAACGGCTTGACTAGGTGTGTTCTTGCGTCTGCATGCTCTTGCGGGATCCCGAAACATGCAGCGCCATCGCGCAGACAGATCTGTCTGCGCGATGGCGCTGCATGGAGCTGCGGTCGCTTGGCATGGAGTACACGGCGATTACACGCCGCGGCCGCCCGCACGCAGAGTGAACAAACAAGATGGCGCTCGTATGACCTTCTATAGTCGGATGCAACTCAAGTCTGCAGTGAAGCCCCTCCCACCCCCTTATAACTGCCAGCCTTATAACCTCCTCGAAGCCTCAAATACTAGTTCGTCCTTTGAACTTTCCACGTCACCAAAGTAACGCGAGGGCGGCAACGATAATGGATAGGTGCATAAATTTTTGTGTCCTCATTTGTTTATTACAGTGGAACACAGAGAGGACAGTTCTTTATTGAGCTGAAGCCAAGCGCTTGCAATATAAAAACCCGGTGCACAATCTCCGCCAACCGAGCTTTTCAACTCAATAGAGTGAAGTTTCACGCGTAAAACGCACTCAGAAGCGAAATAAACTGTACTGCGGCCTTTTGCGGATGGACATGCTGACAATGCGCACATTTTCGTCCATGCTTCTCGAGCAAATGATGGCTTATACCAATCAAAGAACTCAAGAACAGCAGACGCTCCGTAGGTGTCGAAAGCATGAACACGGTGCCATTTTGAAAAGGTTGCATGACGATGATTTCGTTTGCTTCTGTGATTGGCTGGCGGAGTAATACCGCGCGGGCGGTCCATCGGCCCTTGTTGCCAAGTGCTGTTTTCCTAAGTTGTATCCCACTACAAAAAGCTAGTGGAACATCATGCTTCGCTATTTCTTAGCGCCGCCGAAGCCGAGTTTATACGGAGAGCAGCAGCGCTGCCATCGATAGCGTCAACCCGACCGGGTTGACGCTATCGTCGGTGGGGAAGCGCTGGGTTCTCGCGCCGTGTCCTACTTTCCTATGTGGATGGTGTTTGCCAGTGCAAGCGCTTTGCTTACTTCATTGTTCTACCGAGCAGTTTCACAAGAAAATATCGAACAAAAACCGCTACATCACCATGAACCTCTCCCTTGCCGTGTTGCTGACAGCATGTACATCATAAGCACACCGTGCATTCACTGATTATGTGCTACATATTTTTACATCGAACGCAGAGCAAACGCATGCTTCTAAGTACATTACGTTGTCGTATTTCATAGCACTTTTCGAGTTCTCTCTCTCAAATTTCTCCCACCACGTCGCTTAGAACGGCAGCACCCTCTTGCGCTAAGTTCACGGTTGCGGCATACAACCACCTCAACAAACTTGTTTTACAGCCAGCCAAGCACACGAGAGAGGAGGAGCCTGCACACTTAGATGAGTGACGGTACTTTAGTTATTTTTCAGGGAATTCAGCCGCCGTGGGCTCTTCGCGCCACCTCTCGTGTGACAATCAAGCCTCTGTCATGCTGAAGCAGCTCGCGAACACGGGCTGCCAAGCTCTGTAAGCCAGTGCAGCGCCTTCTGGCTAAATATCCATGTATGCGGCGTAACGAAGCACGGAGCCGCTCAGTCAAGCTTCCGACAGTCAGGCTTCCGTCACGCTGAAGCACCTCCGAGATGTTCTTATCCGCAACAGTAAATGGTGTAGATAAACGGAGCTACTGAAGGCCGACCAAAAGATGCCCACGTTGCCACAGCGCTTTTTGGTGCATGGCCGTAGAAAATGCGGAGGCAGGTGCACGTAGCCTGGCCATGTGCTCCACATGAGGTGTCCTCTGCCACATTCACAGGCGTGCGAGACGTTGCGCCCTTCACTGAGAGCATGAATAACGTGCGGAAAAGAAGCGGTTTCAATTAGAGGATGCACGACACGGTGTAGAAATCATTTGCCAAGTTTTATGAACCAAAACGACGGTATTATCAGGACCGCCTTAAGGTGGTCCTCCAGGATAATTCTGGGGCTCCAAGAAATATGTGACTACAAATTGGGCGAATGAATTTCGCTCCCACCGAAATGCGGCTGCCGTTACCGGGACCCGCCTCTTATAGCTCAGCAGGGCGACAGCTTACCTCATGAAAGCTACCACGGCGAGTGAGCTTGCCTTGCTGCTTTGAACAAGAGTGCGGAAGTGGGATTTTATAAGCGTGTGTGTGGGGGGAGGGGGGGGGTGGAGAGGCACTTTCCTTTGAATGAGTGCATTCAGGTCGCGACCTAAAGAGTGGAAATATTTAGGCGAGATTAATAATTCAGTCCATGAGCGCGGGGCACGGCTGTGCAGCGAACTGAATTTTATTTTTGTTCCTGCATTAATCAAACGCCTGTTTTAGCTCGACAGCGTTAAAGAGCTCGTTCAGCAGAAATTCTGGTGTCGGCGTCGTTGGTTGTGACTTGTGAGCGGATAATCACCGTTGTCCCTGTGCGAAGATTCGAGGTTGATGCAAAGAAAAAAAAATGTGGCTGATCCTTCTGTCAAAGGAATCAGTATAACACGAAAGTGAAATATCCCTTCGCATAAGCACGTAAATGTTTATTGTTACATCGAGGTGAACTTGCCCATTGCTATCAGTGTTTCGCTGGTACGGCATGCGACGGGGATGAATCCACTTTCGCACGTCGCGTCCATAACATCAAGGGCCAACCCACTGTGGTAACTGATGTAGTTTATCTAATAACTGGTCACAGTCTATAGTAAATGCCGCACGTTAAAGGTATCACTCATATTGACTTGCGCCACATTGACCTGTCAACGTCGTTGCCGTGCTCTGGCGCCTAACGCAGCAGTTTTCTTGTTCCAGTTACGCTCCAGGAGTGGTCGGCGGGGAAACGCCGTCAACGAAGAAAGGTGAGCGGTAGTTTCTCGTCACTGCCCTTACAAAAATGCCACATATGGACATATATAAGAAATGACATATATGGCTATATCAGGACTTGGGAAATATATGGCCGTATATGGCAA
This sequence comes from Hyalomma asiaticum, assembly GCA_013339685.2. Classification (NCBI taxonomy): domain Eukaryota; kingdom Metazoa; phylum Arthropoda; class Arachnida; order Ixodida; family Ixodidae; genus Hyalomma; species Hyalomma asiaticum. The sequence goes on along the minus strand of CM023486.1, from coordinate 6,208,076 downwards.
GTGCCGCCATATATGGCCATATATGGCAAATGTGGCCACATATGGCCCAATTCCTGATATAGCCATATATGGCAATTCTTATATACGGACATATATGACCATATATGGTCCAATTCCTGATACATCCATATATGGCTACATGGACCTATATATGGATATGGGCAGAAATGCCCACAATACCCCAGAATAGGTGTCGTTGACAATTATGTCTGTGTGGATCACTGCGTAACGGGCACTATAAGGTATGTTATGTGGCATAAACTTGTGTCCGCAGTAGTCACACACATACTAGGAGCATAACAGGCACATGACCTCAATAGGCACGCACAACACTGCAGACTAGGGGCACGAGAAAGCAGGTAATGGGAGGAAAAGAGAGGACTACGAGCGCTACAAGGTCCTGCATGTATTACATCTGCATGATCTACACACACACACACACTGCTAAGATCAAGGTAACATTCCAACGAAAAGAATAAACTTCTCCCACGTGTGCCTCTTTGGTAAGAAAATCGAAAAGTCCAGAGAGTTAAAAAAGAAAAAAAATTAGAGCATATCACGGAGTCAGTGATGATGAGTGGGCGAAGCTCGGGAGGTTCATTGTAGATCGTGCCGAGTTCCGGATTAATTTAGTTAACGCACACGCTACGAATCCTTATGGTTCAACTACGCACAAGTGGAAAATCCCACCGGCACTTCATTGCAACTCAATATCCAGTGCCTATATATATATATATATATATATGGGTTGCCGGTGAGCGCTTCTCCAACGCGAGCAGTCGGTATTTCTCAGTCAAGAAACTCGCTAGGAGACGCTGCCTCCTCCAACGTTGTCTCTCGCGGGTGAGGGCGCGTTCTCGTTCTTTGCGAGCTGGTAGAGCGTTCATCTAAGAAAGAGCGTTTCCATAGTCAACGTGCGCCTTTCGCTCTCTCTCTCTCTCTCACACAAGACAGCCGATGGAAGAGTGAGAGAGAGAGGCACGCGCCGAGGGCGAGCGCGTGCCTCCCGGCACGCCGGTTACACCTGCGCCTGACGCAGGACAAGGTTAGACTAAGAGGAGCTTCGCCCCTAAAGAAACATGCAAGAAAACCCTACAAACAAAACATAACAGAAGAATAAGCAATGCTTAACGCACGATTAGAAGAGAGAAGAAGTCCGATGAGCCGTAAGAGTACTTGCTAACATGTGGCCTTATCCGTGGCGTGCGAGCCGATAGTCCATAGAACAAGCACCGGCTGTCGTTTCCTCGCTACGCTGATCTCTGCTGAAAGCACTGGTGGGCTCGTTCGGCGTGGCCGTGCTTTTGCAGTAAAACACCACCTTGGTAACATCCCCTTTCGGCCGTCCTAGTCACACCACGACCGCGCGCGCACTTGTAAAAAATTCTGCCGCACGTTGTTCTCGTTGGCTCTGCGCGACAGTGCCCTGTCGCCACCACTGACACGTTTCATACATGAGCTGCAACGCTGGGAAGGCTACGCAAGTAGTCCGTAAAATAAAGGAGAGGTGTACCGCTCCGACTCGCAAACGAGAGACAAAAAACACAGACCCGCACATTTCGATTGTTTACCCTTCAATTATGAGCGAATGTTGTTAAGCTGATCAGAAATGTATTATGACGTGAGGCTGCGAGCGAGGCATTTATTGTTTTTCGCTCCCGCAAGCAACGTACTACTTTTTGGTCGCGGAAACACACAGAGTAAACATGAGCACCATCTTTTACAGCGCTGCACGTGCAGGCACGCACCGCGACTGCCTACCGTGACTAACTTGGTGCGAGTTTCGGTACACAATGGGGCTCGCCCGGACGGGTGAGCGCTCCCCTAGGGACGCGTTCTCGTGCGTCGGCTCAATGGGCATTGCGTCGCTTTTAGGGGCGAAGCTCCTCTTAGTCTAACCTTGTCACGCGTGAGGCGTCAGGCGTCAGTCGTCAGGCGTAACCCGCGTGCCTCCCGGCACGCGCTCGCCCTCGGCGTTTGCCTCGGCGCCTGCCTCCCGGCGCGTGCCTCTCTCTC
>CM023486.1:5780919-6205960 GCA_013339685.2 Hyalomma asiaticum | reverse complement strand
AAAGCTTTCATTTTTAAACTACATTCCTCCGGTGTGCAATAGTGATTCAAGCTTTTCTCTAATTGGCTGTAAACGTACGCCTGCAACTGTGATAACAAGCCTCCGATCGCGGACCAAGAGGCATGCCTTCTATGCGGGTCGAGCCAAATGGCCAAATCGCAACAAAAGGTTACTGTGTCATAGACCCTATCTAGAGCGGGCTCGATCGCAACCTGCTTTCATGCATTTCGGTGAAAGTTCATCGTGTGCTAGCTGCAGGAAGACTCGTGTGAGATCGCTATACTTTAACTGTACGGCGCGCAGCGCTGAACGGTGTTGTGTGATTTTGATAACCTAAAATGACCAAGCACCGTCGGAGCGTTATTCCAAAGTGATGCGCACAGCTGATCAGAGCAGCCATGTCACAGCGGGGACCGTAACAGCATAAAAAAAAACGAGCTTGCTTGCCTTCAAGAAAATTATTTCCTGCGTGATTAACGCATGCAGGTTTACTTGTGGGCACTGCGTGGCAACCGCAAATGCGCGGAGAACGATCCCTGCCGGGATATCTCCACGTGACTGCGTAACCCGTCACCCTCACTTTGCGAGTGTGTGTTTAAACCGGCCGCCTGGAAGCAGTATACTGGGAGGTGAACACAAAATGCACTAAAATCGAGCGAGAAATGCACAAGTATACAGCACTTGCCAAAGCATACAGTTAATGTGGCATTCACATGCTTCTTTGCTACAGAACAGATCGATTTGTGGCATGCAGGATGTTCACGAGGTGGATTTGGGAAAAGGCATCGCAGGTACAATAGAGTTGTACTGCCTGCTTGCATGATTGCCAGCATTAGGAACGGGCTCCTGTCAGCCGTTTATGTAGGCTTCCAGTACCCCATGCAAAAGTAAGTGCAGCTACCTTTACACAAGTCACAAAAAGCATTTTAATAGTGTGCTCAACTCATAAAAGTAATTATAAAACTCAAAGTAATTACGGCTTGTGCGTGCAGTTGGCTTTCAACACTCACTGTTGAAGTGCTTAGGAGTCTCTCCTTGGGGGGGGGGGGGGGAGTGTTTTTTTTTTATAATGCTTTCTGATTTTGTGTAGCACTGTGCTGGTGTGAAGAATGAGACTGTAACGACATGACCAAGTGCAGTTCGGTTTATTTCCCTCAATTCCATTAGGGCCTAAAAAGTGTTTCTAGAGACAGGTGCAAGTAGTATAGAAATTGCACCGTCAAAGATGTCAACAACTAGGTTACAATATCAATTTAAAGGTTTCTTTATTTATTTAATGATAGTACACAGCAACATTCTTGGCCCTTGCATCAGGGTCTTCGAAACGCATGAAAGAACAATGCAACACAAGAAGTACTAGTGAACAAATATTGAACGAATGAAACCAATGTCATGCTAAAGGTTACAAAAAGCTAGACGACTGGAAAGAGGGCTTAGGAAGAAAGTTACAGTCAGAAATGGTCCATGGGAAAACTGTGTTTGAAAGTTGCAGTTCTTGCAAAATTGGTTTAGACTTGATGGCTTCCAGTGTGCTGTGTCCATCTAATCGAAAGGAGTGTACTTGGTTTGTTCAAGAATAGTAGACTAAATAATAGACTTTATAAAAGGCACTGAATGCACTGTGTGTGGTGAATGTGCACACACATCACATCTTCCTGTCCCTATCATCATTCCTTGCCCCTCTTCTCCCTTTTCATTTTCTACCTGTGCAGATTTTCTACCTGAGCAGGCCAGAGTGCACTAAGGCCAACCTCTGTGCCTTCCAATAAATTATCTCTTTCCCTCTGAGCAGACTGAAAAAATTATGAATATTGAGCTGCATTCAGCATGCAGTCTCAGAAACATTGTGTTTTGTCCAACCCTAAACTTTTCAGTGTATCAGTTTTGAGGATAAGGTTACATATGCCAGCTTTAGTGATTAGCATAATAGGAAAATGTGATGATGAAGAATTAGTGGAAAATGAGTGAGTGCATCCATCATCAGAAATCAATGCAGATTTAAAGTGGTCATTAAATTGTAGCGCCGCGAAACGGCGCTTCTGTGCGCGAGTGTCAAGAGCGCAAGCACGAAGAATCACGTGACTTTTCTTCGTGCGCTTCAAGGGAAATAAAAGTTAGTTGTTGTTTGGGACGCGTGTGGTTCATTTCGCTTGCGCGACCTGCTCGCCCAGCTCGGCCTAGCAGTGCGTTCCAACATTGGCGACCCGGAATTGCGGTGCAGCCACCGGGGTTGGGCATCAACGTCGCTATGACTTCGACGTCGACGACAGACTCCGCGACTATGACTTCGACGTCTACAACGGACGCTACGCCGACAGTCTCTTCAGTCGACGGTAAGCTGCCACCCTTTTGGACCGCGGACCCCGCACTCTGGTTTATTCAAGTAGAAGCCCAGTTCATAGCGCGACGCATCACATCAGACTTGACCAAATACCACTACATCGTAAGCAGCCTCCCACCACCCATAGCCAGTGAAATACGGGATCTCTTACTCATCCCACCTGCCGAAAGAGCATACGTAACGCTAAAAGAAACTCTCATCCGCCGTGTCACGCCCCCCGAATCGCAGCGACTACATCAATTGTTTCACGACGCGAACCTCGGCGACCGTACTCCTAGTCAGCTGTTGCGGCACATGCAACTATTACGCGGCGAAACAACAAACAGCGTAGACAGAGCATTGTTTCGAGAGCTCTTTTTGCAAAAGCTGCCGTCAAGTGTTCGCTTGGTTGTCGAGGCGTCAGAGCAGAAAGACCTACCTGCGGTCGCCGAGCTCGCTGATCGGCTCGTGGCGATCACCACGCCCACATCACTGGCTGCCGTGCAAGAACAACGGGCTCAGGATGAACTTCAGCAAATGCGTGCAGATATTTCTCGACTCACCGAGACAGTATCAGCTTTGCGTACAAGCAGGACAGCACAAGATGCAAGTGAGCCAAACACGTCGGTATCACAACCGCAGCGGCAAAATATATGCTGGTATCATCGGCGGTTCGGAAATGCTGCGCGTAACTGTGTTCCACCCTGCGCGCGCTCGGGAAACGACCGCGGCAAGCACTGAGGGCGACCGGTGCTTCTACGTTGCCTTTAAGTCGTCCCTCGGTATTTTTTGTTACTGACCGCAACAACGGGGCTTGTTTCTTAGTCGACACAGGCGCCGAGGTGAGCGTGATACCCGCGTCACAAACCGAAAGGAAGAACCCTACTACATCACCACTCCAAGCCGTCAATAACACGGTGATACGAACATACGGACATCGTTCACTCACACTGGACTTCGGTTTCAACAGAACGTTCAAATGGGTGTTCATAGCGCTGATGTCAAATTCGCTATATAGGGCGCTGACTTTCTGCAATACTTTGGTCTGATGGTTGATGTTCGAAACAAACGGCTTCAGGATCCTGTATGTCGTGCAGCGGTTCAAGGCAAGCCGTGTTTGCGTCCTCCGCTAAGCCCGACCTTACTCCGTCCATCAGGAGAATCGCGCTTCACCGCCATAGTACAAGAGTTCCCAGAGCTGACGCAACAGAAACAGGCATTCGCCGAAGTAAAACATGACGTTCAGCATCACATAGAAACCACAGGACCACCGGTATACGCGTGGCCACGGCGGCTTTCGCCCGAGAAGCTACGGCTAGTCCGGCAGGTTTTCTCGCATATGATGGAACTCGGCATAGACGCCCTTCATCCAGCCCGTATTCGTCGCCTCTTCACATGGTCCCCAAATCAACAGGTGGTGATTGGCGTCCTTGCGGGGATTATAGGGCACTAAACCGTGTGACAGTGCCGGACCGTTACCCAGTGCCGCACGTCCACGACCTGACCTCCTGCCTGCATGGCGCGAACATCTTCTCAAAAATAGACCTGGTACAGATTCCTGTAGCACCAGAGGATGTTCCCAAGACCGCGATAACAACGCCATTCGGAATGTTTCAATTTCTACGGATGCCTTTCGGCTTACGGAATGCTGGCCAAACTTTCCAACGGTTCATGGATGGCGTTGTCCGGGGCCTCGACTTCTGCAAGGTTTACCTGGATGACCTGCTGATTGCTAGCCGCACGCCCGAAGAGCACGAGAGCCATCTACGCTGCGTGCTACAGCGACTGGCAGAACATGGCCTCGTTATCAACACGGCCAAGTGCGTGTTCGGGGTACCATCGCTACCATTTTTGGGCCACGGCATTTCAAGCGCGGGAGTGCAACCACACCCGGACAAGGTCGAAGCAGTACGGCGGTTCCCACAGCCAAAAACCATCCGCCAGCTCCGAGAGTTCCTAGGACTCGTAAACTTCTACCGGAGGTTCGTTCCGAAGTGCGCCCATATCCTCCCAGTCAAAAAAACAATTGATCCCAATTGGAATATTTCCAATTGGAACCAATTGGAAAATTTCCAATCGTAAATTAGTACACAATTGGACCAATTGGTCCAATTGGAACTACTGTAACGTGACCAATTGGTTCTTTCAGGACTTGCCAATGGGTACCAATTGGACCTACTGTAACATGACCAACTGGTTTTCGTAGGACTGAACAATGGGTACCAATTGGTTGCAGTGACCAATTGGTAATAGTAACTGGCAACAAAACACAAAATTAAGGAGTAAATTTCCAGGCAAGGGGATTTCTAGAAGGTGATGTGACCTTGTTATGGTGAGGTGAGGAACTTGTCCTTTCTTCCCACCTTCTCCTCCTTCCTGCTTCTCTTCTTCGTTCCTTTTGGGAGCCGAGCTCCTCCAGCTAGCGTTGCTGCTGCGAAGAAGGATGGACGGAAGCCTTCCTGCTATCTGCCCGCCGTCGCGTTGTCGACTTGAAAGATGGAGACAAGCCTTTCACACAAACACAACACGAGACTTTATATCCGAGACAGACAGTACATATATACATTGACAGACAGTTGCATAACTTAGCTTCGGTTGGTAGGACCTAGGTGGAGCCATCGGTTGGTAGGGCCTAGCGGTGGGACCGTCGCTCCAATTCGGCAGAGCCGACCAGTGCATAGCACCTCTCCAGCGACTTCAACCACCGCCCGGACTCGTACTAGATGTCCCCTCTAGTACTATCCGCGCCCGAACCCCGGCGGGGAGGACCTTGGTGGAACGATCGCTTCCATTCGACAGAGCCGACCCCAGTGCATCGCACTGCTCCTGCGACCGTAACCACCACCCGGAGTGGTGCTAGATGTACTCTCTAGCGCTATCCACTCCGTCCTCGCCAACCTTCGGGCTACCCTCCAACCTACTGCTTACCTGCAGCCTTTCCAACCTCCGCTTCCAGTCCTCCTTCCAGTCTCTGGCATCCGATCTCTCCCGTGCCAGGCAAAAGGGGCAACCTTATATACACCGGTTGCCCCGCCCCTCAACCTCTCACAGCCAATCACAAACGGCGATTTACACCCCGACGCCGCTCTAACCAATGACAACCATACAGTGGGTACGTTTGCTGCCCACCACGCTGCGGGGGAGGGGTGAGGGCGCCAAACCAGCTGCACAATACAGCCTCACAATGGTCTCCTCCTGCCCCACCTGTTCACCGCGTGGATGCGCGTATTTTCCGGCGCCTGTTTGACTACCTTGGCGTACCTATTCCCCGTCTCATTCCGACGACGCTTACACGCCCTTCCTAAGATTAGCGTAGCGCTCTGATGCAGCTACGCTAATTACATACAACAAAGGTTCGTCGGAATGGACATAAACAGCCGTTCACCAAGAATAATGAAACAAAAACCAAAAAAACAAACAGAACAAGAACCCGCGCGGCACGTACTCGCCAACACATCAATTGAAAAACGTTAATGACATAGCCATTACCAAACGAGCCGCCGCGTTGTTACACTGCACACTGAAATGACGCAAACAAACAAATAACAATGACACTCCGTGTTCTTGCCGTCCCTGACATGCACAGAACGAAATGCGAAACTAACAGAACAAAAACCCACGCGGCACACGAACTTGACCACACATTAATTGACCAACATTAATGGCATAGCCATTACCAAACGAACCGCCGCGTTGATACAATGCACACTGCGATCACTTAGCAATGGCACAAACAAACAAATAAAAATGACACTCCGAGTTCCCGCCGTCCCCTACACATAATCACACAACACTGCGCTGACGCGCACACTCGGCCATGCATGAATCCGTTGAGCAGTCTCAATGTCCACATGCCACGAGTGTCCACCGCGCGTCCAGTCCTCTCGTGCACCAAACCAGTCCCGAAGAACCACTGCAGACTTCCTTGTACTGGTTAGGCACCATACCACTACCAGGCAGTGTTACTGTTGAGATGCACGAACGCCAGAGGACTCACCGCTTGAGACGATGCCGCTTGCTTCCACGAAGCCTTCTGAGGTGCCGGCCCGTCCTCGTCGTCAAGCCTTGCCTGCGCTGTTGATGTAGTGTCCTCGTCGCCTCTCCTGGGCCGATGTGGTTGTTCTTGGCCCTTGGCTTCTTCCCGGCGGGAGCTCGTTGTCATGACCGTCCCCGGAGGGGATTACCACCCGCAGCACGACGTTCTTCTGCGAATGCAGAGCACTCGCTGCCGTCGTTGTTGCAATCCTGTCGACTGCGCCAGTAAATTTCCAGGCAAGGGGATTTCTAGAAGGTGATGTGACCTTGTTACGGTGAGGAACTTGTCCTTTCTTCCCACCTTCTCCTCCTTCCTGCTTCTCTTCTTCGTTCCTTTTGGGAGCCGAGCTCCTCCAGCTAGCGTTGCTGCTGCGAAGAAGGATGGACGGAAGCCTTCCTGCTATCTGCCCGCCGTCGCGTTGTCGACTTGAAAGATGGAGACAAGCCTTTCACACAAACACAACACGAGACTTTATATCCGAGACAGACCGTACATATATACATTGACAGACAGTTACATGACTTAGCTTCGGTTGGTAGGACCTAGGTAAGCCATCGTTGGTAGGGCCTAGCGGTGGGACCGTCGCTCCAATTCGGCAGAGCCGACCAGTGCATAGCACCTCTCCAGCGACTTCAACCACCGCCCGGACTCGTACTAGATGTCCCCTCTAGTACTATCCGCGCCGTAACCACCACCCGGAGTGGTGCTAGATGTACTCTCTAGCGCTATCCACTCCGTCCTCGCCAACCTTCGGGCTACCCTCCAACCTACTGCTTACCTGCAGCCTTTCCAACCTCCGCTTCCAGTCCTGCCTTCCAGTCTCTGGCATTCCGATCTCTCCCGTGCCAGGCAAAAGGGGCAACCTTATATACACCGGTTGCCCCGCCCCTCAACCTCTCACAGCCAATCACAAACGGCGATTTACACCCCGACGCCGCTCTAACCAATGACAACCATACAGTGGGTACGTTTGCTGCCCACCACGCTGCGGGGGAGGGGTGAGGGCGCCAAACCAGCTGCACAATACAGCCTCACAATGGTCTCCTCCTGCCCCACCTGTTCACCGCGTGGATGCGCGTATTTTCCGGCGCCTGTTTGACTACCTTGGCGTACCTATTCCCCGTCTCATTCCGACGACCCTTACATAAGGGATACACAAAAAAGTGAGTTTATTGGGCACTAATATGTTTTTCAGCAGCCCTCGATCATGGCAGCTCCTTGGTTGCTCTGAAAGAAACAGTGAAGGAATAAAAGGCAAAATGAGTGTGCATGCTCTATTATTTGTAGAGTATGGCAAAAGCTCACCAATGACAAAAGTGCAGACAATTTCCTAACGTCTGGTTTCTGAATACTGAAAAGGTAATTGCAGACAATTTCTGTGGGCTGTTACACATGAGTAATGTAGGGCATAACCTGGAAACTGCATGCACATGCAGGCAAAATAATTTCTCTGCAGATTTATTTCTGCAACGTACCTGACGTCAATATTCACATGCTGACAAGTGGGCTTCTCGGCATAAACACAGACGCGCACACGCACGCTGAAAACTGGTGTTGAAATAGCAATGAACAAAAAAAAATGTGGTTACCTCCAAGTAGTAGAGTCGTCCGAGGATCACCACAACGCGTAGTACAGAAAGAAGCGGCCGCTAACGTGCAGCTAGCAGTTGTAGGTAGTAACGGCTCGCGTGCAGACCTGTACCATAATACAGGTAAAAACGAGACTTGCGCACCAATTCTTTTAAATACTGCTGATTCGCTGCACAAACACGCACACCACTTTGACACAACTCTGTCCGGCACTGCCACGGCCGCCATGTTATAGTGCCTAGAATATACTGGCCAGTATATTCTAGGCACTATAGCCATGTGCAGCGCCTTCTCCAGACTCCATGACACATGCGTCACGTTTACGAATCTGCGGGGCCGCGGCTGTTCTTATTAAAATTTTTCCTGCATCTGTAATTCTTCTGTTTACTCTTAATGAATTTATGCCAATTTTAGAAAAATTAACAGTTTCATCGGTTTATGTAAGTTACTCTGCGCATAAAATAATGCATAAGAATGTATGTACGTGACTAACGCTAAGGCAACAGCGCTGTTGGTAAACAACAAACATGGCCGCTGCTAAAATGGTGGCTTTGGAAGCTCCTGTCACTATATCGGTGATATCTACTTTCGTGTTTTAAAAGCAAGTTCTTCATATGCTTCATCATGATAAATGCCTGTTTTGTTCGACGTCGATAACGTTGCAAGGGTGCCGATGCATTGCAACTGGTTCGCGCACAGTATGGGAAAAAGCGCGGAGGACCCCGCATACGATCTGCCAAAAGTTGAATGAAAGTGCTGACAGAACAACGCTACCTACTTGTCTTTGAAATATTGAACCATGCAGCAACACGGCGGTTGATTAGAGCATCAGAACTGAGAGCGAGGCGACTGTAGGTGTACATGTTTCGAAAAAAAAAAAAACATTGCGTGTCATATTTGCTCGTCCTCGTCATTGTAGCGCCGTTCATTTAGTTTTTTTCCTTGCGCTTCTTGAGATGCGATATCAGCATCGTTTCCTCACTCCAGTCAATCTACTGCTCGCGAGTAAGCAACATTCCGAACGCTGAACTGGATTCTGTTTCCAGCAGGAAACTCACATTTCCAGTTGTTTCCAGCAACAGCAGAAATTCCAGCTAAACTGTCTATAAGCAGGCACTTACTTCCCAGTGTTTGCAGTTGGGAAAATAGCAGCTTAAATTTTCAGCTGTCAACGGATATTAATTTCGAGTGGAAACGCAGCTGGAACGTGTTTCTTTATTTTCATCTGGAAGTTCAGCGATCGTCATCTATATAGGTTATGCTATTAGTAAAGTGTTATAGTAAAATAACATCCACAAATATTTTATAAATATGTGCCCAATTGATTCCAATAGGCAAGGTCAATTGGACTCAATTGGTCTCACTGTGACTCAATCGTAACCAATTGGAACCAAAAACTTTCCGTTCCAATTAGGTCCACTTCATTCCAACTGGCGACTCCAATTGGTCTCACTGTGACTCAATCATAACCAATTGGAACCAATAACTTTCCAATACCCCCATGGGGGTCTTTAAGGTATTAAACTGAATTGAACTGAATTGAATTGGTTTCAATTAGGTCGACTTCATTCCAATTGGCAACTCCAATTGGTTTCTCCTATGACCCAATCGTAACCAGTTGAAAGTAAGGAGTTTCCAATTGGTTCCTATTGGTTCCAATTGATTCCACTTGGAAAATCCAATTGGAGTCAATTGTTTTTTTTTTTTTTTTTGACTGGGCTTCACCCGCTGCACAGCCTACTAGCAGCTCCAGGAACTAAGGCAAGCGACATTCAGTGGAACAACCAAGCGGTAGATGCGTTTCGGCATATTAAGGAGTCTCTCGCGAATGCCGCCCTGCTCGCATACCCGCAATCTGGTGTACCGCAATGCGTAATGGTGGACGCCTCAGACGCAGCTATTGGAGCCGTACTGCAGCAGAAGTCAAGCGGAAGGTGGAACCCCATTTCCTTCTTCTCCAGAAAATTGAGCCCGGCCGAACGCCGATACAGCACCTTTGGTAGGGAGCTCCTGGCCATATACGCGGCTATACGACACTTCCGCCACTATGTAGAAGGTCGAGAATTTTTCGTGCTCACGGATCACAAGCCGCTGACTTACGCATTGCGCGCGATCAACTCAGATACGGGTGCACACGTGGCACGAGAGCTCCGCCAAATGTCTTAGATCGCAGAATTCACGACGGATATACGCCATGTCAGCGGGAAGGACAATGCAGCGGCAGACGCCCTTTCGCGCAGCCCAGTGAACGCCGTCAGCCTACCAAGCGGCATTGACTTCACCACACTAACAACGGCTCAATGCAGAGATCCAGAGTTGAAGCACCTACTGAAGTCCACAACCAGCGCCTTGAAGCTGCAATGGGTGGATGGACCGACAGGACCTGTATGTTGTGACATGTCCACTGGTAGGGCCAGACCGTTCGTGCCCCCGGATCTTCGCCGCAACATTTATGAATCGCTGCACGGCCTCTCGCATCCGGGAATCCGAGCCACTCAGCGGCTCTGCACAGCTAGGTTCGTGTGGCCCGGAATAAACCGGGATGTCCGACGCTGGACTCGGGAGTGCCTCCCTAGCAAAAATTCCAATAGAAATTTTTATTGGTCCAATACAAAATTTCTATCGGTTATATTGGAAATCTATTAGAGTTCTGTAGGTTGTATCAGATTTTTATTGGCACCAATAAAGACCAATAGCTACCTCTTATTGGTCTGTTATTTGACCAATAGCGTTTGTATTGGTCCAATAGCAGGTAGGTATTGGTTTCCTATTTGACGAATAATAGGTGTATTAGTCCAATAGAGCAGGCAGCTATTGGTGTCTTTAGGCAAATAGAGGATGTATTGGTCAATAAGCCAAGAGATATTGCCTGGATGTTTGACCAACAGAGGGTGTATGGATTGGCTATTTGTAGCACAAAAAAGCGGGTATCCTAAATGATCAATAATATAGGTGCGGCAGCAGACAGCTTTCAGTCATTTAATCCTAGGATCAACGGAGCAACGGTTGCACGAACTTTTTCTTTTTCGAGAAAGTATTGTTGCGTAGGGTTTTGGGTTATTATAAGATTGCATATTCCAATATGTACGATGAGTATATAACGCATACAAACTACAGAACAATAAACGTAAAAATAAAAGCTGCCAGCCATTGCTTTGCTAAATGCAGAACTCTTGTTTTATTCTGATGATTTGGGGTTCTTTAACGTGCACCTATTCTGTCCCCATCTATACGCTACCGCCGTGGTCGGGATTCGATGCCGCGACTTCGACCTTCGCAAGCCAAACCCCTATCCGCTAAGTAATCACGCCTGTACTAATATAAAAAGAACTTACATCACTCTTTTTCACGTTCACCTCAGTGACGACAACACGCAGCGAAACGTGCCTCGATCATTAGCCATTTCATGATATTGTGTTTGCCTACAGCGATCACTCGCTGTCGAGATCTGGCATACATGTTAATCTACGCTACCACGGCTACTACGGCGACAGAACGCGTATGCCAACTGCTACAGCCAAGATAGCACGACGGCACCCAGGGCTACCCGGTCCCAAACAAGCCTCCTCAGCCTCCTCACCCGAGCGAGCAAGTGAACCAAGCGAACCCGACCGCTCCTTGGTGGCTCATTAGTTGCGTATTCAATCTCGACACGCTCAAAACAGGCCCATTAAAGCAGTAAACTAAGAAACATATATACAAAAGTAAAATAAAAATAGAGGTGCATACCTCGCGCAAATGATACATTTGAAAGCTGAGGGACATAGGCAAAAGTGTCGAAAAGCCGTGTTGAAAAAAACGTGAAGTTTTTCCGGGCACACGTGGTAGTACATTTGGCAAGCCAAAACAAGTCGAGCCGCAGCCGCCACGGCCGCTGCATCATGGCTGCATGCGCGCGCCACATGTGCTACGCACTTGATGGTTTTTAAGTGTATAATCAAGAAAAAATCGTCTTCGTAACTTAACTTATGCTGAATGTGTTCAGCATTCTTACCCCCGGAAGAATTTATGACTTCAAGTCACCGCCTGACAACTGTTTTCGCCCACGACAACACGGATTTTTGGATCCATTGTGCGATCTTCACTGCTCTCACCTGTGACGATGCGGCCATTTGGAGGTAATTATACCGCTTATGTTTTGAGTGCTAGCTGCTCTGTATTCCGTACGTAGAAATACTGCAATGCGATGTCAGCGGCTTGAATGTTGATGCCATGGATCGTTGCACTGATGACAAGGCATTCTTCAGGGCGATGTGCAAGAGAATGTGTGTGTGCTAAAATGCTTCCATCTCAGCTACCATGACTTTCTGGAGCATTAAAAAAGAAAGGCCACTGCATGCTGTGCAAAACTTGTCTTGAACAACATATATAATGTGAAGCAGATGCTGTTGCGTAAGCGATAAGAACCCCGAAAGTAACGATGGACTAATGTTTACTTTATCAGTGATATCTTTTTCTATTTGGCTCTTTAGACTAGCGCAGTTACTTTTTATTTCCAAGCCTTAAAATAGGTCAGGATCCGACTCGAGATATATTATCAGAATTCAGAAGCGCGGGCCTTTGGTAAAAATACAAGATCGTGACACATGATTGGCTGTACAGTAATACTGTTATACCCAACAGTAATACAATTATGCCCAGTGTTTACATGTGCATTTAATGCGTGTTCCTTCGAAGGTGCGCTTCATTTGAATTGCATTCGTATTAGAATACAAATGACTAAAAAAAAAACAGTTGCCCTGCTATAATTATTGTTTGTCAGTAATTTGACATGCACACTCTAACTATGCATCTGCGCAGCTTGGGCTGCTTTTTTTTTGTCAGTTTGCAGCATCCGACGATGTATTCCTTATAGTATTAAGTTAAGGTAGTTCAAACGTCAAAGGTTTGAGCGAAGTGCGAAGAGTTGGGCGTGTTGATAGGTGAAAGTGATAACCTCAAACTATTTAGAACTGCTGTTTTACTTCATATCCAATGCTCTCTCTCTCTTTCGTAACTTGGTGAATGTTGCAGGCCAATGAAAACAAGGAGATAATTATTTCACTGTCTTATTGCATTAGGGTGCAGTTTAGTAATTTGTTACATAACCTGATCACCAAAAAGTAAATAGTGTTGCTTAGTATAACCACCTGTTGTTATAGTAAAATTTAACAGAATTTTTGACATCATTACTATGGTTACCTTGCCTCAGGTTTTCCCAAGTGATGGCATGTGGCTACAGAAATCTTCACGTGAACATTTGATACAGTGCCACAAATGTCAAACTTTTGTTCATGAGCCTGCCGGGCAGACATTTTCAAGTGCAAGCCTCATCAACAAAACCATCATGGACACAGTGTTGAATAGGACAAGGACAAACCACTTGTGGATCCTGCCATATATGATGCTCTAAAAGGTATGCTCCAGGCCACCAGCATATTATTGCATGGAATGTTTTGCCATAATTCACAGCTCTCGCAATTTTCAAAAGGTGTAGATTTTTTATACTGTAGCAATGCAAGTTTCTATGCAATGTTTGATAGACAAAAAGAAATGCTCCACTTTTGTGACCTATATGTCTATGTTTTTTAAAGCATTTTTCAGGCACTACCTAGAGCACAACTGTAACAACCCTGAAGAGGTCCTGCAGAGATATACCTGACCCAGAAAAATAGTCGCCTGCAATATTGAAGACAAAATTGAGGACAAAAGTGGAAGTTTTCCTCTAACAGTGATATAGAAAATATATGTGTGCATCGCTCATTCCTGTACTCTTTATCGTTTCAGAGGTGTTGCCACACTGTGGCCCTTCTGTGTGACTGTGGGTGCCGATTAAGGCACCTGCAGGCCAATACAGAACCACTACACCTGTATTGCTCCAATAGGCAAATACAGAACCAATACACTAATATAGCTCCAATAGGCATATACGGAGCCAATACACTAATATAGCTCCAATAGGCAAATACAGAGCCAATACGCCAATACAGTAGCCCCAATAGGTGAATCAGAACCAATAGACTAATAGGCCTATTGGTGTCAATAATCTGATAGGCTATTGGTTTCTCTATTGGGAATTTTTGCTAGGGTATCCTGTCAGCGCTCCAAAGTGCAGCGCCATACTGTAACCCCCTTAGGATCTTTCCCCGAGCCGGACACTCGATTTTCCCATGTGCATTTGGACATTGTGGGACCATTGCCTTTCTGTCAAGGGCAAAACTACTTGCTAACTTGCGTCGACCGCTTCACGCGATGGCCGGAGGCCGTCCCCATCCCAGATATCACTGCCGACACGGTTGCCCACGCTTTCATCTGCCACTGGGTAGCGCGATTCGGAGTTCCATCGACTGTGACAACAGATCGTGGAACGCAATACGAGTCTGCCTTATTCGGGAACATCACGCAGTTCCTAGGAATCCGGCGCATCCGAACAACGGCCTACCATCCCATCAGCAACGGTATGGTGGAAAGGTTCCATCGCCAACTGAAGACTAGCCTGACGGCAACTTCAAGTCACAGTTGGGTCGAGGCTCTACCTCTGGTTTTATTGGGAATTAGGACGGCTCTGAAAGCGGACATTGGCTGCTGCTCGGCTGAACTCGTATACGGCACAACACTTCGCCTTCCGGGGGAGTTCGTCGCCGACAGTAAAAACGCAAACGCTCAGGCCAACAGCGAGTACGCCTTGCGACTGCGGGACATTATGAGCAAGCTGCGCCCTGTCCCTCCGCGTCTACCAGCACCACGGCCTGTCCACGTCCCCAGTGATCTCTCCTCCTGTTCTCACGTGTTCGTGAAGCATGACGCTGTACAGCGTCCACTCCAGCCCCCATATGATGGGCCATTCAAGGTGGTGAAACGAGGAAAAAACACATCACGATCGACAGAGGTGGCCGTCATGACGTGGTTTCGCTTGACCGCGTAAAACCAGCGCACGTGGACAGCAACAGCGACGTGCGTGCACCATCTCGAGTTACACAGCCAGAAAGGCTACCAGCAGACCAGAATGAACCAGCCCAACCATTCGTCGAAAGGTTCACGCGGAGTGGACGACGCACAGGACCTCCGGTGCGTATGAACTTATGAACTACAACTTGGTGTTGACCCATTTATTAGGGGGGGAGTATTGTAGCGCCGCGAAACGGCGCTTCTGTGCGCGAGTGTCAAGAGCGCAAGCACGAAGAATCACGTGACTTTTCTTCGTGCGCTTCAAGGGAAATAAAAGTTAGTTGTTGTTTGGGACGCGTGCGGTTCATTTCGCTTGCGCGACCTGCTCGCCCAGCTCGGCCTAGCAGTGCGTTCCAACAAAATGCTTTGGTAACACTGAGATTATCTAAGCATGATGTATAAAAAAAAACAAATGAAGAAAAACAGTTCTGACTTGGTGGACTGACGGCTTTCCAGAATTTTGATGGCTTGTTTTTATGAATGATACCAAAGGATTATTGAATTAAGCATTGGGTTGTTCACGCAGGTGCCTGATACAACAAATTGACAAATTACGAAAGTGTATAATCTGACGCATGTAACAAGGATTTTTGGGATGGCACTTTAACACTTGGTTCGAATGTGAGCAGTATACAATGATTAACAATTGCATAAAAAATGGTTTAAAAACACGTCAACATTGTAATAGTTGGCACTGCTCGAAAACTCAAAGGTGGATACAAACATCTCGGTTATGGAGTTATCAGATAAGCAAGCAGTGTGCTCAATGCTCAAGACATTTAAGGAAACTGCTGGGTAAGAAGTAAAATTCTGTGCCTCGTGTTTCATTATATAGTTTTGCAGCATCACATTCCAATTTTCGATTTCCATGCAAAAGCAAAATAACTTGTCTTAAAAGCACTGGCTTCTCTGGTGCATTGAATAATGCTATGCAAATGACAATGATAGAAATTCCTCACTTTGTGCCATGTTATTTGTGTGCAGGTGGCAAACTGGAACCTAACATTACACTGCAGTGTTGTTCAGGGTGTTTGTGTCATTCACACTGCTGGGTGATGTTAATTATTGTACTATGGCCTGTGATTCCCCTTGCAAAGCTCTCATCAAAGGAATGCTGGCTGCTTGTGTCTACCTCAGGAATGACAGATGGAAGCTCTGCAGCGTCTGCGTCTTCCCCTACGTATGGCACTGGTGTTGAACCGCGTGCTGGCTGAAACCTCCACGTTGGTGATGGGGCACCCACTGCTTCACACTGACTTGATGCGTCCAAATGTGCACATGTGTCAGTTTCCACACCTGCTTCTTTACATGCGTAGGCACTGAGGATGGCCTTTGAGGCTGCAAAATTTCCCACATAATGTTTTGAAAAACTACAGAGCATCCATTTTTGCTATGTTGAACAAAGAATTGGCCATCAGATTAACAACACACTTTCACATGTTTTGCTGTTTACACCACTGTTTTTCACTTATTTTAGTAACTGAAGTGTTTACACAGGTGTACAGGCCTTGTGGTAGGAGTGCACTGGCCTTTGTGCCACTCAAAACAGCTAAAGCTTGTACCTGTACGATTTAAAAACTACCAAATTTCAACTTTGCTGTGCTAAAGGTTGTCTCATCCAAAAGTTGTAGCTTGCTCAAGTGATGTTTTTGCATGGTGTCACTGCCTCCTTATATGGGGTCTCTGCAGCAACTTTCTTGTTTATGATGGCTGTCTGAGTGCCAACATTGCACACAGCAGGAGGACAGCTGCATCTACAGATCTGAACCTGCAAAGTTAAGCACTTTGAACTAAGAGCTGCATAGATCTTTAAGTCATTTTTAGCACAGGATCACAGAAAACTTGAGGGCATCCGGTGCTTACTTGACATGACACTTCCATGCCAGCTGCAGATGAATACACTTTGCTGGACCCAGTGCCATGCTGAGACTGTAAATCAAGTGTTCTAGGTAGAAAGGCATTATAGTTTCTGTGCACCTACTCACCCCCTGTGAACCTCCAGCCTGTGTGTCGCAAGATGGGGCTGTTCTGGTGAAGGAGCGATTATGTTCTTCGTGCACTGGATCACTGGGATATGAAAATATGTATCACTATCATATTAGACCACTGATCGTGCTAATTGAATGTCACTTCACGTTGCCATAAATGCCTAAATGTGAAATAGTGCTTGTGTGTTTAGGATGCCAATCTGCTACACTCAGGTATTTGCCTCCAACGACTGATTGTTTAATTACTACATGTCAATTCAGAGACAAAGTGAACGTGTATGTGTAGACAGGGTTTTCAACAGCTCCCTGTTCCCCAAAATCTTGACACTCTGTATGTACACTACATGCACACATATAAGCACCCACATGCACACACCTGCAGTTGTGCTTACTGACCAACATGCCTGTATTGGACCACCCAGAGCATGTTTAGCATGACATGAAGCAGTACAACAGACTGTGAACTAGCCTAAGCATGTTGCTTGACATTTTATAGCTCCCTGTGCTGAACTGAATGGCAAAACTACGTGTGTTACATCATACAGGTTATATGGCCTGCCATGTAATCCAGCTGGCTGATTAATGCAATAGTACAATTTTCAAATTAGTGAATCATTAAAAACATTATGCAACACGTAAGGAAAAAGTCAGTTCATTCACTGAAACATAAAGCCTGCAGTAATGTACATTGCAGTCAGTTTCATTGAAAACATGTCATTGGCCACAACAATGTGGTGCAGTATTACTTCTGTTTTCTTAGTGAAAGCACTTGACAAAAATAAAGCATTGAATGCCAATTTGCTTGTTGTCACTTTCTTTAAGAATGCATATTTGGTACTTGTTGTGCTTACATGCACCAGCATTGACATTTTCTAAGGTTTACTCAGCTCATGTTGCTCATTAACAAATCAAACATTGGTACGTTTATACGAATAGTATTGCGCCTTATATAAATGAAACTGAAGCAGAATTTGGCTTTCTGCCTCACTGAACGATTGGTAAGCTCTGAAAACGAATACCTAGAAGAGTCACTTCTACTGAGCTACTGTTACATACGGTGTTGTGTTGTAAGCATAAATACATACATGCTACAGATTTGAATGCTGATTACACCATCCATGCATCAAAATTTGTATCCCCGACTACGTAAAATATTATATACAGTACTTTCTCCTGCGCTTAACTGGCGAGTGTTCCATCGCACTGCTACACAAGTTAGCAACAAATAAAGAACGTTAAGTGTGCACTTTTCACTTGCCTGTATGCCAGGAAGAAACAACGTAGGCAGGGCATTTGGCTCCAGATGAAAACGTGTCCAACTGATTCCTTCACCTTCCGCCAGTTGTTGTTGTTGTTGTTTTGTGGGGTTTAACGTCCCAAAACCAGCTCTGATTATGAGAGACGCCGTAGTGGAGGTCTCCGGAAATTTCGACCACCTGGGGTTCTTTAACGTGCACTGACATCGCACAGCACACGGGCCTCAACATTTCGCCTCCATCGAAATGCAGCCGCCGCGGCCGGGATTCGATCCCGCGACCCTCGGATCAGCAGCCAAGTACCTTAGCCACTAGACCACCGTGGCGGTTCGGGATCGTGAAGGGAGGCACCACGGCGAAGTGTCTGCCGCAAAAGTGTAGGTTGTTTCGCTTCTCCGTGGGTGGAAGGCCAATACGCTCGCTGCAGCCATGCACACCACAAGGCGTCATCGCGAGGCAGCGTATATCAGGACTTCATGCCTTTCCTGTCGCTGACTTTGCAGCTGACGGCAGCGCAGGGCACCGTTTGTTCTTCGCTCGTTACTCCCTGGGTTAGGTGTGCGCGCAGTGCGCGCTCGCTTGATGACGCCGACTGCGGTGCAGAGTTCCACATTCGCCAGACTGAGCCCGTCCGCAAAAACCGACAGCCAGCTCCGGCATAGCTGTTTAAGCGCGGCCGAAACTGAAGAGTGGATCGCACAGAAGCAGCCGAAAAGCCACTGCAGTGGCTGCGCGCCAACTTCGAGAGGATATATCCCGTCGGTGAAAGTCCATAGCACAGGTGCATCTTATCACGCAAGCTGAATCTCCCAGCGGCAACCAAAGGTTAATTGGTTAGGACAGATAACACGTTTCCTTAAACGTTGAACGTCGCTTCCGCTGCATCTGATCGTGGGAAACGCGCTTTGTGTGCTGCCTTCGAGTGAAAGTTCGCGATAGTGCCGCAGCGTTACAAAGGGCGCGGCGTCATAAAGGAACCGCAACTTCAACAACCTAGGCGCATGAGCGCGTGCTTGTGGTACATACGCGAACGTTATTTTTTCTTTATTATTGACGGAACTTACGGGATTCAAATAAACGAAGCACCAACTCCGCAGTGCAGAAAAGACGCGCGAGCGCGCCGAGTAGTGCAGACGACAGTTTTCTTCTACCGGAAATGCATCATTCACATCAGAACTTTAAACGAAGTTGATAGATTTGTTGTTTACTTCATCTTGTTTATTTACTTGCAAAAGGTATTATACACATAGACAGCATAACCAAGTTCATTTGATTCAAACATGATTCAAACATCGCTCTTAATTTATGCCGGCTACCAGCCAATAGCAGCAATCTGCTCCATTTCGTCATAGAGCATATTAAAAAAGAGTGAGAACTGGCTTTTTTTTCGAACCGAGAGCTCTTGGGTAAGGGACAACTTTATGCATGCCCTGTTAACTCTACGCTTCGCGCACGACTGTAGAATTTGGGTGAGCTGTTTATTGCAGCCTACACTGTCGATAGAACGTGTTTTTTCCCGAAGTCCGAGAGGTGCTTCAGGACCCCTTTAACATACGAGTGCATAGACCATTTATGTCTGTTTTATGCTATCGTCATAACCACGAATCGTGAACATAACCAAATTCATTTCCCAAGCTGGCAATACATACATGCATACTAAGTACAAAATAAAGCTATTGTTACTCCCATAATTTACTGGATATTCTTGCTTTTTGCCTAGAGCCAGAAGCCTCGGCAAAACAAATTTAAGTGCATGCATGATAGCCAATAAAAAAGGTGGGGAAAATATAGAATCAGCCAATAAAGGAGGCTGGCAAGAAATGCTGCCTCATCCAACGATGAATGCTGGCAAAAAATGATGGACAGCCATCAATAAAGGCTGGAAAGAACGGTTAGAGCTTCCATTGTTTATACAAGCTTACCAATATTGAAAATACGAACGTTGGACAATGTTGGCCAAAGCCATTCTTTCTCAATTTTTTCCAACGTTATACGACTGGTATCCAACATTGGACTAATCTAGTCTAAAGTGTAGCATGGGACCCGAAATCCAATGCAGTTCCAATATTGTATCCAATGTTTTCCAACGTTGCACGAACGTCGGTCCAATGTTGTTGTGCTGCCTGGGTAGACTTTTAGTATAGCGGAAGAGAGAGAAACGCTAAAGCTAACGCAAGGCATGTACGGCGACAACTACACCTTAAAACAATTCTTATTAAATCCCCAAATGCGCCACAAAATCATTGAGCCAGTATCGTGCAAGTGTGTTGTTGTTAGTGCTGTATCGGCAGACCCGAAAAACATCGCTTCGTTTCAAAATGCCGCCATCGAGTCTCCTTTCTGACCCGTACTGCCTGTCATTTCGAAGTTGCGATGACATAGGAGCGCTTAATTTATACTTTGGAAACCAGAGAAGCTACGCAGGCAGTCCATGTCGTCGAGGCTATGCCGTATACGCGAAATTTCGCCGACATTTCCGCTTTCAGAAGGCGGATTTTCCACTTGTCATAAGTGCCGCGGAGCTTCTGCAACATTTCTCCAGTGCCCAGGGGGTGCGCATCTGCACATGTGCCTGTGAAGGCTGGCTTATCCAAGTCGCCTTTGTGACTGAAGGAATACTTCGCCAAACAATACTGTCATTTCAAGCATTATACATACAGTAATGCACCACACTACTCGTCTCGGCTTTATTTAATTGGTTGTAGCTTGAATCAGCCGATGTACAAAAAGAAAAAAAGCCCCGGTGGCAGTGCCGCCATCTCGACGAGACTACCGTAAACGTGAGCAAATCGACATGGCCTCCGTGATTCCGGGTGCCGGCACGGGCAGTCTCGAAGGCCGTGAAAGCGAGTGCACTCGCATTTTAAGCCTTGTGTGCCGCTTACTGAGAGCGTATCTTGAAAACGGCGACACATTGTCACCAATACACGGCTGGCGAAGCTTAATTAGCCAAACATAAGGCAAATAAGAACATGAGCGGGTAATGAATGAGCTTAACAATGCAGGCCGATGTCCCGACAGATCTGAAGCACTTCGACTGACGCCGCCATCTTGCCAGCCGTACGGGTCCCTTTGCGAGCGTTAGCGTTGAACGATATCTTCCGAAAATAGCGTAGGCACGTAAGGGTATCGTATACGTTAATGTTCTGCGCATGCGCGGTGTGTTCCACGGTAACGTTAAACTTATGCTAAATCTTTGCGTTTGCTGCTTTCCGATATACTAAAACTCACTTTTAGCTAGAGTGGGTGGTTCAGCCTCTGCGATATCCTGTGCTACAGGTAGCTGGCAAGAGAACACATGCATACCGGCGGTGTCCTCGCCATTGTGCATAAATGTTTGCCCAGGAGAAATGCGTTTTGAGACAGCCACAAAAGAAAGAAAGAAAGAAAAGCGCGGGCGTCCTGCTTAGAAGTAGCCTAGCACATGCTAAGCCGGCAGCAACTAAACATAAAAAGATGTGTGACGAGGGGGGACGCGCTTCCGTTTCCGAACTGACCACCATTGTCACGGCCCCCTCTCTGCACGTCAATTGTGTGCAGCTACAGTTTGCAAAGAATGTCATTCTGAACCTGGTGGCATCTGCTTCCTTCGGAGGGGCGACCGCGCTGTTTTCTGAGAACTTGTTTCCCTGCTCTCTCGTCGCCGCTGCAGGTACACGCATTCCTACCAATATGCAAGGTGTACGAACGAGTTTCAACGGGGCACCCAGTCTGCCTACGCGTGTTGGCGCATGTACCGCGTTTATCGATCATTCATGTTGATTGCGCGATTCGTTGGCCAGTGTACTTCCTAAGACAATGCCCATCCCAACTGTGACATCGTTTGTGTGTGAACACAAGCCTGCTCCTTTTGGGGAGACTACAGTGTCGTCGCCGAATTTGTATTGCTGACTCACAGCTGAACAGTGCACAGCGGATGCCGAAATTCGGTAAGTTGCTGGCCAGTTTTCAGAATGGGGCCTGGCACTTCTTGTTGCGATGTTAAAGCACCGGTTCCACCTTTATACATTATTTGTGTCGTGAAGTGCGTAGGCTCTATATTTTCGAAGAAAGAGCCTACGCACGTTGTCCCAAAGCAATTTTACTTCATGTAGTTAATCCTGTGCTTGTATCAAACACCGTTTGTGTGGTGACTTGCAGTTCTCGTAACATTATCTTTTCTTGCCCGTATTTTTAAAGGTAACGTGATACCGAACACGCGCTCCTTGGTGCAGGACACGTGCGGGCAGTTCGGCACACGATGGTATTTTTAAAGTAGCCTTGAAAAGATGTTCCTTCTCTAATGTCTGCTTATAATGCACCTTGCACCTATCATTTAAGGACATTTTTTGCCTAACGACCCCATTCCTGGGGTGTGTTGGTTAGCTCACATCTACATGTTTTCCTTTCCGGTGTGTGCCAAAAATATTAAATTTATTATAATGCAAAATGCACCTATTTCAAGTAATGTGCCGCTTTTCAAGTTGCTTTGCAACAGAACCTTTACTCACGTTTTTTTCCCCTTGGGTATCTAAAGCGACACGACACCAAGATCTGGGGGTTGAATATTGAACATAGATTCATTATATTTAAAGGGACAACTTTGTTTTGTTATTTTCTAAAGTAGTGCCCGATTATGAATGTTTCTGACATTTCATGAATTTCCGCGTTTGTTCATGAGTCGCACATAAGTTGCATGCAATTATAGTATAGTGCTGATGTGCTCCACAGCTGTGCTAACTTTTCACGCCTTTTCCTGCAGCTTCCACCCTTGCCGAAGCTTTTCCACTACGACGGTGCAACACGAGAATAGCATATTATCAATGCAGAGTTCACAAAATAAATGAAATAGTGCTTTTCCCTATAAACCTCTCTTGTGTGTTATTCGTTTTGTTTAGAACGCAGTAATAGAAAGTACAGAGGATCCACTTATCCCCACTTATTACTGTGTTAATAAAGCTTTCGCGTATGCATGACAGGCACATTTACGCAAACTACTGTTGGTCCTTCGAAAATGTCTTCATAGCCCTTCGAAAATGTGAAAACAAAAATAAAATTATCGCAATCAGAACGGCGCGACACACGTGGGGTAAATTAGAAACACCATAGTGGCTGTGAACGGTCGCGCAAGGGGTTTCCCGATGTCGGCGGGGCCGACAACACGCCAAAAAAGCCTGAATGCCCGCAACATCGGCCAATGCTACCTAGCCAAATCCGACCCATTCTGGCTGGCCAAATTTGACCAATTCTGGCTGGCCAAATTTCGCCCACGCTGGCTAGCCAAGTTCGGCCCATGGTGGCTTCGCCACAGTGGCGCCATCCTGGTTGGTCATCATCGGGCAGATGTGGGTGAAAGTAGCGCGAGCGCGATTTGCCGACTTAGGCCCGATATCGCTGCCGACTTTGGCCGACTTCACGCCTACATAAGTCCTGTGTTGGCGTGCTGCCTGGGTTACTTCCACGAATTCACTTAGGTGCGCTACCGTCGTACCCCTTGCGACGTGGTTTATTGGCGTCTAGACGTCGAGGAACGTCAAAGGCGAGCTCCGACAAACGGCGAGCGTCAAGCAGGCACAATCCGGGCACGCGCTCGCTCGAGGCACGAGACTGTCGCCAACGCTGCGGCTTGCTTCCTTGCCTTCCTTGTCTTCTTCTTCATTACAATGACCCCCGGCGACGAGCGTAGCCATCCTGGCTACTTAAGGCGCAGAAAGTATGGCGGGGTCATAATAGGGCTTGAGGCGGCTGACGTGGACGATTTCTCGTCCACGACAACGTAGGTCTTGGGATGGAGTCAAGGGCTCCACTTCGTAGTTGACGGGAGATGTCTGAGTGAGAATGCAGTAGAGACCGTGGTAGCGTGCGAGAAATTTCGATGAAAGTCCAGGCATGTTCGGGGGGACCCAAAGCCAAACGAGGGCTCCCGTCGGGAAAGTGGAAAGCGAGCGGTCACAGTCGAGTCGAAGCTTCTGGCGGCCTTGAGCGTCTGTTGTCATCGAGCGAGCCAACTGTCGACAATCTTCGGCGTGCTTAGCAAGATCTGAAATCGGTGTGTATTCAGTGGTGTCAGGTGTGTAGGGCAGCACAGTGTCCAGCGTACACGATGGCTCGCGTCCGTACAAAAGAAAGAACGGTGAGAATCCGGTGGTCGCTTGCGTAGCAGTATTGTATGCGTACGTGACGAATGGGAGGACGGTGTCCCAGTTGGTTTGGTTGGACGCAGTGTACATTGTCAGCATATCACCCAGAGTCCGATTAAACCGTTCTGTCAGACCATTCGTCTGCGGATGATATGCGCTCGTCGTGCGGTGAATGATGTTGCACTGAACAAGCAACGCTTGAATCGCATCGGAGAGAAAGACGCGTCCCCTGTCGCTCAGAAGTTCCCTAGGAGCACCGTGGCGCAGGACAAAGTTGCGTAGGAGGAAAAATGCAACTTCTCTCGCAGTAGCTGTGGGCGACGCTGCGGTCTCAGCGTAACGTGTGAGGTGGTCCACGCCAACAATTATCCATCTGTTCCCAGACGTAGTCGTGGGAAGCGGGCCGTATAAATCGATGCCAACGCGGTCGAAAGGACGGACAGGGCAAGGGAGTGGCTGGAGTGTGCCAGTCGGGTGTTTAGGTGGAGTTTGCGCCGTTGACACGCAATGCAAGCGCGGATATACTTGCACACAAAGGCGTACATGCCGCGCCAGTAGTAGCGTTGACGAAGGCGGGTGTAGGTCTTGAGAACGCCGGCATGAGCACTTTGTGGGTCGTTGTGGAAAGCGGCGGAGATATCCTTGCGCATATGGCGTGGTATCACAAGCAGCCACTTGCGTCCATCAGGTGCATAATTTCGTCGGTAAAGAATGTCATCTCGAATGACGAAATGGCAGGCATGGCGACGGATAGTTCTTGAGGCGGGACGAACGGATGGGTTTGCCAGAAAGTCAAGGAGCTGGCAAACCCACGCATCCTTGCGTTGCTCCGACGACATGTTCACGAAGTCTATTGGCGAGAGGGAAGAACCCGACGGAGAAGCCGTGTCGGACGCTAGTGGTGAGCGGGACAGTGCGTCAGCGTCGGAGTGTTTACGGCCTGACCGGTATACAACACGAATGTCGTACTCTTGCAGAGCGACCGTCAGGTCGCCCAGCGACCGAGGCGACCTGACGGATCTTTGAGGGACGAAAGCCAACAGAGAGCATGGTGGACTGTGACAACGTCAAAGGGGCGACCATACAGATACGGGCGAAACTTAGCCAACGCCCAAATTATGGCGAGGCACTCTTTCTCGGTAACGGAGCAATTGCACTCGGCTTTCTTGAGGGTTCGACTCGCGCATGCCACAACGTACTCGTCGTAGCCTGGCTTCCGCTGAGCCAATACAGCACCAAGGTCGACGCCGCTGGCATCAGTGTGGACTTCCGTAGGCGCCTTGGGGTCAAAAGTGTCGGAGTATCGGGGGCGACGTTAGTATGCGCTTTAGCGTCGTAAAAGATTCGTCACACTCGGGTGACCACGCAAGCAGGCCGTTAAAGGCTGCTAGAAGATTCGCAAGGGGCGCGACGATGGTAGCAAAGTCGCGAACAAATCGACGAAAATAAGAACACAACCCAATGAAACTTCGAAGCGTCTTCATGGAGGTGGGCTTGGGATACTCGGCAACGGCACGAAGTTTTACGGGGTCCGGGAGGACGCCGTCTTTGCAGACGACGTGGCCTAGTATCGTTAGTTGGCGCGCACCAAAATGGCACTTCTTCATGTTAAGTTGAAGTCCGGCGGATGTTAGGCATTTCAGAATAGCCCGTAGACGAACAAGGTGAGTCGGGAAATCTCGAGAAAAGACTACGATGTCGTCAAGGTAACAGAGGCAGGTATTCCATTTGTAGCGCGAAGGATGTTATCCATCATTCGTTCGAATGTAGCTGGCGCGTTACACAATCCGAACGGCATCACGTTAAACTCGTACAGGCCATCGGGAGTAATAAAGGCAGTCTTCGGGCGATCAGGTTCAGCCATGGGGACTGGCCAGTAACCCGACCGCAAATCCAAGGATGAGAAATATTCTGCTCCCTGTAGGCAGTCGAGAGCGTCGTCAATGCGCGGCAACGGGTAGACATCCCTCCGAGCTATCTTATTGAGGCGCCGATAGTCCACACAGAATCTGATGGATCCATCCTTTTTGCGCACGAGTACAACAGGCGATGACCAGGGGCTCTGAGACGGCTGAATGACGCCGCGTGTAAGCATGTCATCAACTTGTTCGGTGATGATACGCCGTTCTTCTGCCGATACTCGATAAGGGCGCTGGCGTAAGGGAGCATGAGAGCAGGTGTCGATGTGGTGCACAACACTCGTTGTACAACCTAAAGATGGCTGGGCGCAATCGAAGGACGAGCGAAACTCTCGCAGAAGGGAGATGAGTTCGTCGCGATGCGTGGGCGGTAGATCGGCGGCGACAGAGGGGCAAAAACCGTCAGGAGCTGGAGATTTTGAAACGGGTGACGTCATAGCATTCAGATGAAGGCAGAGTTGGTCCTCAGTGAAATCCAGGGAATGCAGGAACTCGACATCGTGTACATGGCCCAAGCACTCACCACGGAGTAGGGTAATAGGCGTCGAGGATGTGTTGGAAATCATCATCATCGCAGTACCAGACTCCATGGTAAGTACTGCAAACGGCAGGCGTAGACCACGACGACGGAGAAAGACATCGGAGGGGGCAAACAAAACCATTCCGTCTGGGGCGGCCGAGCAGGAGACAGGGACGAGGGTCCATGTTTTCGGCGGTATATCTGTGTCTTCAGCTACGACAAGTTTGCGAGGGTCAGGAACAGGGTCAGCCGAAATGGAGTCTGGGAGCGGCGTAAGAGCCACTTCCGCCCGAGAACAGTCTATGACGGCACGATGACGAGAGAGAAAGTCCCATCCGAGAATAATGTCGTGGGAACATGACGGCAGCACATAAAACTCTATCACGTAAACTTCATCTTGGATAACGACACGCGCGGTGCACATGGCAGAGGGAGAAATGCACTGCGAGCTTGCAGTGCGGAGCACTAGTCCTGGAACCGACATGGTCAATTTCTTTATCCTACGGCAGAGATTTTGACAAATTACAGAAACGGCGGCCTCTGTGTCAATAAGTGCTATTGCAGCAGTTCCTTCAATGTTCACATCGATGACGTTGTTCGGCGAAAGAGATGGAGGCCTTTGGTAGTTCGCGTCGCATGCAGCTCTTGCCTCCGGAACTGCAGCAATCCGTTTCCCTCTTCCGTAGTTGGACGGCGACGCATCGGTGATAGCGAGCGTCGTCGAGGGGACGGGGAGCGACGGTTTGAATAGTGTGGACGATCATCTGTAGTGTACCTTGGTGGCGTACGGAACGGCGGAGAAACAGGCTCGGCAAAAGTGTCGTACGGGCTAGGAGGATACCGGCGACAGTAGCGGGCGACGTGCCCAGCGACACCACAGGCGTAGCAGATCGGCTTGTTATCGGACGTCCGCCACGAGTCCTGGCGTCGGAAGAACGGAGCCGGTGGCCTCGCGTAAGTGGGCGTCGCAGCACGCACGGTCGGCGGGGCGGTGTGGGTCGAAACCACGGGTCGGGAATACGGCGCAGGCTGTTGAGGTGGGCGAGCAGCCACAGAAGCGTAGGTTAGAGGGGCAGTGACAGGTGGTGGCTGCGGTACGGGCGGGAGGCTCTCGGCAACATGGGCGCGAATGACCTGTTGAATGTCCGGAGCCAAAGACTATGCAGGCGCGTGCGTGAGAGGTAGTAGGGAGAGCTGACGTGCTACCTCTTCACGGATAAAATCCTGGATTGTGGATAGCAGCGGTTGTTGATCGGCGGGGTGGGGGGCCAGCTGTAAACTTGCCAAACTAGAGTGCGCACCAGGATTTGCGAGGGCTTGTCGAGCGATTGCGCGCTGCTTACGCAACTCGTCAAAGCTTTGACACAATGAGATCAGGGCGTCCACGGTGGCGGGATTTTTTGCGAGAAGCATCGTCGTCCTCGATGCCTTTCAGAATGTGCTTGATCTTCTCGTCCTCAGTCATCTCGGAGCTCACAAGGCTGCACAGGTTGAGCACATCTTCAATGTAGCTCGTGAAGTTCTCCTCCGGGTTGCTGAGCACGTTGACGCAAGGTCTGCTCTGCGCGAAGCTTGCGCGCCGTAGGCCTGCCAAAGACGTCCGTAATGGAAGTCTTAAACACAGCCCAAGTTGGAACAGTAGTCGCATGGTTGTTGTACCACAGTTGAGCGACATCGGCGAGGTAAAACGCGACGTGACTCAACTTCATTGGATTGTCCCATTTGTTATGCTCACTTACGCGTTCATAGACCGTTAGCCAGTCTTCAACATCCCAGACCCCGCACAACAACAACCCCGCACCTCCACCAAATGCGACGTGGTTTATTGGCGTCTAGACGTCGAGGAACGTCAAAGGCGAGCTCCGACAAACGGCGAGCGTCAAGCAGGCACAATCCGGGCACGCGCTCACTCGAGACTGTCGCCAACGCTGAGGCTTGCTTGATTGCCTTCCTCATCTTCTTCTTCATTACACCCTATTCAGGTGCCTAGCTGTATTCGTTGCTGAAGTTCGTCACCATTACCTTGGCTTCGCCGTTATGCATCCTGGCTATGCCTCTTGCGATGCACATCTGACGATTTAGGAGCAAGTTCTGGACGCCTTCGATGATGCCTTGTAAGTTGGTAGGCGCTTTGGTGCCGACGGAAATGATGACGCTTCACAGTGGCGGGACGGTTATCTGCTCTTCTGTCACATTCAAGGCATAAGCGACGTTGCAGTCTGACGGCGTTGCATTATCCGTGGACAGCGTGATTGACCTGGGTCTTAGGTCGATGACTGCGCCGTGCTGGTCCAGGAAATCCATGCCTAAGATGACGTCTCGTGAGCATTGCTGCAGGACCACAATACTCACCGAATACGTCTGGCTGTCAATCGTGACTGTTGCCGTGCAGGTTCCAGTCGGTGTTATAAGGTGGCCCCCTGCTGTTCGGATATCTGGTCCTTACCAGGCAGTCTTTACCTTCTTCAGCTTGGCGGCGAAGAGACCACTGATGACAGAGTAGTCGGCGCCTGTATCGACTAGGGCGGTGACGCTGTGGCCGTCGATAATCACGTCGAGCTCGGTGGTTCGTCGTCTTGCGTTCCGGTTAGGTCGGGGTGTCGGATCACGGCTGCGTCGGCTTGCTCCGGGGCTGCTATGTCGCGTTGGCGGCGAGGCTCTCTCGTGAAGACTCTGGTCAGGCGGCGTGCTGCGACTACGTCGAGGAGGTTCGTGCGTCGTGGTCGTCGTCGGCGGAGGATCTTCGGCAAGACCTGGCTGGGGCAGCATGTGCTGCCTCGCTGGAAACATATCTGGGCCGGCTTTGTTTGCTGCTGTGGTTACATGTAGCTTGGATAACCTGGGAATACGCTCGGAACAGCATCCCACTTGAGATGCCATGTCTCTGTGGAACCCAAAGCATAATCTGACTCAGTGGAGGCCGCAGACGAAAATGCTAGCAGGCTCGTCGTTTGGCACGAAATTCTTTCTTGATATGGCCTTCAGCCGTACTTGGCAGAGGTCATCATTTGCAGCATATTAGTGAAGACTTATTCCAAACATTTTTGTTGCAATTGTGCAGCAGCACAATTATCCGCCAATAAAAAGAACGTACGAGACTGTGGTGTAAAGCACATAGCGATGCAATTTTCATCATGCAGTGAATGATTTATTAGGGACATTACACCAGTGCATAGAACTACCCGCACCTACAAGGACGACATAGCGAGGCGAAGAGAAAAATTCTTTCCTTCTAGTGCAACAAATACTGAGAGCCTCTCTGTAAAATGCCTACCCAGTAGTACTTTGAGAATTGCCAAAGACATAACAATGCATACTTGAGTGTCGTCACATAACTTCTGTAGCAAGGCTATTCCGCACTTTGGCCACATGCAATGCGATAAAAGTGTCGGTTGCCTCTATCTGGTAAACGACTACTAAAGCTATATGCAGAAGCAATTCGTGTCTTTACTTCTTTGTCGATGCAGGTAGGAGTTGAAACGAATTTGACTGCATGTCTACCGTTCTTCTGCATAATAATGTGCCTAAGTGGCTCATTCATGGCTGAACTTGCACTATAACTCGCAGGTAGTGCTGCCGTGCTGGTCAAGCGAGCGTGCCGCGAACCATGGGCTAAAGCTGCCATTTAGTGGCGCCTTAAGGCGAGCACTGAATGGTACAGCCGCAGTGCAGGGAATTTTCCCTTTTTCAGGGAATTTTTTTACCATCATTTTGGATGAAAGGGAAAAAGGGAATTTTGCAATATTGCAGGGAATTTTGGGGCTGGAGAAATATCCTTATAATGTTCGAAATACTTCAGATTATGTGGCACTTTCGGTTTCTCCAATTGTTGCTGGCCCAAGTAGCACACAAAATCATACCTTTGAAGATTCGTTCCTGTTACTTACACGGAGCAGTTCACTCCGGGCGTTAGGCTCGAAATCCACATATGTGCTATGTATTTACAGCACATGAGCTCCGAGATCGCAGGTCGCCATCGTAGCATACCCTAGTGGAAACCGTTAATTTTTCACCAAAAATTGGCAACTATGTGTGCGACAAGCCAAGAGCTGTCAATTAACAAAAACAATAATGCTAATAAAAAACTTTCTCATTTTATACAGCGGCTGTGTGAACACAAACGAGTATGTACAGCCTTTCTTCAACATCGCATAAACCTTGATGTTAGCCTGAAGGCTCCTCGTAGTATAAAAAGCTGATCTCGGAGGCAATGCTTTGAGTTGCGCAGGCGTAAAAAGAGAACAATAGCAAGAGCCCAAAACACGTCAAACAGGCATATATGCACATGGATTTGTGCAGGGAAATATGCGGATATTTTTAGCGATGCATGCAGGGAAAAGTGCCCAAAATTGGGAATTTTCATGCCTCGGAAAGGGAATTCTTCGGCGCAGGACGGAACATCACTGGACAGCCGGAGCAATGGTACGCTGCCGCAGCCGATTGCGGAGGCCACGGTGAAGCACTGCCGCTTCGCTTCTCCTGGATGGCAGCACCGTTCCAGACACATTCCACGAACGGGCTAGAGACATGCGTGCTGTGCTGGTCCGGCCGTGCAAAGTGCACTTCTCCTTTCCAGGAAGGTGGAACCATTCCAAGTACGTTCCCAAAGCGTGCCCCCATGCGCTCGCGGAGCCACACGAGCGCACAGGCCACGAAGCTGATGGGTCAATGTGGCGCAACTAAACATGGTTGATGCCTTTGTTGTATGGCGTTCGCTATCGACTGTGCCCGGTTACTACGTGAACTACTTCATTTAGCACAAGAGGTTGGTCATGGATGTTATGGAGGCCATGTGTGGACATGGGTTCATTCACGTCAAACAATGTCGTACCAGCGAAACACCAATACAAATGGGCAAGTTCACCTTGATGTACAATAAACATTCAACTGCTTATGTGAAAACACACTCCACTTTCGTGTGATAGTGATTCTTCTGAGAGGGGGATCAGCCACATGTTTTTTCCTTCCTCCACGGGTCGCACTTTCCTGTGGAGGGTCGTGGGTAGGAGAAAGCGTCATATGTCCTAGGATGCATTTCAAGGAACAAAATCGGTCGCTGAAAAAGCTTAATGCATCACATTACACTATTGCGTGTGCTGCTCTCCAGTGTTTGTTGATCTTCCTCCTGCATCTTCAAGTCTTAAATGAATTAAAACTTCAAGCCCAACTTTAAATAGGCACTCTTGTTCAAGAATTTGTATTGACTGGTTATGCAAAGCAAACTTGGATGGTGAACTGCGGGATAATGATGATTGCCTTTCAGACCAAGTTCACTCATAAAAGCACTGCAAACTGCTGGCCACAGTTATCATCAAAGGAGTGTGTAAAAGAAAGCACTGTCTTCATGGACGTAAAATTTAAAAGAAAAACTAACTGACCCAGTATTTCTACTTTTATTTTCTCTTGTGACAGTGATTCTTACTAGCAACGGCAAAACAAAGACAGAACAAATCTGAAAAATTCCCCTTGAAGCAAAGGCGTGACAAAATAAAAATAAGAGACACAGGAAGTAGAGAAAGGAAAATATATCCACATTTCAGTGACAATACCTCACCAATAGCACAATCTGTTATCAATCACAACATGAGATTTCGCGTCCAATTATTTACCGTTCAATGCAATGTGCGTTTTCTTCTCAGCACCGCGCCCAAAAATGCACAAAGCCTCACATCTTTCAAAGCTCAACTATGAGCACCACTGCACTGTAAGACAATGCATAACAAAGCACAAGAACTATCAAACGTGTTGATGTGCAGAACCTCTAGATTAAGTGGTATTATCTGTAGTCCTTAACATAGATCGAACAAATGGAAGGCATAGTTGAAAAGCAGCTTAGAATTGAGCCTGGGCCCTCCGCGCCTATAAAGAGAGAGAAGAGGACTACCATCTGCTTGTTACACAATGTCACACACCGGAATGCACCTCATAACACAGAGGCAGGGTAAATATGTACATGCTACATAGACATGATTAGCTAGTTATCTTATAAGATAAGCATGTGTAAAAAGATATGTAGAAAAATAATTAGCAAAAGGAAGAATAACCCACACCATAAAAACATCTGTAGTGAGAATGCGAGAAACAATTTTTCCTTTCAACGAGCGTTTAAAGGAATGTGTGTTACAAAGGGTGCCTTTGATTTATACACAGTGTATTGTACAGGTAACAGGTAAAATGGACGGCTATACTGGGACTGAAAGCACTCAGTGGACATACACAACAAACATGGTACTGTATGTGCAGAGATATCCCTCAATTTCATTTAAAGGCACTTGCTTTAATTAAGTACAGCAGGCAGTTTGCAGCAATGTAATGAGTCCTTCAAATATGCCTTTTCAGCATTTGATGCTCACCTCTTGGAAATGTGGGGCTCACAGAAAAGGTTCAAGCTCTAGAACAGCAATATGTACAGCCAAGCCCTGTGGTAACTGAATTCTACATGACACGGACACAGCGTCGTTATACCAATAATTCATTGTAAACATCAATGTTCTAATGGTAAAACTGCATTGAGTTAATCATTATCGCCAATAATTCGTTACACAGGGATTTGAATGTAAACAACCATATATGATATGATGCAATGTGGGAAATATAGTAGTATGTGAACTATTGACAACTCTGGCAGCCATGCTCTGTAAAGGCTTAAAATGTACTTGCAAAAAGGTGTAACCACAATGGCACGACCATGGATGTGCTGCCGTCAAACTTGTCCTCAATCAACAATGCAAACATCAGATGCAAATTTTACATAGAAGTTGCCCTTGTGCTCACTGCCTGGTCGAAAAACAATGTCAGTTTAAATTGTGAATACCAACAAGCCCAATCGTTAGCAGTCCCAAAGAAAAGAACATAAATCCTGACCTCTCCTTGTCAATGCGCATAAATATGCCAGAGCATTCTTTGTAGTAGTGTTCATTATGTAGCGAACGCAGCCCTCAGTGCATGTCTAATATGCTTGCTCAATGGATGACAATTTCAGGCAGTGATTTGGGGCCCGCCACTGCACCTAAAATTTAGAATGTGGCCCTACTCTCGGCTGAAGTGGCACATCACCAAGAGGTCAGTCAAAGCACTTTCTTAAGACTTTGGAAGTGTGAGAGTTTTAACATATGCTTACAACATAGGCAGCGCTGATAAGTGACATCCATTGTTGAAATGATCAACAGATCGGATAAAGAACCGGGAATGTCGCTGGAGCCAATGTTTCGACAAGTGGGCTTTGTCAGGACGGCCACTGCCGTCTCGAGCGTTCATTTCTGTACTCTTTACAAACTCTCCCCCATCCACAGAAGGAGAGGAGAACAGCAGCATGTGCGAACAAAAAAAGGGGGGGGTGATGGGCGTGAGTAATATAGATGAAAAGAACGAAAGCTTCCAGAAGGATTTACTTGTTGGCTATTTTGGTACTTGCTATATGACATTATTTGTAGTGCAACACTTGGAAAAAAACGAAAGAAGAGAGAAGAAGGTGCCACTGTTACAACTAGTTTATTAGGCTCAAATCATGTGCACACACTCTCAAAGCCAGGGCGTACAAACTGATAACACATTAAGCAAAAGCCAAGCTCAGTAACAACTCCTTTTCCACATCATATAGTGGCACAGGCTAAATTGTGGATATGTGTGGGGGGCACATGCAAGTGCCTATACTTTCTTGCTTTCTAGTGCTGCGCACACAGCTGTATTTCCAAGATATGTACCAACCTCGATCCTTCTGGAAGCTTTTACCATAGACAGTGGAACCCCGTTGTTCCTCACTGCTGCGCTTTCTCGGCTGTTACGTTGTTTTTCATTGGTCCCGGCATAGCTCCATAGGATCCCGTGTATTGTGAACCCCGCTGTTACGTCGCAACCGTGGGCCTGTTCCCGCATGATGCGCCGCAACCTGGCATGTCGTACCCACCGCTATTTTCATTTGACTTTTGACAGCCTTGGTCACGCTTGCAGGAATCGCCGCCCTCTGATGGCTGCCGAGATAACGCGAGCGCCAGCGCTATCTCGGCAGCCATGCGATCGCTCGGCGGCCGAGCGACACTCCCCTCCCCCGCCTTTGCGTCTTTTCATGCTCGTTAAAGACGGGCGGAGCATTTCCTCCCCGCTTCGACAGCAGGCGTCCTGATACGGGTGATGTTATCGCCTCCGAGCGATGGAGATGCGCCGGGCGCGTTTGATCTCTGCTTCAGCTATTTTTCTCGCCCGCACTCACGTGCGTTTATTCTAGCGACCGTACTTTGGGCTCCTGGGGCTTCCTGAGAAAAGAATCAGGAAAAGGGACCATAATCAAAAGAAGAGGCGTGCAGGACACGGACACAAGGAGAGCAGCGAACAACACGAACGCCGCTGGCGTTCGTGTTGTTCACTGCTCTCCTTGTGTCCGTGTCCTGCACGCCTCTTCTTTTGATTATGGACTGTTACCAACTCGCTCAACTTTCTGTCCTTTTCAGGAAAAGGGACATCGCACTCGCAGCCCCCTTTGTGTATGACTGCGCTCGCCTGTGCAGCAAGGGGCGCGGCCACGCAGCTGTCCAAAGTCAGTCCGTGCGCGCGCCGGCGAGCTGCTGGTTGGGGCCGGATGGCGAGCGCAAAATATGCGAGGAATTTTTTTGTAAAGCTGGCTAAATATCAGGGGTGCGCAAATTATGCAGGTTAATACGGTAAACAAGCACTGAAGACAGAACGTGAAAGCGCTATCGAGCGATCGCGGACCCGCCGCACTCGCCGCTGCTGGAACAGGATGCAGTGATCGTAGTGATGCGGTGACTAGACTCCGAAATTGGCGCATCACGCTGGAACTAAGCCTCAATGATCACAGTTTTGACTGCGATCTCTGAGGCCACACTTAGTCTTATCGGGGCGCCGGAGGCTATAATGGCGGCCCATTCACTGGTCTCGACAGCCGCAAACGGAGTCCGAATTATCGAATTGAGAGCTATAAACCGTCCGAAATATCGGTCGTCTTTACACATTCAGTCTATGGGGGCACTGGCGGTACGGCGCGGCTGTCCGAATTATTGGTCGGCCTACCTAGGTGGCTCACCTTGCTGAAATAAATTGTTTGAAGTCAAAGCGGCCCTGTTCCGATTCATTTTCGGAGCTTTCCTCACTCTTGCGTTTTCCCGGCTGTTACGCTTTTCCCCCCCGTTCCGCTGAAAAACGTATCAACGGGGTTCCACTGTATATGGAAAGAACGAAAGCTAACAGTCAAGCCAACACCTGCCAGCCCCCCTCCTTTTTTCTTTCCGTTTTATTTTCATTCACACGTGCCGCTCTTCTCCTCTCCTTCTGTGGATGGGGGGAGAGTGTGCAAAACGTACAGAAACGAACGCTCAAGAAGGCCATTCTGACAAGTCTACTTACCAAAACGTTGGCTCCAGCGATATTCCCAGTTCTCGATTGTTTCAAGAGATTCAAACCTCCATCTTCCCCTGAGCTTCTCTTCTAGTTTGGATTTCAACCCATTCTTGAACAGTCTTGGTGAAGGCCGAGTTGTTCTGACGATCACCACTGTTCTTTTGAGTCAAGGCTGGGAAGGCTATTAACGACAGGCCCAGCACAAACGCTCTGCAAGATGCCATGAGCGCCATCTTATTGGCCATTTTACTCATGCCATTGTAGCACACTGCAGTATGAAAATCTGGGCAAGTTGGTGGCACATGGTCAACTACAGCACAATGCGCTTGCGCTGTATAGTTCATTATACTGCACTTCATTCTACCATGCCAGAACACAGCTGCAGCAGCTTCTCTCACAGCACTGGCACCAAAGGTTACTTAATAGCATAAAAAAGGAATGCCTCACGTTGGAACCTTGTGCTAGTGAGATGATATGCAGACCTTACATAAAGATTCAGCCAGCTATCACAGCACACCAACAGCACCGTTCTGCATGTTTTTCAAAGAGGCCAAGGACCAGTTACAGCTGAGATCCAAGGCACTCACAGGAGTGATGATGCGACCACAGCCACGACGGCGACCAGCATTACACTCGAGATCACTGCAGATGACCCCGCAATGCGGCACTTGAGTGTGTCGTACTTGCTAGGGTTGTCCTCGATGACCTTCTCAAATTCAGCCTCCACAATTTGGCCGTCAAAGTAAGTGATGGGGTCGTTGTAAGGGTACTCGAAGCCCTGGAGGCACTCGCACTTGTAGCCGCCAGAGTCGAAGCCCCGACCCAAGATTGGAACACACTGGGCAAGAAAAGAGAGAGTGTCTCAGGGATGACAGCCAACCTTTGATTTGTCCCTCCTCAGCCTTAGCCACAATAAAAAAAACATACTGCAGCCTCAAAGGGCTATTCCAAGGGTGGAAAAAGAAAATTAATGGCAAAACACATAAGGAACAGCACTGAACTTGAATATCACTGAGTGGCAATACACAATAAGAAACCCCCAAGTGGTAAAAAAATTACGTGACAGGATAAAGCACCGCACAATTCCATATAATGGATAAGAGTATTTAAGCACACATGAGCAGTGAGGGAGAGTAGATGTGACGGGGTAACATTGTGTTTTCCCCCAAACGTGCAGGTTCTTTTACCTTTGAGGTGTCCGAAGCGTCGCCTCAAGACATTCAAAGAAGGAGGAGGCCATTTGCACAAAACATTTTATATACACACTAAAAACACACAACACAAGCACACACTGAAAGCCACATCCTATATAGATTCACAACTGAAAGGCTTGACAAGATTGCACAGAACGGCTTAAGTTAAATGAAGTCCTAATTGAAGAGCCCGTTCCTAATTATATCTGCTCACAGAGCGAAGAGGTGGCACGAGCGCTCGTCTCACCAAGGTCAGTGTTCGTAGGCAGGCGTCGGCATGGAGCGTAGCAACTGCTGAGGAACGCTGCAACAGTCGGCGTCTTGAATCACGAGGGCCGATGGTAGCTCGAGCAGCCCCTCTGGATTGCAGAGTTCGCAATCCGGACGGTTCGCCGGCGTTGAAGGTGCGTCCTGGTCGGACATCCACGCCCGAAGCTCGACAGCTCAGGCCTGTCCACGGGCACGGGAACGTCTTACAGCAGCAGCAGGTTGCACACTCGGCCTTGATCAGATGTTGGCCCCCAGGTGGCGCAGGCCTCAGGCGGGCACCGTAGCTCGGGTGCGTCACCTGACAGCCCAGTAGTGTGGCCGGTCTTCTCCGCTGCTCTCCCCGGTCTCCCCAGTTCGCTTGGTGTTTTTTGTCGCCCATCTACATATTGGAGTTCTTGTGCCTTCGTGTTGACTTCTGATTGCTCCGAGCTATATTTGTGGCCTTCTCGGATTGGTGCTGCTTTTCTTCATTATTTTATTTTTTCTAGCACTCGTGCTCACGTTGTCTTCCTCTTCCTCCACTACTTTTATGGTGCGCACTTTCAAATACGCGCACTCCACTCATCACAGTAGACATATTCAACTCATGGTGATGTCTGGTGGTCGTAGGTCCAGCGAATGCAATGTATTCGCTAAGTAGAGGAAACCTTGAATTGTATTTACCACTGTAAAGGATTAAGAGGACGTTCGTCACGAATGCTTGTGTATGGTCAGACGAGAAAGGAGCGTAAGAGGGAAAAAATAACACATATTTATATGACAGGACGATGGAGATGGGCACGTCATGCACACTGGTGTAGTAAATGAGAAACGTTAAGGAACAGAAATAGGATTATGGTCCACGACGTGCGGAGTTCAAGAAAACAAATAACGACGCCTCACTAGTTCGGTCACGACGCAGTCGTTGCCTCGTCGGTGGGCGTGTTGACACAGCAGCGTCGCGATGACTCGTCGCCGACTCCGCACGGTGCCGCCGCAGCGTCAGATACAGCGGGCGCCGGGCCACGGCTGCTCTACCGTGGCCAGCCGCACTCGTGGTTCACCTCGCGCTGGAGGCGTCCCGGCACTGGTCCTCCAATTAGGCCTCTCCTGGATGAGGCCGCAAGCCGCTCCAGGAGTCCAGATGAGCAGGCAATGCATATGCCTGCTCCACGCGACGTCCCTGCAGGCACTCTCACGCGTCGACACTAACAGGCAGGCGCGTCGTCTTCAGGCCCGCCCAGGAACAGCCGCAGGAGCTTGGAACAACGCGGACATCTGCCGTGTTCTACTGGACCACGAGCTCCCTCTGCACGCCCTGCGAGAGCCTCTTCTTCTTTTCTTCTGTGCCGCCGCCGAGCACGCCACCTGCTCATGGCTTTGCCTTCTGTTTGTTCTTCCTTCTCACACTTAACTGGTCCTCGCAAGTCCTCCAGATTCCACACAGCAGCCACCAACACGTAAATCATGACAACCACTATTTAACACTGCATTCCGCGCTATCCCTCCAACAAAGTTTTCAGGTATTTCAGGCATGTACTGGAGCTAGTAAATTTAACACAAGTCTAAGGAAAGTTGGCAGAGGCAGACGGTACTGTGGCGGCAGCCAAGCCAAGCCAAGCCGCCAGGCAGCGCCACCCTCCGCTGCTCTCCGGAACCACCAGAGAGAACCCAAATAAAGCCAGTTGATGTTTGCGATTCACGCCGCGCGGTTGTGTCCGTTTCTACCGCGCGTACACGCGTCCCAACAGTGTTGACCCGGACGAGGCTTACCACCTTTTTTCAAGCGATCGACGCCATGGAGACCACCCCTGACACACTGGCCATCTCCGCCGTTTTGGACAGCGGACCCGCAGCTGTGGTTCCTGCAAGTGGAGTCCCAATTCACCACTCGTCATATTACCGCTGAGCTAACAAAGTACCACCACGTGGTTGCTAGCCTCCCACCGGCAATAGCGAGCGAAATACGCGATCTGCTGGTCGCTCCACCTGCAGAGAACGCGTATACAGCGCTCAAACAGCTCCTCATCCACCGCCTCACGCCGTCGGAGCCTCAGCGACTACAGCAGCTACTGCACAACACCGAGCTCGGGGACCAGACGCCCAGCCAATTGTTGCGCCAAATGAGGCAGCTGTTGCACACGGACGGCGCAACTACCACCGAGGCCAACAGCAGACTGCCTCGCGAGCTGTTCCTACAGCGACTCCCGGTCAACGTGCGCATGATCCTCGCCTCGGCCGCCGACAAACGCCTGTCTGAACTCGCCGAGCTGGCGGACGCTGTGCTGGCAGTCGCTCCGCCGTCCGTCGCGGCGCTACAGCCAGACATCGCCGGCCGCGCGCCTACGACCGCACTGCACGACATCCGGGAGCAGATACCGTCGCAGCGATGCAGGCCCGCAGTACTCCCGAGGAGCGGCAGCGTCCAGCAGTGCAACAGAAAACCTGCTGGTATCACAGGAAGCATGGCAACGCTGCTCGCACATGCATCCCTCCTTGCGACCATGCGGGAAACGGGAGCGGCCGGCACTGAGGACGACCAGTGTCCCGGATGCCCCCGAACGTCGTCCATCAGTGTTTTTCCTCACCGACCGCGACAGTGGCCTTCGATTCCTCGTGGACACCAGCGATGAGGTGAGCGTGTTGCCGGTCGGATCCACCCATCGCCTTGTCCCCAGCGCGTCCCCCCTTCAGGCGGTCAACAACACAACCATCGCCACCTACGGACATCGCTCGCTGCAACTAAATTTAGGCTTGAACAGAACGTTCCGGTGGATTTTCATCGTGGCAGCAGTGAAGTTCGCCATCTTGGGTACGGACTTTCTTCGGCATTTCAGCCTTCTCGTCGACGTGCGCAACCGGCGCCTTCACGATCCCGTGTCGCAGGCAACTGTGCAAGGCAATCCCTCGAAACACCCTCCGCTGAGCCCCACTCTGCTCGGGCCATCCGGTGCAGAACGTTTTACTCGCATTCTGCATGAGTTTCCCGAGTTGACGAGGCAGCCGCCAGCCAGCGCAGCGGCGAAGCACGAGGTACGCCACTGCATCGCCACCAGCGGCCCACCCGTGCACGCGCGGCCTCGCCGTTTGTCTCCGGAGAAATTGAAGGTCGCCCGGCAAGAATTTGAACACATGCTGGAACTAGGGATCATCAGACCCTCGTCGAGCGCCTGGGCATCTTCACTCCATATGGTGCCCAAGTCAACACCGGGAGACTGGCGAACACGCAGGGACTGACCCCTGAACCGGGTAATGACCCCAGACAGGTACCCGGTACCACACATACACGACGTCACGACGAGACTTCACGGTCCCACTATCTTCTCGAAGATCGACCTGGTGCGGGCATACCATCAGATTCCCGTCGCCGCGGAGGACGTCCCGAAGACCGCCATCACAACGCCTTTCGGACTTTTCGAATTTCTCCGAATGCCATTTGGACTCCGAAACGCGGATCAGACATTCCAGCGGTTCATGGACGGTGCTATATGCGGTCTCAACTTCTGTCGCGCCTATCTTGACGACTTGCTAGTCGCCAGCAGCACTCCGGAAGAGCACGTGAATCATCTGCGCATCGTCTTCCAGCACTTAGTGGAGCATGGCGTGGCCAAATGCGAGCTCGGCGTGCGACAGCTCTCGTTTCTTGGACACGTCATCTCTGCCTCAGGAGTTCTTCCTCAACCCAACAAGGTTGAAGCCGTGCAAGGATTTCCGCAGCCGACCGCCAAGCGTCAGCTTCGGGAATTTCTGGGTTTGGTAAACTTCTACCGCCGTTTCATTCCC
This sequence comes from Hyalomma asiaticum, assembly GCA_013339685.2. Lineage (NCBI taxonomy): Eukaryota > Metazoa > Arthropoda > Arachnida > Ixodida > Ixodidae > Hyalomma > Hyalomma asiaticum. The sequence goes on along the minus strand of CM023486.1, from coordinate 6,164,706 downwards.
CGCTGCGCCTAGATCCTTCAACCTCTCCACGACCTGCTGGCCACTTCACGAAATGGCTCAGACACCCTCTCCTGGTCTCAAGAAGCAAAAGAAGCCTTCGGCGAGGTCAAGGACGCCTTGGCAAACGCCGCACTGCTTGAATACCCCAGGTCCGGTGTCCCGCAGAGTGTGATGGTGGATGCCTCCGATACAGCCGTTGGGGCTGTATTACAGCAGCTCGTTGGGGGAATCTGGCGCCCAATTTCCTTCTTTTCGAGGAAGCTAACGCTTACCGAGCGCCGCTACAGTTCCTTCGGGAGAGAACTGCTGGCCGTGTACGCTGCCATACGACATTTTCGCCATTTCCTGAAAGGTGTAGGGTTTTTCGTCCTCACCGACCACAAGCCGCTTACTTACGCATTGCGCTCGCTAAGCTCTGACGGGGGAACGCACACAGCACGTGAACGGCACCAAATGTCCTATATATCAGAGTTCACGACTGACATCCGCCACGTCAAAGGCGGCGGCAATGAGGTAGCGGACGGCCTCTCTCGGAATCCTGTCAACGCCATCATGCCCACACCACAGGTTGATTTTCCCGCTTTGGCAGCCGCTCAACGTGAAGATGACGAACTGAAACGCCTGTTGACCGCGACCACTGCCCTGAATCTTGAGTGGATCCCAATTCCCGGATCCGAGGACAAGGTTTACTGTGACACAAGCGTCAGTAAGAACTCGCCCGTTCGTGCCTGCGAGCCTCTGTCGCCATGTGTTCGAGTCCTTGCACAGACTGTCTCATCCGGGGATTAGAGCCACCCAAAGACTGGTGACGGCAAGATTTGTCTGGCCAGGCGTAAATCGGGACGTCCGACGCTGGGCACATGAATGTGTAGCTGGCCAGTGCTCTAAGATACAACGCCATACCTCAACAGCACTGGGAACACTCCCCACTCCAGATTCTCGCTTTGATCATGTCCACCTGGACATTGTCGGCCCACTGCCACCCTGCCACGGAAAGGCTTACCTGCTGACCTGTGTCGACAGGTTCACCCGCTGGGCGGAGGCCATCCCTATCACGGACATCACTGCCGAGACGGTTGCGAGTGCTTTCCTGTACCACTGGGTAGCCCGTTTCGGGGTGCCCTCCACGATAACAACAGACCACGGCCGACAGTTCGAATCAGCCCTTTTCACTGCCATCAGTCAGCTCATGGGCACCTCACGCATACGTACGACGGCGTACCACCCCATGAGCAATGGAATGGTGGAGCGCTTTCACCGCCAGCTGAAGGCTGCACTCACGGCAACCGAGGAACACAACTGGGTGGAGGCCCTCCCACTCGTTCTTTTGGGTATACGGTCCACCTTGAAAGAGGACATTGGCTGCAGCGCCGCTGAGTTGGTCTACGGCACGACACTCAGGCTGCCGGGAGAGTTCTTTGCGCACGGCTCAGAGGAGGCATCCATAGCTTGCAGTGACTGTGCACTTCGCCTACGCAACGTCATGAGCAAACTGCGCGCGGTACGTCCACGGCCCCCAAGGTCGCGTGTGGTGCACGTCGACCCACAGCTCACATCGTGCCCATATGTGTTTGTACGACACGACGCGGTTCGGCGACCTCTTCAGCCACCCTACGATGGGCCGTTTAAAGTCCTTCGCCGTGGCAACAAACAATTCACCATCCAGAGAAGCAGTCGTGAGGACGTTGTATCGCTGGACCGCATCAAGCCAGCACACGTGGACCGTGACGACACCGTGTTGCCTCCGCTAAGGGAATCATCGCCAGGACCCCCAGCTGACGCACAGCGGACGGCTATCAAGAGCACCGACTCGCCTGGACCTTCAACTCCATTCGGCAACTCACTAAGGGGGGAGTGCTGTGGCGGCAGCCAAGCCAAGCCGCCAGGCAGCGCCACCCTCCGCTGCTCTCCGGAACCACCAGAGAGAACCCGAATAAAGCCAGTTGATGTTTGGGATTCACGCCGCGCGGTTGTGTCCGTTTCTACCGCGCGTACACGCGTCCCAACAGTACCTTTGTAGGAAGCATTGAAGCAGCAAGAGTGCAGCAATGAAAATTGTCTGTGTAGGAAATGGAGCTGTGCCATCTGCTGAGGCACAAGGGTGTCCACAGTACCAGAAACTCACCCGAGGGCACCTTGTGGCAACCCACCAAGCTTTTTCGTAACGCTGGCTCGGAATAGAGGAGTCCACAAGCATGCTCTATGTAGAGCACACTAAAGGCATCTACAAGGCTATCTACAAGGCTTTCTCTATTTAACACCTGATGATTCTGAAAAAAACACGGTTGCCACGTTGGCTTCATTCCTTGCTGGCGCCAAAAAAATACTATAAGAAATCAGCTTTGATGAATCATATGATGCAGAGCCATAATAGCAACTGCGTCATGGCAGTGGCACTGTGCTCCTCGCAGATTCAGCTGCCTGCATTTGTTGAGAGCTGCTCGTCTCTCGCGAGGAGCGGACAATTACATACAACAGCACTTTGTCAGGAGGAAGTTTATGCAAACTGGAACAGTCAAAGATATGAAGAGGGGCTGTTATTGCAACTGCAAGCACGTTGGCTAACAATGACTGGGAATCCAATGCTGACTACGTTGTGAACATACATTCACTGCTGAGTGAAGTACTGTATTTACTCGAATCTAAGACGATGTCCTTTTTTTTTGGTGCGCATGGTGAGCGCCATGGCGGCTCACCATGCGCCGACCTCGGGCTACCGTATGCAGACGGCTCTGCATGCGAGGCTCATTTTCGTGACATATCCTACGGTAGCTGCATGGTGACGACGTCGCTCAGGCTCAGAGGTCGCCCCGCCACGGTGGTCTAGTGGCTATGGTACTCGGCTGCTGATCCAAGGGTCGCGGGATCGAATCCCGGCTGCGGCGGCTGCATTTCGACGGAGGCGAAATGTTGAGGCCCGTGTGCTGTGCGCTGTCAGTGCACGTTAAAGAACCCCAGGTGGTCGAAATTTCCGGAGCCCTCCACTACGGCGTCCCTCATAACCAGAACTGGTTTTGGGACGTTAAACCCCACAAAACAACAACAAAGGCTCAGAGGTAGAGTGGTGGTCCCGATGGCTACTCAGGACAACCGCGTCGTCTGCTTCGTACTGTCCACTGTTCCGAAATCTCGCAGGCCCACGTTCATGCAGCGACGGTCATCGAGCCGGCGAGATTTCACGCCGGCAAAGGTGGATTGGGTCACATGATTACAGCGGTGGCGAATGTCACGCACTTTGACACCCTCTCTCCTACTGTGGCGTAGCGTGGAGGTTGGCAAAGGCGTGAGCAGGTGAGCAGTGCGAGCGCAGAGTTGGTCAGTTTTCTGGAAGCGATCGTGCAGTGTAGTGGTGCCTCAAACATGTGCTCGTGAAACACCTGCACCAACTGTGCTTCAGAAGCGATGGTACCAACATAGCGGTGCCACTTCAGCGCGGCCTTTAAGCGAAAGGTTCTTCTCCACGCGGAGAAAACATCAAACCTGCAAGCACAGCATGAGTTCGGCGTGCACGAAAAGAATGTGTGACGATGGCGGAAACGACGGGCTGAACTCCTCAGCTGCACAGCAACCCGCATGGCGTTTACTGGACCAAAGACGGGCCGACACCAAGAGGTGGAAGAAGTTGTCGCTGATTTCATCAGAGAACAGAGGGAAGCGGGAATGCCCGCGATGACAGAAATTGTTCAGGCGAAGGCCAGGGAAGTTGCCTTCGTGAAGGCTGTCGCACGGGCCGATTTTAAGGCAAGCAGGGGCTGGACAATGCACTTCATGAAACGGTTCGGGTTCCGCCTGAGACGACGGACCTCCGTGTGTGAGAAGCTGCTCGCTGACTTCGAGGAGAAGCTTCTGAAGTTTCAGTGATACGTGATGGACAAACGACGGGACAAGGGCTTCCAACTAGGGCAAATTGCAAATGCCGACCAGACCCCGGTGAGCTTCGACATGCCATTGACATACACCGTGAACAAAAAGGGTGCGAAGGAAGTCAAGCTTAGGACAGCGGGCTACGAAAAGCAGCAAAAGACAGTAATGTTGTGCTGCCCCGCCGATGGACAAAAGCTTCCCCCACACATAATTTTCAAGCGAAAGACTGTACCAGCTGGCGAAAAGTACCCCAGAAATGTTGCCATGCACGTTCACGGCAAAGGCTGGATGTCCAGTGGCTTGATGGAGGACTGGGTGAAAATGGTTTCAGAATGCCGTCCAGCGGCCGCGTTGTGCAAGCAGTCACTTCCAGTCCTCGAGTCCTGCCGTGGCCACCTGACTGATGGCGGGAAGACCACGCTTTCTTGTGCTGGAACCAACATCGCCATGATCCCTGGTGGCATGACCAGCCAGCTCCAGCCGGTTGACATCGCCATTAATAAGCCCTTTAAAGACGGGCTTTGCAAGCACTATACCGACTGGCTTACGTCAGAGCATCACCAGCTCACTCCAACCGGGCGCATCAAGCGTGCTTCGCTTGGCCAGCTGGCAAACTGGATCGCCACGGCCTGGAACGAAAGTCCCGATGAAATGACCATCAGAGCCTTCAAAAAGTGCTGTATATCCAACGCGATGGACGGAAGTGGGGACGATGAACTCGGCGACAAAGAGGACAGCGATGTTGCGGACGACGACGAATAAACTTTCGACGTAGTACGTGCCTGCAGAGTGTGCACTTGCGCAATATAAATGCTGGGTTTTCTGCCGATAAAACGGTGTTTTCTTCTTTTATTCGGCCTGCATCCAAGGTAAGTTTTTTTTTCCTGGCCTTGCGAATTTCGGGGGTCGGCCTGCAATCGAGGGCGGCCTAGATTCGAGTAAATATGGTATCTGAATAAATAAGTAAATAAATAAGTAAATAAATAAAAATAGGGTATGTAGCACGTAAGTGTGTCAATATACTGATGATTTGTGGGGTTTAACGTCCCAAAACCAGCTCTGATTTTGAGAGACGCAGTAGTGGAGGTCACCGGAAAGTTCGACCACCTGGGGGTTCTCTAACGTGCACTGACATCGCACAGCACACGGGCCTCAACATTTCGCCTCTGTCGAAATGCAGCTGTTGCAGCCGGGATAAGTGTGTCAATATAAGACGAAAACTTATTACCAGTGATACCAGGCCTGCGTCGTATTTTCCTGTGGAGGAGCGCTTAGCCGTGAGGTACTCAGTTGGCTGAGAAAATAAGAAAAATGACGAAATACAATGTCACCTCATCTGCCGTCTCTTTCCGCAGCTTCCTTCTGTGATGAAGAGCGGTATAGAGAGGAAAATTACAGTACCTATAGGAGCAACAACAGACTGTCGCGTCACCCTACATGCAGTTTATTTATTTATTTATTTACAGAGTACCTACATTGCCATAAAGGCATTACATAGAGGGGAATGAAATGTAACCAGCAATACAGAAAAGCTTTTGCACTGATATACTCACAAGCATAAGCACTACAATAGCATTTAGAGAGAGACATACAAGTAATGTGAAACAAACAGATTTTCAAGATATATAGCAAATACCGTAGTTGCACGAATCTCATGTGCACCTTTTTTCCGATAAGACGGGTCTAAAAATCGTATGCGCGTTAGAATCGAGTGCAAACGAACGACGCCGTTACCATATCGCCATCGGCATCAAATTGGCCGCCTCCTAATGCGCTTCGGGCGCTGTTGAACTATAGTGCCTAGAATATACTGGCTAGTGTGCTGCGTGGCAGCCACGCTGATGCCTTCTTACAGCCACCCCAGAGCGGCGCTGCAAGTCTCTAAGGTCCATGGCGTGTCCGGTTTCCGCGGCACCCGCAGTTTCTGCTCCGTAGCACTGCGCTTTCTGCTCCGAATTTAGCATTCCTCGTGGCTTTTAAAATGGTCTCGTCTGGTTATCGTCGTTCAATTAAGGAAACGACACTATTTTCTGCAGCGCATGTCGGCATCATGGCCCAGCGTTCGTGGGGATACGGTGTAATTGTGAGAAACTCTATGGGGTAAGGGAATGATAGAGATAGAAGGAAGAGGAACGCCGTAATTAATAGAGGGCTCCAGAAATTTTGACTACCTTAGGTTTGTTAACGGGCACTAACAAATCACAGTACACGGGCCTCTCGCGTTTTCGCCTCCATCGAAAATGCGACCGCCGCAGCCGGGATCGAATCCCTGTTTTTGGAGCATATAACACCACCACAGCGGAATCTCGTCTGAAACACTCTCACAGAAATAACTTAGCATTAAATAATGTGGCGTTGCGATTTTTATAAAGAAAGGCATTAATTTCTTCCTCCTGCCCGACCTGCCAGGTACTGAGTCGCTATGGTGCAAAATCATGGTCGGAACTTTAACGGTTGCGTTAGGCACAATTTACCGCCCCCCTGATATGAATACTGACATTTTTGACCTTGTAAGAAATTACATAGCACAGCACAGGCTACACAAAGGGAAACTGGTCCTAGCTGGTGATTTTAACCTCCCGCATATTGACTGGCAATCACTCAAGGCAACTGGTCCTGATAGACAACTTTGCGAATCGATTATTGAGATGTCCTCGTCTTTCGGTATGACCCAACTTGTTAACTATCCAACTCGCGAGAATTCTGTCTTAGACCTTGTTTTTGTAACCGACGAGCTTGCCCGTAATGAACACCAGTGCTACGTCACTGAGGGCTTATCAGATCACAAGGCGGTGATTGCTAGTGTGAATGTTACATGTAAAGTGAAAAACCCAGTGTATAAGTGCGTACCAAACTTTGCCAAAGCAGATGACGCGTCTATAGTGAATTTGCTTGCTTCTACGTATGACGAATTTTTGTTTCGTAGTTCCCAGTGTGACGTTGACTATCTGGTGAACATGTTTCAAGGTATTGTTCACAACTGTATCACTAGTCATGTTCCTACGAAATGTGTTAAGCGCAACGGACGGCATCCTTGGTACAACCGGGAAATCATTCACCTCCTGCGCCGTGTTAAACGTGTTCGTAAACGCTGCCGCACAGACGATCGCTTAGTTAGTCTTCTTAGCTCACTAAAACCACACTAAAAGCAAAAATGTACGAGGCGAAACATTTCTACTATAACGTCACCCTATCATCTGTTCTCAAAGATAACCCCTCGCGGTTCTGGAAGACAATCAATCCTAAACTCTCTGGTACTTCGTCCTTCCTTATTGATGGCACCCCCTCTTCTGAGCCTTCCTGTATCTCCGAGGCGTTCAATAACTTCTTTCATTCTGTTTTCGTCGATGACGATGGCTCCACTCCACCTTTTAACCCTCCCTCTCTCCCAGCACTCCCCGACATTGTTATTACTTATGAAGGTGTACATAACCTTCTGTTGAATGTTAATACAACCAAAAGCAGTGGTCCCGACGACATTCCTAACGTTTTTCTTAAACGTTACTCTGAGTGGAATGCTCGCTACTTAACAATCATATTTAGGAAGTCACTTGAGACGTCTACTGTTCCTTGCATATGGAAGACAGCTAACGTCATCCCAGTCTTTAAGTCCGGTAACAAACAAATAATTTCTAACTACAGGCCAATTTCATTGTTATCTACCACATGTAAGTTACTGGAACACATTGTACACAAACACATTGCTAAGTACTTAACTGAGAATAATGTGATCTCGTCCTGCCAGCACGGTTTTCGACCGGGTTACTCGATAATCACGCAACTCGTCGAGTTTTCGCATGACATTGCTTCTGCACTTAATAATCAAAGTCAGCTGGATGCTATATTTATAGATTACGCCAAAGCTTTTGATTCGGTCTGTCATAGAAAACTTCTTCTCAAGCTTCGTGAGGTAATAAAAAATGACGCGCTGATTTCTTGGATCGCTGATTACCTGCATCGTAGACATCAGTATGTTTCTTTTAACAAAGCAAAATCCAATACCGTTGAAGTTAAATCCGGCGTCCCCCAAGGCTCTGTTTTGGGTCCGCTTTTATTTGTCATTTATATTAATGACGTCGTGAAGGTCATTCAAAACACACCAGTTAAACTACGTGCCTATGCAGATGACTGCGTTCTATATTCTGTAATTTCCAACAGTGCTGACCAGTTCCTATTAAATGAGGTTTTTTCTAGGTTCTGTACCTGGAGCGATTCCTGGCAACTATCTACTAATCTAACGAAGACAGTTTCTATGACTTTCTCCAATAAGGTCAAGCCGTTACGCTTTCCTTATGGTTACAGTGGAACAAACATTACACACGTAGATGAGTTTAAATACCTTGGGGTGACTTTCACACATAATTTGAAATGGCAGAAACACATAGACCGCACTCACTCGAAAGCTCTTCGTAAACTATTCTACTTAAACCGTACATTGAAGGATGCTACTAAGGACTGCAAATTAACTGCATATAAAACTCTAATCAGGCCAATCTTGGAGTACGCGTCGGTTGTCTGGTCCCCATACCTCTCTTGTGACGTAGCCAAGTTGGAATCTTTGCAAAGGAAAGCCATAAGGTTTATATATAGCAGATATGATCGCCACTTTTCTCCTTCATCACATGCACATAACTTATCGCTCGAAACACTAGCACACCGACGCACGTGCGAACGGCTTGTCACTCTACATAAGATTGTACATGAATCATCGGTAATCGCGGCCCCAGTTTCATTTGTGAAGCGTCCTACTCGAGCTACTCGAAGCTATCACCCCCTTAATCTTGTCTCATTCCGCCCACGTTTAAATACTTTTAAATACTCATTTTTCCCATCCACAGTCGAACTCTGGAATGGTCTTGACGGCGCACTTCGCCAGTTACCTACCGCACAATTTGCAGAAAGAATTCATCAGCATGTGCCTCTGGAGTTCTAATGCGTGGTGCGCTATTTGTATATTTGTGCCTCTTTCCTACCATCTAACAAGTGTTTTTGATGCAATGTTGATTTGTTATATGCGCATTAGTATAACTTGCTTTTTATATGCTTGTTAAATCACGCAGTTTAGCGTTCCCTTGTATGCTAATTTGTTTTATGTTATGCCTGATTTCCAAGCAAATTCTGTACCCACCCCTGCAATGTCTCGCAAAGAGACGGCAGTATATGTAAATAAATAAATAAAAATAAAAATAAATAAAAATAAATAAACTGCCCGCCGAAAATCCTTGCATAACGCGGTACTAGAAACCGACGGAACACGCAGTGAACATGTATACCACACGCCGTCTGCTATATAGTTTCCGTCATTCTGTGGTTAACCACTAAAATGAAACAAAAATGTCAAAGAATATCCTAGGACAGACCCAGCTTGACAAGTGAAAGTACTTCCACCCTACGTGCTTGCGCTAAGTGGATTCGCAGCTGATACATTTAATTTGCAAGACAGTGCTCGTTTTATGCAAAGTTAACCTTATGAGGGTACCCATGAGCTAGAATTCCATTTTTAACAGAATGGCAAGAACAGAAAGAAAAAAAATGGGAATCACATCAGCGATTCTCATCTCCAAATAACAGAAACTGCAAAAAAAAAAAAGAGAAAAGAAAGAGAGAAGCCACGACAGTAGCACTGCAACATATTTTGTAGATGTAAAAAATTGGTTTCGCGTAGCCCAGATGTTGAAGCATAATTTACACGTACATGACTTGGTAAACAGGAACAATTGCGCAAGGCCTCTTTTTCTTTCGGGGGGTGGGGGGCACAGAAGGGCGCACATAAAATGCAGACAGCAGATGTGCCTGTGCGCAGTTCATGTGCGTCCCTGTCTCCTAAAAATAATAAACATGCGAGGCATTCCTATATCGTGTGTAACCGACAAGCCCGCCACTCTATATATACCGTATTTTCCGGTGTATAAGATGCGGTTTTTTCCAAAATTTTCGGAGGTGCGTCTTATACAACGGTGCGTCTTATACGTACTTTTTTTTGTAGTTCTTTTGGGAGAAACTCGTGTTGATGCTGATGAGTCTTTTTTTTAACGACTAGAGCAGTCTGACGCGAATGATGCGTCATAACTATATAACGAAGACACAACGTGCCGGTACTACAGTTCCACAACAAAACCAAAGTACATAAAACGGAAAAATAAAAAAAGAAGTATGTCGTGTAATAACGTGTAATATAATGCAACTAGCGTGGTAACTCTTTTGGATACGATCTAACTCAACATTGCAAAATATATGGCTGCTCCAGGGAAGGCGCAGCACGTAGAAGTGTTTAGGAGCCACTGATGGCTGAAGATAGCGCTATCTCGGCAGCCCACAGCCGAGCGACACTACCCCCCCCCCGCCCCCGCGTCTTTTCATGCTCGTTAAAGACGGGCGGGGCCTCCCCGATCGGGGTGTTATCGGGGAGCCTCCCCGATTACCCCGATCGGGGGTGATGTTATCACATCGGCCCTCAGAGCGACGGAGATAGGCCGGGCTCGTTTGATCTCTGCTTCAGCCGTTTTCTTCGCCCCCACTCGCATGCTTTTATTCTAGCGACCGTACTTTGGGCTTCGGGGGCTTCCGGAGAAAAGAATCGGAAAAAGGGGCATCACACACGCAGCCCCTTTTGCGTATGACTGCGCTCGCCTGCACAGCGAGGGGCGCGGTCGCGTGGCTTTTGGTCCGTGCGTGCGCGCCGGCGAGCTGGGAACGGGGAGCGCAAAATATGCGTTTTTTTTTTCTTTGCAAAGCTGGCTAAGTATTAGGGGTGCGCAAATTATGCAAGGGCGCAAATTATGCGGGTAAATACGGTATTCCAAAGCGCGTCGGAGGACGAGGACTTTGAGGGCTTCGACAAATAAAATGTTTTTCCTGCAGTCATGCGGAACGTTTCAGTGGGTGTGCATTATTTTTTCTCACAAGTTTGGTGTAATAGAAGTTTTCTTACGGACTAGCGCTCAGAAACGTAAGTACGGCATTTTACAAGGCTCGCTCAACCCCACGTTATGAAGTTTCTTTGCGGGAAGTGAGTGAATATAGGTGTGTCTTATATATTAATTTTTACGTGCGTGCTTGCGAAAACTGGGGGGTGCGTCTTATACAGAGGCGCGTCTTATACACCGGAAAATATGGTACCTTTTACTGACCAGTGCGGATAATGTTGAGGTACTCTTCTGTGCCTTCAGAGTGTGAGTTGCCCTTTTAATTAGCTTTTAATTGCCCATCCACATGGCTACCTAAAAATCTAGAATGCAGTTTTGGAAGTGGACATCTTTAAATGTGACATAAAAGAAGTCAGTGGCAGCAAACAGCTAGAAAATAAACTTTGGTCTTGTGAGACGTTCAAACTGGCACATTTATGCCGTCAGTACATGTTTCAAGTACAACTGCAGCCCGCCACCGCACCCCCATGTGTTTCATTCTACTGGTATGCTGGCACCTGTATAGCAAGCTGTTCATGCAAAATCTCTGGAGCGATTTTGGGCCTTTTCTCTTGTCCACTAGTTAAAGCTCGGGAATAGGAGCGACACAAATTTGTCTCCAGCAGCTTCGCTTATCTTTTGTGACGCTTCAGTGCTTTTTTTAAAATGTTGTAGCGCAAAGGAACACACGGACAGACAAAGAGCACAGGACGGGTGCTAACTTCCAACTATGTTTACTGAAAAAACGTACGTACATATATACAAGTCACAAGTGGCAGCAAGGGCATGACACTCGCGTTAATCAGGAAACTACGAGGGATATCGTATCTTGAAGCAATGTGGCATGAAATCATAACTGGACACATTGCATGCTCCATGACTTATTTTGCAGTTGCACGCCAGTCCATCAGATTACATATGTGACGCTGCTGAAGGAAGCAAAACAAGGCCAAAGAAAGCAATAAGAATTGCTGGCGGAAAGTTTATAAGATTGGGTCGTATATAGCGAACACCAACGGCTCTGCGGAACACACACGCACTGGAGGACAGTCAACAATACTTAGAGGGCCAATGGGATGCATCACAAACAATAAAAACCGGAAAAACGAGAACAATACTTAAAGGCCAATGGGGTACGTGCGTCACAAAACAAGAAAAACCGGCAAAACGACAACAATACTTGAAGGCCAATGGGGTACGTGCCTCACAAAACAAGAAAAAACTGGCAAAAAAAAAACGGTAACAGGACTTAAACGTACAAGGAGGCGTCAATAAAACGAGAAAAGTAAAAACGAAAGGTAAAAACAGCACCACCCGAATGGCGAAAAAATTTTTTAAACGTGTCCTTCGAGGAAAGTCACTTCACTGTTCAAGAGTGTTAATAATGCAACTGTCACCGGCCTTTAAAATACAGTAGGCTCTCTCTCTTTCCGTCCTCTCTGGTGCCCGCTTCTTTACGAAACTTGTGCGCGCAAACTCGGTTGTGCACCCGCATCTCTTGCAATGCTCGGCCAGGTGCCCTCCAGAGTTGGTCTTGACGTTCAACGCATGCTCTCTGGCACTATCATTGAAACACCGACCTGTTTGCCCTATGTAATCTTTATCGCAGCTGAGTGGGATTTTATAAACGGATTTTGTTTCACATTCGCTGAAAGTAGTGTCGTGTTTCTTATCACAATTCTTGCTCTTTCTTTTTGACGTCATGGGGCATACCTTTGAAAGTTTGCATGGAGCCGTGAACACAACATTGACATTGTATTTTGAGAGTACCTTTTTCAAATGTCTGTACCTTTTTCACTGTCTGTCTGCTCATTAAGTTGTTTCTAACAAATAAAGAACGAGCCCTTGACCCCTTCCCTTTTTTTTTTTTCAAATTGTGCGAGATACGGTGTACGTACGGTATTGCTACCGTGGGTTGCCTCTCACGCTCATTGGACTCCTTGCTTCCGATACCGTTAAGCTTCTTTAGTAGGGACTCGCACACACTAGAGACCAATAAGGCAGGGAACTTGGAAGCGTGGAGGCGGTCAATTTGGTGTTGAAAACTAGCTTGCAATTGGTGTTTGCAGGACTTTTCAAGAGACGCTTTCAGGCAAGTCATGGCGATACCTCTCTTAACCAGTTTCGAGTGGGCGCTGTCGTAGGGCAACAGACCTTTCTTTGTTCTGGGATTATACATCCAGCAAATGTGCTTGCTCGTGAAGTACAGTTTTAAATCAAGGAACTGAATGCTGTTGCCATCTTCCATTTCCCTAGTGAACCGAAGCCCTTCACCTGCAATGTCAAATGCCTGCTGTATGTCTGAAATGACTGAATCTGGCACAGCTCTGCCTACGCAATTTAAGATGACCAGGTAGTCATCCACATATCTGTAGGCCTTTGTGACGTGAAATTTTTCTAGTTCTGGAGCCAAGCGCCTGTCGACAGCTGATAAAAAGATGTCGCATAACACAGGTGCCACGAACGATCCTTTTTTCTCTCTCTCAATTTGCAATGCATACGTGGGCTATACCCTCAGAAAAGACGAGACACGGAGTGTTGACGGAGCTGCAGCGCACGAAACCACGCGGCCGCGCCGCACCTTTACTTCAGTGGCGCCGCCTGCCGGCCAAAGTTGGAAGGCATCACCCACCCTGCCACTTGGGAGCCCTCTCCGCTCAGCACCCCCCCCGCCCTAGCTAGTATATTCTAGGCACTATAGTTGAACGGTCACTGCCGAAAAGACGAGCTAGTGGCGCGACGCTCTTTGGCGCACATAGTTTCTGTGGTTTCTATGTCGCTGCCGGACCCCCGCGTAATGACGCCACTGCACACATGATGCGCAGGCCGATGATACTCGCCGTGCCGGCTTGGCCGTCTTGCGGCGCCAACCAAGGTCGATACGTCTTCTCTTATCCGGTCCCTTATCCGGTCCAAATTGGAATACGCATCTGCAGTCTGGAGCCCACACCAAACCTATCTGATCGACTCACTCGAGGCAGTACAAAGCCGTGCCATCAGGTTCATTCATTCTTCGTACTCATACAATACCAGTGTATCTTCGCTCAAAAAAGAATCGGCTATTTCAAGCCTTGACATCCGCTGCCGCATCTCTAGTCTCAGCCTTTTTCATAAGTTTTTTCACAGCGCTCTTCGTCATCCCTACATCGATCGCTCCACCGGCCCGCATATCTCACCGCACTTGTCATCCACTTCAAGTTGCCCGGCCGCGGATTAAGACGACCACCTTTTCCAAGTCCTTCTTTGTACGGACAGCAAAAGACTGGAATGACCTTCCCCATGACGTCGTCACCACTGAATGCCCATCATCATTTTTTGATCGATTACGTGTCCATTTTTCAAGATAAAAACTTGTGGCAATAATAATAATAAAAAATTTATATGTTAACCCACCCCTTATGTAATACCCCCTCGAGGGGTCTTTAAGGAAAATAAGGTTATTTTATGATAGCACTCGAGGGTGGCTGTAACGGGAAAATAGATGTTTCCCATCACCGCACGCAAGACGGCTCATCATGGCATTTCTCCCTCATATCCGTGCTGAGCCCGAGCCTCTCAGTCGTGCGTGCAGCTTGACATTCGAGATTGCATCGTGGCAATCACGGACACCATGCCCATGCTTAGGCTTAGCTGCGCCACCCTGCGCAGCACGCATGGTAGCACGCGGCAGCGGGCGTGAGGGAACTGCGATAGCACAGAGGAGTGCAGCACTGCGGGTAAATGATGTTATCGCCGCTTGCACGCGGCCATGCCCGGCAACGTGCGGCAGTTTTACCGGGACGCAGGACTCAGGAATCGGCGCGCCGAACGTCTTCGAGACACCGCGGATCAAGTGAAGTGGGACTGCAGGGGTTCGAAGTTGGCGGTGCGTGTCACAAAAAATGGGTGCGCGTTACAATCGACGTTTCACTTTTCTTTTTTTGTCGCGGGAGACGGGTGCGCGTTTCAATCGAGGGCGCGGTAGAATCGAGCAAATACGGTACATTTGCTTTACAAAAGTGCCACCACAGCATAGAATAGAGTAGGTCGTTATTTGACACATTTACTATATCATTTGGTAAAGTATTCCATTGTCTAATTGACTTGGGGAAAAAAGAGTAGTAAAATGTTATATACATTGAGCCTTAATGGCGCAATGTTGCGCCTTCTGCCAACGCATATGTAGCAGATACCATCCTAAAGTAGCCTTCATTTCGGAAATGCTAGAGTACAGGCTGTAATTATTACAGACAAACTTTACTACTTGGTTCTGTAGTTTTTCGAGTCTATTAATGAGGTAATCTTGATAGGGATACAATCTTGATAGGGATCCCATATTACACAAGCATAATAAAGTTCTGACATGTAAGAAGTATAAAGTTTCTTTAACTTCGTGCATTGCCTGTTTGAAATTTCTGCGAATAAGATGTAACATCCTAGTAAATTTTTCCTATGAGAGTGTCAATCTGTTTATGCCAAGTGAGTGATTCGGTGAAATAGACTCCTGGATACTTGTATTCCGACTGTATGTTGATAAGTGTGCCATTGGTGTTACATTAGTGCTGAAATTTGGATAATTTTCTGGAAAAACTTATGCTACTGCACGTTTTTATATTTAAATTCATGTTCCATTTTTTACACCAGTTCGCTACCTTATCTAAGTCTGTTTGCAAAGTATCTATGTCATATTCAGTATTAATTTCTCTGTAAATCACACAGTCATCAGCAAATAGTTTTATGGGTGATGTAATTGGTTCGACAATGTCATTTATGTAGATTAAAAACAACAACGGGCCCAGTATGCTTTCCTGAGGAACGCCTGAAAAAACAGCTATTGGTGAAGATGTGGCGTTGTTTGGACGACAAACGGGGTTCTTCCATTTAGGTAGTTTCGTATGCAATTTTGAACGTTCTTGTTTACATTTAATGCAGCAAGCTTTACATCTAAGAGCTTAAGGGACACAGTACTGAAAGCTTTTTGAAAATCAATAAAACTGCGTCCACCTGACTATCGTTATCAATGGCTTGCGCTGTAATAAGATTTCCAAGCACCTTTAAATTTATTTGCACGGAGGATAAAGTTCTCAGTTAGAATGTGATGCAGCAGAGAACGACGGTGTGCTGTAAGCTATGAGTGCAACGATGAACAGCTACCAATAAAAAGCACAGCAGCGAGAAATGAAGTGCACATTTTTTAAAGGATATTCAATCATATTGATGCGTGCAGTACATATGTAAAGTTTTTGACGACGTAACGCATCTAGTATTTTATGAACGCTGATTCATGATGCGGCGTCAGAAAACTTGCAACTTGTGCTGCGTATTTATTGTGATAATAATCTGATGCTAGTCGTATTGTTCATCGTGCACTGTACCATTCAAGAAGGACCAGCTCTGTAGAAGACAGAGAGACTGACATTTATAGATGGAACCGAGCAATATGGCACGGTCGTGAGCCCGCGCCTCTTCAGCTCTGCGTCTTCAGTTTTGAACACACTCTCGTGGCTGCGAAACGTGTGTGCGGCTCCAAGCGGTAAGAGCCATTGTCTCCACTGGTGCGGCGCCTAGAACTGACGGCGAGCGCATATTTGAGCTGGGAGCCAATGGACGTGAGGAACCCCTAGCAGCGCATTGCTGAGACTCCCGGCACTCTTTTGCGACTGGTGGGCATCGCTGTTCAGCCTGTGACTCGACACTTGTCTTCGGGGCTGTGATATCGAAAGCAGAGAAGCCGCCACATCGCAAGCGGGGCTTCTCACGTACAGCTTTTGCGACGTCCCCTCCAAGGCACCCCGGACTTCCGGCCGAATCTGAATTTCTGGAGCCTGTGGGAGAGCTGACTGCTGCGCAGACAGTGTGGGTTGTGGAGCCATGAGGGGTAAATGAATTGTGCCGATCTCTTCTTCAGTGATGCTGGCAATTCCTGATCCTGTAGAAATGATGCATTGCTCGTCTTTCTCATAGTCCAAGGTTCGACGAAAACTCGTCAGGTGAGGATGATTCATGGTACGGAATAAACAGGCACTCGCCTTGTCACAAAATAAAACCAACAAATAATGACGTTTCGGGGCCACTACGGGTCCCTTGTTCACAATGAAGAGGGTGCAACAGGGTGCGCGACTATTTACGAGCTGGGTGGCGCAGAGTGGCAGGTATACCTCGGGGAGATTACCCCGCGTCCGGTTAATCGTGTTTTTAGTCATCTGAAAAAGATTCTAAAAGTAGCCGTGTCGATGGGTGCTTCTCTGTCGCGATTATGGTTGCGGAATCCCAATCAATGTCGTGGTTCGTTGTCATGTGATGATCCGCCAAGGCGTTCAAGCTTGCATTGCCTTTCCCGACATCGTTCCGGTGCTGCCGAATTCTCCTTTTAAAATGTCCAGTTTCACCTATGTAGGATGCGTCACAATCTTTGCAGGGTATCTTAACACCTGGAAATCTTGACTTTTCCAAGGGATCCTTCACGCGTACCAGCTTCTGCTTGAGTCTATTCGTTGGCACGTGCGCAATTTTTACGTCGTACTTGCCAAACACCCTTGCAAGAGCTTCACTGATACCTTTTGCGTAGGGGACGGCCGCCTGTTTTTGTCTGGCTTCTTCACGAACCACTTCGGGATAAGCAACTGATGACCGCAACTGTTGAGTCCTCAGTAGCTGTGAAGGGTAGCCGTTTTAGGGGCGAAGCTCCTCTTAGTCTAACCTTGTCACGCGTCAGTCATCAGGCGTAACCCGCGTGCCGGGAGGCACGTGCGTGCCTCTGCTGTCTTGTGAGAGAGAGAGAGAGACAGAGAGAGAGCGAAAGGCGCGCGTTGGCTATGGAAATGCTCTTTCTTAGAGGAACGCTGTACCAGCTCGCAAAGAAGGAGAAAGTGCCCTCACCCGCGAGAGACAACGTTGGCGCAGGAAGCGTCTCCTAGCGAGTTTCTTGATTGACAAATACCGACTGCTCACGTTGGAGAAGCGTTCACCGGCAACCCATATATATATATGTATATATAGGCACTGGATCTTGACTTGCAATGAAGTGCCTGTGGGAGATTTCACTTGTGCATAGTTGAACCATGAGGATTCGTAGCGTGCGCGTTAACTAAATTAATCCGGGACTCGGCACGGTCTACGATGAACCTCCCGAGCTTCGCCCACTCATCATCATTCACTCTGTGGATATGCTGTAATTTTTTTGTAAAGGTCATTCCTAACGACGGCTAGCTCTTGCTTGTGCAGACCAGGCTCAGAGCAGATGCGCGTGAGAAAGGTGCAGCGGCAAAGGAGCGTTTTTGTCCCATAGGTTGTGCAGAGTCGAACCTCAGGTATCTATCCGTGTGGGTCGGCTTCCGACACACACTAGTTTTCAACCCTTTGGCAGTCCGTCGGATGTCAAGGAAGGCAACCTCTCCGTTGTTTTCGTGTTCCATGGTGGACTGGATGTTTGGAACAAAGGAGTTCAGATGCTCCAGGAAAGGCATTACGTCTTGGCGATGCTTCACACAGAACAGTCGTCCACGTAGCGGACAAAGAATTTCGAAGCCGTCTTGTACGAACACAGCGCAGAATTTTCAAGTGCTTCTAGGGCGATGGTCGCGCAGACCACGGAAACCGAAGCTCCCGTCGCTGTTCCGAACCGCTGCTTGTAGAATTGTCCGTTGAGGAAAACAAAATATGTGTTCGTCATGCAAAATTCCAGGAGGTGGCATAGGTCTTGCGGCTCGAATGGCGTACGTGAAGGCAGGGATGTATCGTTTTCGAGTAGGTCCTTACAACACCGGACTGCGTAATTGACGGGCACGCATGTGAGCATTGATTTTACGTCGAAGGAGACCATAACTTCGTCGTTGTTGAGGGTGACACCTCTTAGAAGTTTAATGAAATGTGAGGAATCCTTGACATAGGTAGGTGTGCGTCCTACCAAGGGGCGCAGGAGACGGTGAAGATTGTCGGGCCGATGGGCCCTTATCTGCAGCACGCACGTTGTAGGCAGGGCGAGGAGGACACACGGGCATTGCCCATGCGCGTGACGAGCGGCAGCGTCGAAAGGCCACAGGGGGCGTGAAGGTGGCCGGCCGATAAGGAGGGAGGTGAGACGAGCCCGGGGGCTTTTTTGGTGGGCGGTTCTTGTTCCCAGCGTTGCTGGCTCGTGTCATGCGAATTGCGGCTCACTGACTCCCCCTGAGCGGAGACGGGGCCCACAAGATAGACGGATAGTTCATGTAACGAAGAGCGTCTGAAGTCGACGATTGGTCGGAAGGGGACCTCGGGTTTGTGTACCTTCATCTTCACAATGTTGCCGAGAACAAAGCCCAGGAAATCGAAGATATTAAAGAAATACAATCAACAACAAAAGTTTGCTGGATGCGAAAGTCTCAACAAATGTACATTATGGCTTACCCTCGTAACATAGCATTAAATGTTTCAATCTGTATATCGCAACAACCTCTACCCACTGAAACATTTAATTCGAGGCTATGATCAGAGGCTTAGCGGTAATATAGGCTCTTACGAAGTTTCTGATCCCGCAAACTTTTGCTGTTGACTGTACATATGACATGTGTAGCTACACTGCGACATTATCGATACTTCGATGTCGAGGTTCTACAACTAGCAAGAATACGGCTTATTTTCGAAGCACAAGTTTAAAAAGTGAATAATCCAACAACAACAAGCACATGTACAATAAGCATGACCTTTATTTTTTCCAGCACTGTCACACATTCGCCTAATGCTTCTCCAGTTCAATTTGTGTGGATGTGTCTGTTTGTACGAGAGGTGCATAATTTCTGTTGACATGTCCATGCATCACAGACATTGTGCTCATGGCTGAGTCATTCTTTGCCGCATACACCAACCTAGATGTGCAATGTATTCCTGAAGCTAATCTGCCCATAATTGTGCCTCTCTTATCAGGATGCATTATCCTAGCATCGCTGTCTTTCTATAGTGTTCATATTTTGTTCATGCATTGTAGAATATCTGCCACCTTCACAGCCATGACATTCTCGCTCTACAGGAGCTGTGTAACTGAACCATAATAACCTGTTCAGCGGCAGCGTACACAATAGTGTAGTTGTTTTCAGGAACTTGTTCTTTGGCAGTTCGGTGGACAAGCGGCTCAGAAAGCACAAGAGAGCTTTGGATGAATTGCTGCATTCAGTGTGTCATCAGTTTGCTACAGCGTGCTGTGTATTCGCGCAGACCATTTTGTGAAGGAGTTACCATATGTTAGGGGTGGTTTGATGTGGGATATTCAGGGAGCAACATCAAAAATATGATTTTCGTTGGCTCATAATGACCTTGGCCAATAACAAACAACACTTGCGTCTCAAGTCTGACTTCTGATCCATTTTACGACAAAGATAAAAGCTGACTGGCCTTAGAATAAACTTGCATTGAATTATGCTCTAATTACATTTATTTACTGTGTAACAAACATTTCAACACGTAGCCGAGTTTCCTTTCTTGCTATTGAATATACAGTGCTGCGAAAATTGTGTGTGAATATTTGGTGCATTCATAGACGCTTTATCACAGTTAGCGCTTGAAACAAAGATGAAATATTTTTTTCGTCCATCACCTGCACACCTGCGGTATAGGTTCACAGCTCATAGCTGAAATTCGTGCCTATCCTATTCGGCACAATGCGACGCTTCTTGTTTGCAACATATTCATTTATCTTTATACAGAGATGGAGCATCCGCGATCGTTTAGCTAACGTTAACTAAGCGAAGCTAAATCGGTGTTACTGTGACATCTGCCAACGTTGCGCACATTTCGGATTCTGCATCGTGGATTTACCCGCGCTCGCCGTCTTGAAATCTACGCTAACAGAATGGGACGGTGCAACGAAATAAGAGAGCAACATTCGTTTGATCACTCTGGTATCCCATCTATCCATGCACATTGTGTCAGTGTTTAGCGTGGTTATGCACAAGTTGGAGCGCCCTCAGTATGTATGGGTTTTGCTTGGACGCAACTGCAAATCGTTGGTCCATGTGTGAACTGTACTGTACGTTGTTTGTACCAGCTGTGGTGCCGCAGTAAACGATGCAAACCTTACTTGATTGCCGTCGTTTTTGCCAGTCGAGGCCTGTTTGGTCACCTGGCGATAAGCTACAGTACCTGTGTACGAAAAGTACACACGCGAGCTGCGGTTTAGCGAGAGGAATAAGCAAAATACTACAGCGGGGCTAAAAATAGGAGGGGGGGTTACAGCAGGGCGCCCTACGCGAACTAGCAAAAATGCGGCGTTTACCGATGATGATGATGATAGTACTTGCAGCGCCATCTTCGTTCCCCCTAATGCACTTCACTACGCCGCCGCTACTCTTATTTGTGTTCTACAGAGGAAGGTACAGTTTCCGTTCTCTAAAACGGGAATATAGGTGTTCTCTGGCCTTTGCTTTGCGTCTCCGCGTGTCTGTGCCCGCCTGCGCCCTCTCGCCTCATCCCCCCGGCGACTGGCGAGAAGGAGCCAGACATTCTGGCGCCTCCCTCCCGGGCCCATGGCAGCCGACGACATCTCGGCGCCGTGCCCTGCGCCGCTGACACTTTGAGCTATGCCCTGCGTTTTTATCTCCGATGGGGAGGGAGGGAACGGTATTCTTCCACGCTTACTTTCCGTCTCGCGTAGGCGTTTAGAAGATGGATTCATCGTCCCCTTGATGTCGTTCCCGCTTAGTTCACGTGGTTGACGTCTTCGAGACATCAACCACGTGAACTAAGACGTTAATCCCCCAATATAAGACGTCCTTTTGGTCTTGTGTGCTAGCTGGAACATATATGAAAATGTCCTGCATCGCGCAGTTTTGTCTCTTTCCACAATCACAAAGCAGTAACTCTTTCCAATAATTGGTTTCGGTTGGTATGACAGTTGTGTTATGAAGATTGACATGGTGGTCGCTGTCTTGGGAATGTTCTGCTATCGGGTTGCGATCTCTTGCAGGATTGCGGAGGTCATTCTTGTACTGTCGCAGTCTTTGTTGGAGGTTTCTCGATCGTTTCGCTGATGTGGGCTCTCTCCCTCAGTCTTTCGCAATATGTAGAGAACATGTGTTCGTAGTCTTGTGAGTCACTCGGATGCCTTATTTTCTGAGAATGCGGGCGATGGTTTCGCTAACGCCTATGGGAGGGTGTGGTGCTGATTGTTGATTCAGGAGCCGGACGCCGAATTTCTCTGCAAGCATTGCCATGCTTTTGGAATTGAAGGGCTTTCGGAATAAAGGTTCTTAGGTAGCTGTTCCCTTGGCGAGTTCCTTGACTATCGTTTGTTTTTATTTGTTGAAATGCGCACGGCGCTACTTGTACTTGTGCCTCTATACCCCTGCGTTAATGGCTGACTGGACAAATTTCGGGGGCCTACGTGCCTGCCTTCAGGTGTACCACAGAGCCTTTCTCTTTGGGAGACAAATGTAGCTGCTGCTAGCTCTTTCAATGTGTTATGGACGCCCAGTTCAAGTAGGCGCTCCGTGTTCGAGCCCTTTGGTAGTCCAAGAGCTGACTTAGTCGCAATGCAGATCAAAGCATCAGCTTGTGCTTCCTCAGCTTTTCGTGTTAAAGGGCAACTCTGGTGGTTTTTTTTCAATGATTTCTAATAGTACTGATGGTCCTATAACCGCCAGGGTGGTTCAGTTGGTTCAGAAACGCACCAATAACTTTAAATAAGCAACTGAAAGTCGTCTTCAAACCGAAACGGGTAGATGCTCCGTGGAGAATTTGTGGTGACGTCACAACCTTCCCGTCACCAGAAATATGGAACTAGCGCCAAAGAAATGCCAGTGGCGAGGTCATACAACAATATATTGAGTTATGCCAGCTTTTCTGATCTTGACAGCAAAGATATGAGTGCTGAAGTATCGCCGTTTTGCTTTTGAAGGCCCGCTGGCTCGGGTAGGCAGTACGGAGGTGATGGTCTCAAAAACACAGGGTGGCCCGTGTGAGAATCCGCTAAAAAATTACAAAATTCATTTACAGCAAAACTAAATGACCTACTTCCACCTGGCTTGGCATGTATTATTACAGTACCGAGAAGAATATATATTGAAAATTTTGTAGAGATCAGTGGACGCTGAAAAATCGCCGGAGTTGCCCTTTAACCCAGTAATTCCCAGTCCCAGAAAACGCAAAGAAAACAAGAAGTTGTAGGCTTGCATTGCATTTAAAACGGAAATAAAGGTACAGACACCATGAGAACACTCATGAAAAGTTTTTACTTGAAATTGAGGCTTGTTGCACATATGCAACGTTGGAGAGTAATAAAATGGAATGTATGAGAGAGGTAAACGCTGGCTGAGCCCACATGATATTTTTTCCTGAGTGCAAGAACAGAACGATGATACGAACTGGGTAAAGCAATTACGGTGCTTGTTCAGGCAGAGATACACCTGGCACTTTGAACAAGAAACAAAGCCTCACTTGCATGTGGTTCTGCGCTCGTTCCAAAGTGGTGTTCCGTCCTTTCGGACGTCTCGTGGTACTGCACTGAGGACCTTCTTGACCATTAGGAGATTTTCCTTAGTCCAGGTGCGCATTTTCTGTAACGCACCAATATGCTTGCAAGCTCCGACAGAAAGCTACGCAGAGGCATAGCACTATCACCTTGCTGTTGTGAGTGACGTTTCTGCAGAAACCATGCATTCACTGCTGCCATTTTGATGGTGTGCCAGAATATGTACATGTACCATCGCTTTGCCCGCATTGGAAAGTGATAGCTGTAGCACATCTTGTCTAGGAGGTCAACACCACCCATTGAGATACTGTACATTGGAACAATAGCAGGGCACTTGATTGGAATGTGTGTCTTCTGCTTTTTCTCCCACCTTTTCACAGTTGTTATTGGGCCAACGCCCACACAATTGGAGATGAGTGTCACTGGCCTATTGTCGAACCACTTCAGAGCAACCATGTTTTTCTGACCAGATGATGCAACGCACAAGTCCAGTGTGCCACGACTTTTTTTCTTCATGTCTTTCGCACTCATCTGCTTGCTTGATTGTAATCTATTCTCTCGCACGGTGCCGACGTGTCAGCATGTCAGCTCGCTTACCGGGTGAGGACTTGAAAAAAAGCTGTCACCAGTAGTGAGGTTGTTTTCACGGGAGGCTTGAAGAGTGCTGGATGACCCGCCTCAAGACCAAGCTCATAGCCACCTTGATCCCTGTAGAAACCCTTGCTAGAGGCTGGGTACACGTCGAAATCGGGCCCTGACTCTCCTGCCTGGGCCCACAGCTTGAACCCCACTTGCATTTGAGCTTATCTGGCAGGTACTGCCGTATTGGCGACCTTCCGTGGAAAGGAATCAGAATCTCATCAATACAAGACTTTGTTTCCTGTGGAATGTTCAACACGTTTTCACGCAGTTCTGAGAGCCAGAGGCACACCTTCCATCGTTTCTTCTGTTTAGCATTGTTGTCGACGAAGTGCAAGTGACTAGTTATTTTCTCGAATTGTTTCCGAGACATAAGTTGTGCTACAAGCTCATACCTGCTTCCCAGTTTGCACGCACATTGTGCATATCCACGAGGCCCATACGGAAAAACATTCCATGCACGGAAGTTCTCCAATTGTCATGCCCAGCGCAGTTCCGTTTTTTAACACGAGAGTGTTTTATGCCGCGGTCCACCAAGAAATCTGTCACGTACTTCCGTAACGGAAGCAGATGTCTGAAAAAATAAACACGCCGTTCAGATTGAAAAGGTACTACCCAATGGGATTCAAACCCACAACCAGCCAGGATGTGGCGGTAGCACCTGGAAGCGCTACTGACCACGCCACCGGCGGACTTGAAGGGCGGACGAAGAGACGGACCTTATATGTATACTAGAATGCAAAATTGCTCTTAAAATAATATTGCCTCCATTTCCTTGCACTCTTCGTTCTCAGCGGTGGTGCTGCCACCTAGGAACGATGGAGCAAAGCCGCAAATTGTCGCCTTAATATGCGCGCCGGCAGTTTCAACAGTTTTGACACCTCTATCGCAGCGCAGGCTCTGGCGTCCTGCTGGAGCATTGCTTCAGCCAAGGCTGCTATATAGTGGTGGTAGTGATTATGATAAGACGCTTATTTCTGCAGCCCAAATTGGGAACCCGGCACAGCGTCTTGGGGAGGAGATAATGGAAAAGCACTTGTGTGACGTCTATGATAGCCAGTTGCATTGAGACGCGCTCCAGAAATGCAAAGACAGCCGTCGACCAGCAAATCATGCGCCATTCGCACAGAGAAGCGCGCGTTCAGAAAACGATCCGCTGATAAACACTTCAGTTTCGCTTGCAAGGTCTGCGAACGCTCCTGGTTTTTTGCAAGTTTGCGTAGAGTGCTGGAATGCACTGTCTCCTGAGAAATGTTAGTCGTTCGAGAGCTCTCGCTTGTGTGCAACTGTCGATGATCCCTGTCAAGGTGCCCCTGACGTGCAAGGGGTTCACCCATGGTCAGAGTACCCAACGCATCTCCCGCCCCTCGGCGCTTAGATTGTTGCTTACATGTGCAAAGACAGGTTTCACTTTTGTGATATACCAATTCCAGAGGGATCAACCACATTTTTGCAGGTAGTACTTGTTCGTTTCTTCAACCACGCGTGTCAGTGTCGTTCTTGACACAAACAAGTTAAACAGCTGCTTTGCTGTGTGAGGCTCAGAGGGAGGCAAATTCCCGGCTGCTGAAATAATGTTTGCTTCCACGTATAGCGCTCCCTCGCTTTCAAGCCTGTTGTGTTTTCTGTGACATCATCCTCGGACTGCGTCGAACTACTTTCTTCATCATCGGATATGTCACTCTGGTTGCAGTCAATGTGGCGAAGCAAGTTGTCATTTCCAAGGAAACGTTTTCGCCGTGGCAATCCATAAAACAAAGATGACAAAATACCAGCCTGCAGATTCCAATAAAATAAATTAAAGACAATTTTGACAATTTCTCAAGTTAGTAATGGCTCTGTGTGAAAAGGCATTTTGAGTCAGTAGAGATATGGGTGCAGTTGTGGTTTAAACAGTGCCTAGCCATGTGCGAGTACTCATTACCTTTCCAATGGCATTTGTGTTAGCTAATCTTACATTCAAACAACGGCCTGTTTGGCCAATACAGTCGACTCTCGCTACAATGAACGCCGCTTCAACGAAATTTCCGGTACAACGAAATATTCTCGGATCCCCGTCCATAGGAGTCAATGCATAAACATGCTCGCCACAACGAACACATTCTTTTGTGCCGTTTCGCTCCAACAAAATTTGATGATGCAATTCCAGTCTCGAAAATTCTATTTGTTATGCAGTAAACACAATCCGAAACATTTCGGTGCATTTCAGCAGATAAAAATACGTCTACAAGGTCGAAATCGCGCTTTGGCACCACCATAAACGGCCGCTGTTGATTGCGTGGTTGATTACCGATGTCTACCGATGCCGTCTACCGATGTCTGTTGAAATAGTGTGCGCGACCGATCCTCTCCCACCGGTGCCCCTTTTGGTCCTTCGCCTGAAGAAAGAAGGGCTGGCCGTTTTGTCTCTGCTTGAGAAGCAAGCGACGACAGCTATCACACGTGGCGCGATACTATCGCATTGTTCAGTTCGTTCGGCGGAGATGGCTGGGTCGTTTCATCTCTGCTTCAGCCGCGTTCGTCCCCAGCGTTAGCGCGCTTTTACTCACGCGTAGAACATGTGATGCGCGGGCGGTGTTATCGAGTCGGACTTCATACAGAAAAACGGCGACTCCTCCACCACGGTTGACAATATTTTTTTATACACCAAGCACCCCCCCCCCCCCCCCCGTTAAGTACCGTATTTACTCGAATCTAATGTGCACCTTCTTTTTCCGATAAAAGGGGTCCAAATATCGTACGCGCGTTAGAATCGAGTGCGAACAAACGACAACGTGACCAGATCGCCGTCGGCATCAAAATGGCTGCCTCCTACGTGCTTCCGGCACTGTCAAACGGTTACCGGCGAAAAACGAACTAGCGGCATGGCGGTCTTTGGCGCGCATAGTTTCTGTAGTTTCTATGTCGCCGCCGGTGCGTAACGACGCCATGGCGCACATGAAGCGTAGGCCGATGATACTTACTGTGCCGACTTGGCTGTCTTGTGGCCAGTTGAAGTCGCTACGTCGACGATGCAATTTCTGAGACGCCCAGCCGCGGCAACTTTC
Source organism: Hyalomma asiaticum (assembly GCA_013339685.2). Lineage (NCBI taxonomy): Eukaryota > Metazoa > Arthropoda > Arachnida > Ixodida > Ixodidae > Hyalomma > Hyalomma asiaticum. Next base: position 6,137,833 of record CM023486.1, on the reverse strand, counting down.
GGTAGCGTTCGCGGGTGGCTGTAATGCTTCTCATCACCGCACGCAAAACGGATCATCATCGCATTTCTCCCTCATATCTGTGCTGAGCCGGAGCCTCTCAGTCGTGCGCGCTGCATGACGTCCAAGATTGCGCCGCGGCAGTATCTTAGACCACGCCCCAATCATGCTTAAGCTTAGCTGCGCCAGCCTGCGCAGCACACATGGCAGCACGTGGCAGTGGGCATGAAGGCACTGCGACAGCACGGAGGAACGCAGCACTGCAAGTAGATGATGTTACCGCCGCTTGCACGTGGCTAGGCCCGGCAACGTGTGGCAGTTTTGTCCGGACGCAAGAGTTATGAATCGGCGCACGAAACATCTTCGAGACGCCGCGGATCAAGTGAAGCGGGAAAGCCACAGCGTGGTTCGTTCAAGGGACTGCAGGGGTCCAAACTCGGCGGTCTCGTTATTATACGAGTGCGTCCATTATGCGAGTACAACATTTGTTTTTATGAATGTGAGAAGGTTGATTACTAAGGACTTTGTTTTTCGTCGGTGTGCATTACAATAGGTGTTTCACTTCTTTTTTTTTGGTCGCGGGAAACGCATTACTGTCCAGGGTGCAGTAGAATCGAGTAAATACGTAAATCTTCCGGATTCCGTTTCTCCAAACTTGGCAGGTATGGTTTCAGTACTCGCGGTTTCTGCACCCTTCTGACTACCGCCATGATGCCGTGCGCAAGATTGAGGCATAAAAGTTTCATTGTTCTACCAGTTCAGGTCAGTTATATTTTTTCGATTTCACTACAACGAAATTTTCGCTTCAACGAAATTTTTTCCGCACACCGTCAATTTAGTTGAAGCGAGAGTCGACTGTATACAACACGAAAATGGCACCTGATGCACTAGACCTACTTTGCATGCACTGAAAAGGGCATAAGTTTCTTTACCTTGCAACTTTATTTATTTACTCCGAATCTTTTTTTGGGCATGCTTCCTTTCAATGTGTTCCGCAAATCTTATTTATTTATTAGAAGCAAAAAAGACAACTTTTATGTTGGACCTCCCTGCAACATTTTTTAGACCATGTGGCATGCATAGATGGAATAACTACAAAAGGACAGAAAGCTGATCAAGTTTGTAAGGGTCCATAGTGAAGAGAACAGGCGTGCAAAACACGGACATAAGGAGACACAAGTGGACAGCACGAACGCCGACTATCAATTGAAGCAGAGCACTGAAGCAGAGCTTAAACAAACAGAGAAGAGATAGAGGGTGTTAACAGTTGTATTGCGCATAGACCGGCACGTGTACTTGATTGACAGGTGGCACCACCATTCCTGAGCATACACTGATAAGTTGTGTGTCGTCTTTTTCCGCTTCAGTGCTCTGCTTCAGTTGATAGTCGGCGTTGATGTTGTCCACTTATCTCCCCTTGTGTCTGTGTTTTGCAAGTCTGTTCTCTTCACAATGGAATAACTAGTTTTTTTTCTTCTGTAGTGAAGAAGCGCACCCTCCATAGCTCTGCAGCCGGATCGCCAATGCTATAGCAGGGCACGAGCAGGAAGGTGATTTTGCTGCTCGGGCTGGTTTAGCCTAGACGCCATCGTGCCTGCCAGTCCGACCTTGTCATCCACAACCACGTCGAGCTTCCTTATCACAATTGGTGGAGGATTGCTGGGTCTTCTGTCATCCTGGAACTGCGCAGCCAGACTCTCCCCACCATGGCTACCGGAACTGATTCCAGCAGCTCAACACCAGGTTCTGCCCAGACCAATGTCTGCCCTGGAGCGGTCCGTCAGCAGGACCCTCCAATCTTCAGCGGCACCGATGACCATAACGTCGATGACTGGCTCTCCTCATACGAACGCGTGAGTGTCCACAACAAATGGGACAACGTCACGAAACTGGCCACCGTATCTTTCTATCTGACCGGGATTGCCCACTTGTGGTTTCGAAACCATGAAACAGACTTTCCCACATGGAGTGCGTTCAAAACACGGTTCAGCGAAGTATTCAGACGTCCTGCGGTTAGAAAGTTTCGTGCGGAGCAACGCCTTCAGTCCCGATCTTTGCAGCCCGGTGAGAATTTTACCAGCTACCTGGAAGATGTCATCGATTTATGTAAACGTGTCGATGCAACAATGACCGAGGCAGATAGAATCAAGCATATACTGAAGGGTATTGATGACGATGCTTTTCAAATGTTCATTTCGAAGAGCCCCTCCACTGTCACCCAGGTGATTCATCTATGTCAAAGCTACGACGAGCTTCACTGACAACGCCTTGTGACTCGCCGCCCTGTTCCACATCAGGAGTCGCTGTCCGGCGTGGTACCAAGTTTTGAAGATCCAACCCGCCTCTCGCAGATCAAAGCTTTCGTGCGAGAAGAAGTTGGCCGCCAGCTCTCCATCATTTCCACCCCGTCGCAGTCAACTTCGTGCCTCAGCCCGACCATTCGGCACGTTATAAAGGAGCAAGTGTCCGAGGTTCTCCCGCAAGAGCGGCTCCCTCAATTCACCACTCTGTTAACGTACTCCGCAGCACTATCTCGACCACTACCGGCGATGGTCCGCACTCCGGCTCCAGTGCCTACCTCGAATTTCCCAACAGCGCTGCCACCATCTCCAGTCTATCAATTCGTGAACCCCTGGCGCACCGCAGACTTAATAAGCCCATTTGCTACTCGTGTGGGATACCCGGACACGTAGCACGCTTCTGCCGCCGTCGTCCACTGCATCCGCATTACGACTCACGCACCTCTGTTTACGACCCTTCGTCGTCTTACGCTTCCGACCGTGAAACAGAACTACACCAGCCAAGCCTTCGACCAACACCTGGCCGCCGATCTCCCTCTCCCCGCCGTCTCTCGCTCTCCCCGATGCTTCGGCGTCCATCTTCAACCGAACCGAATAACTAAGTGGCGCAGTTCCCGAGGCAAGAACTGCATCATCGTCGAAATGCCCAAGCCCTCTTCGCTCGCCTCCAAATGTTATAGATGTCGTCTTCGAAGGTGTTTCTGTGTTCGCGCTCATTGACACTGGTGCCTGCGCTATATCCGTCATTGCTGAAAAACTATGCCGCTCAGTTCGAAAGGTGACAACGCCCTTCTTTGGTCCGTTGCTTCGCACAGCCACAGCAGAGCACGTCAAGCCGGTTGCTGCGTGTACCGGAAGAGTTTTAATTCAAGGAAAGCTCTACACCATCCAGTTTGTCGTATTGCCCCACTGTTCGCACGACATCATCTTAGGATGGGATTTCCTTTCCCGTCACCAGGCCATTATTGATTGCTTCCGAGCACCTGACCTGACAATAATTTTCTCTCTTGATAGTTCCTTATCTTAAACGTTTCATTAGCTTCTGTAAATTCAACTGGATGCCACTTTCTGGGAACCCTACCACCCTTAGACGCACAACTTGTCTTCGCTAATGCCACACGCTGCACTGGAACCATTTCGTTCCACATCAAGTGCTTCCAGCTGAAGTGAGCGCTTGTTCTGTTGTGTCCTTGTCTGCTCGCACTATGACACTATTTCTTGCAAGGAACGAACCAGCCCAAAAAGCCACACTGTCAAACTTCATTTCCAGTACATCGGGCTCTTTTGCGTGTAGTAACTATGACCGCTAATGCCACATGCCGCGCCAGTCTTTCCACTTCAACGCAAAAGTGCTTCCAGCTCAAGTTTGGCAGTCCGAACTCTACCTGCCCCTTGAAATGTAGCACTGAACAAGTGCAACTGCAGTCAGTCCGGCTCGCACGCCATCACAGTTGATGTGCTCTAGCCATCTACTCCAAGACTCCGGAAGACTCCAGCTATCAAACAGGAACTTCTTGCACATTTGCGTGAACACCAGATGCTAGTGGCCGATGAACAGTGAATCGGCGACGCATCGATTGGAATTATCAGTGTCTTGATTGGATTGTACAAATACTGGCGCATTTTGACAGGCAGAATAGAAGGCCTGAGCAGCGAGCTATATGCAGTTGAGACAACCCGATCTTTGTTTGGTGGTGCAAGGAGCGTATCGAGTCAAACCATCCGAAGACAGGAACTTCGTGAGCACTGCAATCGTGTTGGTCGAGTGAATGGCTCACCTCAGTCAACATTCACCCACGGCTCGTGTTCCAGTTGCACTGGCACCGGTATATGACCTCAGCATGCCTTCGAATCTGCAGCAACAACCATTGACCGATGGCTCAACCAGGAAATGCAACACGCACAGAAAGCGATGCCTCAACAAGCGCAAGAGAAAAGAGCATTTTGACGGTCACTGCTAAAAAACTAGGAGTGTATGCAAGGAAGGACACAATTATTGCTTATTCTCGTCTTTAGTAAGCTCATGTTTTCATCGTGCCTGCGCCCCGCCACGGTGGTCTAGTGGCTATGGTACTCGGCTGCTGATCCGAGGGCCGTGGGATCGAATCCCGGCCACGGCGGCTGCATTTCGATGGAGGTGAAATGTTTAGGCTGTGCAATGTCAGTGAACCCCAGGTGGTCAAAATTTCCGGAGCCCTCCACTATGGCGTCTCTCATAATCAGAGCTAGTTTTGGGACGTTAAACTCCACATGACAACAATCATCATGGCTGTGATAGCTTTGCAAGACAAGTGTCCAACGCATTTGCGGAACACGTGGCTACATCTAATCACAACATTAACTGGGCCAAGGCGACCGTAATCGCCAAGGAAAGAAACTGGTGTTCGCGTCAATATATGGAATCCCTCCTTACCCAGACTACGAAAAAAACGCTTACTGTGTACGCCAGGTGTCTCGGCAGCGTTCTAAAACGGAGATAGGCCCGCTTCGCTGGGTCACTTTACTGTGAACAAGGCTACGGTACGGTAGCCGAAATGTCATTTTTAACGTTCTAAACCTTTTCGTTTTGGTCGGCACTCATTCTTTTAATTTCTTCATGCTCCTTCCTGACCAGATGATGCTTTGTCAAACCATCGACTTCAAAAATCAGTTTTACTGGCTGTTCTGGGTGCAAATTTACCCAACAGATTTCTGTCTTTAGCGGATTACGCAGTGCCCTCTTTTCTCACATGATGATATTGAGGTTTGGCTGCACGATAAGTGTCAACCAGGTGTCAGAGGCACTCACCCTGGATGAACGGCGGTCACACTTGTGCGTATCCTGGAAGATGTTCTCCTCTGTGTACGGGTCATAGTCTGGGCACTGGTTGATGTCCAGCTCCGACAGCATCACGGTCACAGCCACCACACCCCTGCGCATTCACAACAACAGTGTGTGTGCGTGTCAACAAGGGCACAGCATCTGTGTGTATCACAGCTGCACTCGCCTTTGCGTTATCAACTCGTACGTGATCAGTGATCAAGCGGCTATGGCACTCGACTGCCCGTCCAAAGGTTGCGGGATCTAATCCCGGCCATGGCGGCTGCATTTCAATGGAGGCGAAAAGCCCGTGTGCTGTCACCGCACATCCCCAGGTGGACGATATTTCCGGAGCTCTCCTACGGCATCTCTCATATCGTGCTTTTGGGACACCCCAGAAATCAAATCAGACATGTGGTCACCTTCAAGATTCAGGATACCATATGCATGTATAACATATATAGTATTTATGAGCTCGAAAATAAACCAGTTTCCTTGCGCACCCTGGACACCAGAAGAGCACAAATTTATTGGCAACACTACTCATCACAACAGTTATTATAGTGGTGTGCAAATACTGAAATTGTTGAATATGAATCAAATATGAATATGGCAAAAAACAAGCCTCGAATATTGAATCGAATATCGAATATGTGTGTGTGTAGGATACAAATTAAAGGGGCCCTGAAACCAGATTTTACTCGCTGAGTTTTGCATCAAAACAGGTCCTTTGTATTGTTCTGAGGTAAATGCAAAAAGAATTTTCGAGATCGATGCAGGCGAGCTTAAATTATTTAACTTACAAATTCAAAATAAAAACAGACAGATATCGGCAGCCTGAGACGTGCACGCTGCTTCCAAACAAAACGCGGCTTACATCTTGCAGAACCGGAACCCCGCTGCCTTTTGCAGCATTTCTACCACAACCACATGGGCCGCACAGCGCTCCAGTTACAAGCAAAATGAAATTGTAATGCATAAATTTGTACCTTTTAGTAGCTTCAGCAAGCATAAAACACGTTTTCAATTTGAAATTTCTTTTATTCAATGCATTGTAAGCATGTGTGACGCACATTTTTATTCCCTACTGTTCCCGGCCAATCAGAACCTGCAGCGAAGCCAGCGTGGTGATGTCATATCCGCTCGGAGAAACAGTTGATGTATGGCGCTGCAGTCAGCGCGGAAACCAATTTCAGGTGCAAATTAAAATATAATACGGGTCGATTTCGCCACTTTCACTAGTGTTTCAGTCATTACCAAGTCTCACACAAAGCAAAGGTACAATAAGATCAACGTGCGTAAAATGCATTTCGGGGCCCCATTAAAAAAAAAAAACAGCAGTTGGCAACAAGGGCTGATGGACCACGCTAAAGTGGGCTAGAATAGGGTAGTGAGCTTACTCTCCAAGGGAGGGCCTAGGTTTCCGCGTCACCGCATATGTCAACGAGTTTTGGCTTTTTCGAGCGCCTGCACGGTGGTGCTGCCATCAGCTTCCATGGAAGCTGTTTGCAGGTGGCTGCGGTCATCCCGCCGTCGCTGTGGGCTTATGCTTCAGGTGTTTCATTTGTCAGTTTTGTGGTTAGTAGATATGCCTCGAGTATGTTGTGGTAATCAATACTTTGCAGCGAAAGTGCATCTTGAAAATTGGTTATAAAGACTGCTTGACGCTTCTTACAATGCCAACTCCAGAGTAGAACTTTCAATGAGGGTGGCAGTGTGGGCTTGTTGGTAGAGCATCTTGAGTTTGATGGTAGCGCACGCAGAATACGGACAAAAGGAACTGTCACACTTAGAACTTTCAGCTTGCCAGGTTAGTACTGTTTCGTGACAATGCGGGACTTCTCTACCTAAGCAGCCACCTGTTTGACTTCAGAAAGAAGCATGAAGACCAGTCCACACGTTGCTTAATTGTCCCGTGAGGAGCTAGCCATGCTTCGACTCTGCCTAATAAAATACAGTTCTATGGTGTAACGATGCTTCATTTTTACATTGAGGGACCAAACACAAGCAAACATCACAAGGCCAAACACTTAAACATAAGCCGCTGCTCCTAGTCTCTTTTTAGGCCCACAAAAGATCTATTTTTAAAACATAAAATCAATTCTGTGTCCACACTGTACTGTATGTTAAAGTTGAGCTATACAAATTTCAAGCAAGCATAGCGCTAGAACACAAGGACAAGGAAGACAACGACACGAGCGCTCACTTTCAACTCATGATTTATTGCCGGAAAGCACGGTATTTATGGACACGCACACAAAAATACCCCGTCATCACACATGGAAACCAGCTGCGTCCAGAAAATCCAATTCACTTTGCATCAAAGCAACAGAAGGGCTACTAACGCAACTATCACCTGCATTTGATATCAGTATAGCTTCGACAATCTCTCTGGTATCTTTGTCAGCGCTTCTGTACACAACCACACAATTATAAAGAAGAGGATGACAACCACAATTGTTGCAAAAGAATAGAGACACGTCTATCTCGATAGCGACCTACTTTTTGCTTATGTTCTTTTAATCTCTCGTTCAAGCACCTTCCAGTCTGTCCGATATAAACCTTACCACAAGAGAACGGAAACCGATACACAACTTTCTTTGTACAAGACACAAAATGAGACTGATGATTCTTTTTACAGCATACCTGTTTCTTGGCAAACGGATCTGTAGCTTTGCATATGCTGAGCAATTTTTGTGGGGCAGAAAATACGACATCAATATTAGCTTTGCGTCCGACTTTCTTCAGTGCATGCGACACACGATGTATATGTGGCACAACCACCTTTTTCTTGTTATTACAAATAGCTACACACGTTGCATGTTCTTTATTTAACTTGTTGAAGGCACTTTCTGCTACTGAGACAAGTACATGCTTAGGATATCCGGCATTGCGAAAGGGGCTCTGTCTGTTTGTTGAAGCTATCTGACATTTTGTGATGACATGATTTTCGCAGTTCATTGTTTAGGCATAAGTTAACAATGGCCCGCTTGACTAGTGTGGAATGTGATGAGTGATATGGAAGCAACATTTTCTTGTCACGAGGATGATATTCCCAACATATGTGTTCAACCAATAAAAACAATCTTAAGTCCAAGAACTGGATTGCGTTTTCAACAGGAATCTCACATCTGCATCTAAGTGATTCTAAGTGATTCTGCATCTAAGTGCATCTGAGTTTGCATCTAAGGCTATTGAAGCGGTGACTTCAGTAATGAACAGATGCGACGACATTTCACTGAAAAAAGTAAAGGCGGAAGGAAAGAAGTTGTGCTCTCGATTTAACCTACCACGGTTAAGGAATCGCCTAGACCAGAGCGATAACCTTCACTTGACAGTCAAATTTTCGGTAAAAACCCATAAACCCGCGTGGCCTTTTCGAGTGATTGTGTCTGAAAGAGGCACATGGCAAAAAGAACTCGCTGTCTTTCTTCAGGACAAGCTTCGAATTTTGTGTACTGACGACCCTTTTATGGTAAAAATTTCCGATGATGTGGTGCATTTCTTAAGAACTAACCGTGACAAATGCATCTCAGCCTGCTCCATCGATGTTAAAGATCTGTATTACTCTATGACCCAAGGACCTTTACTGAAGTGTGTTGAGCAATGTATTGATAATTTTGGTGCGATTTCATTTCAGTCGAAGACAGGCATTTCTGCCGCTTGGTTCCTATAACTTTTAACGTTTTACTTGAAATCTACTGTTGTGGAATGTGATGGACACATGTGCCTTCAGAAGAAAGGAGTGTGTATTGGATCGTGCCTAGCGCCCATATTAGGTGATATGTTCTTGGCCTATTGCGACAGACTTTTAGTAGGACACCTGTCTGATGCAAAGATCCTAATAGTTTTCCGGTACGTTGATGATTATCTCGTTTTATTTGACTCAGCCCTGACAGTCAGTAAGGTGGTTGACCTATTTAACCGTTATCTGGACAATTTGATGATCACATGTGAGATTCCTGTTGAAAACGCAATCCAGTTCTTGGACTTAAGATTGTTTTTATCGGTTGACCACATATGTTGGGATTATCATCCTCGTAACATGAAGATGTTGCTTCCATATCACTCATCACATTCCAAGCTTGTCAAGCGCGCCATTGTTAACTTATGCCTAAACAATGCACTGCGAAAATCATGTCATCACAAAATGTCAGATAGCTTCAACAAACATGGCTTAGTAGAATTTGTCTTTGGGCGAGTTGGTTCATGCTTCAAACGGGAAAAAACGGAGCGCTAACAAAACAACACACAAAAAGAAGGAGGCTACACACAGGACTGGCGCTCAACTTTCAACTGACATTTATTGAAGCAACATCGAATTTATGCACACAGCCGCCAAACGTAATCTCTGCCAAGATAGAACCTTCAGACAACAACCCGCCACATCACCACCATAAACACCGCGTCAGGCCCTCGTACTAGGCAATATACAAGCAGCAATGCCACAGAAGGCGAGGGATACAGCCGGAACCTTGCGCACCACATTTCACAATCTCATGTTTTGTAAAGGGTAATAAAACTTTCACGTGCGAACAATCATGAATCGCCGGGGAAAATAATAATAATAATAATAATAATAAACAAATAAACCACTAAGATTTCTTAAACAACAACGAAGCTGCGTCAAAAACAAAGGTAAAACCAAACAATAAAAGCAATAACAAAGCTTAAACAGCAAAGCGCAGCGTCAAAAACAAGAAACAAACGAAGTGTGAAAACCAAGATGAGCAACAATGTGAAATAATGGAAGGATAGCGAAAAGCCTCGTCAAGAAAGATAAAACCATTAAAAATTAAAAGCTAAAAAAATACTAAAGGCACTAAGATAGTAAAAGAACACTACACATAACCTTCCAAAAAAGCTAATTCCTTCTCGGTTAGCGCAACAGAGGGCGCGCAAACACATTTGTCCGCAAACTTAAGAATGTGGTACGCTTCAATTATTTCTCTTTCGTAACGGTCACCTGAGCGCTTGAGGAAGGTGGTACGCACGAATTCTGGAATGCACCCGCACCTTTTGCAGTGTTCAGCCAGGTGGCCACCCGAGTTATTCTTGACAGACAAGGAATGCTCATTCGCCCTGACATTGAAACATCTTCCGGTCTGCCCAATATACACTTTATCGCAACTCAGTGGGATCTTGTATGCGACGTTCTTCGCGCAGTCAGTAACGGCGCTGACATGTTTCTTGTTGCACTGCTTGTGGTTCCTTTTTGCATTGAGGAGACAAATTTTTGATAACTTACTTGGGGCAGTAAACACGATATTCCCGTTGTATTTGTTTATCACTTTCTTCAGGTAACTTCTGCAAAACTGACTCGCACACACTGTGCATTAACTGAGGAGGGTATTTAGCTGCCTTTAAGCGTTGGACTTGGTTGTGAAACCCGACATTCATTTCATGATGGCACGATTTTTCCAGAGCTGCTTTCAAACATCTCAAAGCAATACCTCGTTTTACGAGCTTAGAGTGAGCGCTCTCAAATGGTAACAAAGCTTTCTTAGACCGAGGATTATACAACCAACATAAGTGACCGGGCTTGAACAATATTTTTAAGTCCAGAAATTGAATTGAATTATTCTCGGCCTTTTCCCATGTGAATTTGTGGGCTTAAAAATATTGTTCAAGCCCGGTCACTTATGTTGGTTGTATAATCCTCGGTCTAAGAAATCTTTGTTACCCTTCGAGAGCGCTCACTCTAAGCTCGTAAAACGAGGTATTGCTTTGACATGTTTGAAAGCAGCTCTGGAAAAATCGTGCCATCATGAAATGAACTGTCGGGTTTGCCAACCAAGTCCAACGCTTAAAGCAGCCTAAATACCCTCCTCAGTTAATACACAGTGTGTGCGAGTCACTTTTGCAGAAGTTAAAACGTTCCTGTGACTCGGGCACTATTGAACGTGACAGACGGTCTGCCGTAGCCATTCCTTATATTCACCGCATTTCCCACAACCTGAAGAAAGTGATAAACAAATACAATGGGAATATCGTGTTTACTGCCCCAAGTAAGTTATCAAAAATTTGTCTCCTCAATGCAAAAAGGAACCACAAGCAGTGCAACAAGAAACATGTCAGCGCCGTTACTGACTGTGCGAAAGAACGTCGCATACAAGATCCCACTGAGTTGCGATAAAGTGTATATTGGGCAGACCGGAAGATGTTTCAATGTCAGGGCGAATGAGCATTCCTTGTCTATCAAGAATAACTCGGGTGGCCACCTGGCTGAACACTGCAAAAGGTGCGGGTGCATCCCAGAATTCGCGCGTACCACTTTCCTCAAGCGCTCAGGTGACCGTTACGAAAGAGAAATAATTGAAGCGTACCACATTCTTAAGTTTGCGGACAAATGTGTCAGTGCGCCCTCTGTCGCGCTAACCGAGAAGGAATTAGCTTTTTTGGAAGGTTATGTGTAGTGTTCTTTTACTATCTTAGTGCCTTTAGTATTTTTTTAGCTTTTAATTTTTAATGGTTTTATCTTTCTTGACGAGGCTTTTCGCTATCCTTCCATTATTTCACATTGTTGCTCATCTTGGTTTTCACACTTCGTTTGTTTCTTGTTTTTGACGCTGCGCTTTGCTGTTTAAGCTTTGTTATTGCTTTTATTGTTTGGTTTTACCTTTGTTTTTGACGCAGCTTCGTTGTTGTTTAAGAAATCTTAGTGGTTTATTTGTTTATTATTATTATTATTATTATTTTCCCCGGCGATTCATGATTGTTCGCACGTGAAAGTTTTATTACCCTTTACAAAACATGAGATTGTGAAATGTGGTGCGCAAGGTTCCGGCTGTATCCCTCGCCTTCTGTGGCATTGCTGCTTGTATATTGCCTAGTACGAGGGCCTGACGCGGTGTTTATGGTGGTGATGTGGCGGGTTGTTGTCTGAAGGTTCTATCTTGGCAGAGATTACGTTTGGCGGCTGCGTGCATAAATTCGATGTTGCTTCAATAAATGTCAGTTGAAAGTTGAGCGCCAGTCCTGTGTGTAGCCTCCTTCTTTTTGTGTGTTGTTTTGTTAGCGCTCCGTTTTTTCCCGTTTGAAGCATGAACCAACTCGCCCAAAGACAAATTCTACTAAGCCATGTTTGTTGAAGCTATCTGACATTTTGTGATGACATGATTTTCGCAGTGCATGGTTTAGGCATAAGTTAACAATGGCCCGCTTGACAAGTATGGAATGTGATGACTGATATGGAGGCAACATCTTCATGTTACGAGGATGATAATCCCAACATATGTGGTCAACCGATAAAAACAATCTTAAGTCCAAGAACTGGATTGCGTTTTCAACAGGAATCTCACATGTGATCATCAAATTGTCCAGATAACGGTTAAATAGGTCAACCACCTTACTGACTGTCAGGGCTGAGTCAAATAAAACGAGATAATCATCAACGTACCGGAAAACTATTAGGATCTTTGCATCAGACAGGTGTCCTACTAAAAGTCTGTTGCAATAGGCCAAGAACATATCACCTAATATGGGCGCTAGGCACGATCCAATACACACTCCTTTCTTCTGAAGGCACATGTGTCCATCACATTCCACAACAGTAGATTTCAAGTAAAACGTTAAAAGTTATAGCAACCAAGCGGCAGAAATGCCTGTCTTCGACTGAAATGAAATCGCACCAAAATTATCAATACACTGCTCAACACACTTCAGTAAAGGTCCTTGGGTCATAGAGTAATACAGATCTTTAACATCGATGGAGCAGGCTGAGATGCATTTGTCACGGTTAGTTATTAAGAAATGCACCACATCATCGGAAATTTTTACCATAAAAGGGTCGTCAGTACACAAAATTCGAAGCTTGTCCTGAAGAAAGACAGCGAGTTCTTTTTGCCATGTGCCTCTTTCAGACACAATCACTCGAAAAGGCCACGCGGGTCTATGGGTTTTTACCGAAAATTTGACTGTCAAGTGAAGGTTATCGCTCTGGTCTAGGCGATTCCTTAACCGTGGTAGGTTAAATCGAGAGCACAACTTCTTTCCTTCCGCCTTTACTTTTTTCAGTGAAATGTCGTCGCATCTGTTCATTACTGAAGTCACCGCTTCAATAGCCTTAGATGCAAACTCAGATGCACTTAGATGCAGAATCACTTAGAATCACTTAGATGAAGATGTGAGATTCCTGTTGAAAACGCAATCCAGTTCTTGGACTTAAGATTGTTTTTATTGGTTGAACACATATGTTGGGAATATCATCCTCGTGACAAGAAAATGTTGCTTCCATATCACTCATCACATTCCACACTAGTCAAGCGGGCCATTGTTAACTTATGCCTAAACAATGCACTTCGAAAATCATGTCATCACAAAATGTCGGATAGCTTCAACAAACAGACAGAGCCCCTTTCGCAATGCCAGATATCCTAAGCATGTACTTGTCTCAGTAGCAGAAAGTGCCTTCAACAAGAAAAAGGTGGTTGTGCCACATATACATCGTGTGTCGCATGCACTGAAGAAAGTCGGACGCAAAGCTAATATTGATGTCGTATTTTCTGCCCCACAAAAATTGCTCAGCATATGCAAAGCTACAGATCCGTTTGCCAAGAAACAGGTATGCTGTAAAAAGAATCATCAGTCTCATTTTGTGTCTTGTACAAAGAAAGTTGTGTATCGGTTTCCGTTCTCTTGTGGTAAGGTTTATATCGGACAGACTGGAAGGTGCTTGAACGAGAGATTAAAAGAACATAAGCAAAAAGTAGGTCGCTATCGAGATAGACGTGTCTCTATTCTTTTGCAACAATTGTGGTTGTCATCCTCTTCTTTATAATTGTGTGGTTGTGTACAGAAGCGCTGACAAAGATACCAGAGAGATTGTCGAAGCTATACTGATATCAAATGCAGGTGATAGTTGCGTTAGTAGCCCTTCTGTTGCTTTGATGCAAAGTGAATTGGATTTTCTGGACGCAGCTGGTTTCCATGTGTGATGACGGGGTATTTTTGTGTGCGTGTCCATAAATACCGTGCTTTCCGGCAATAAATCATGAGTTGAAAGTGAGCGCTCGTGTCGTTGTCTTCCTTGTCCTTGTGTTCTAGTGCTATGCTTGCTTCAAATTCGTATAACCAACTAGCCCAGAAAAAATGTACTTTTGAGCTATACAACTTTACCGAAAGTAAACATTCTGTTGCTATTTTACTGGCACATATACAAGAAATATATACCAGTACAGTTAAACCTGCTTATAACGAACCTCCATATAACAAATTCCTGGATATAACGAAGTTTTTCTATTCCCCGCCGCTACTCCATGGAAGTACATGTATTTGAGACCTCTATGTAATGAAGTGGCAGCGGGAGACCCCCTTGAAATAATGAATTTTGTCCACCGACAACACAGAGATTTTGCCCCAAATTTTGTCACTTTTGCGCGAGCAGCAACCGGAAGCACCTTCTCTGCCGCAACAGTGTCACGCTTGGCGCACTCGAAAGCACGGCAACTGCAAGGCGAGAGCGAGCGTACATGTGCATGCGTACGAGCGCACACGAGGTGGGCCTGCATCCCTCGACTCGGCGATCTTGCCGCCGCAGGAGTGTCTTTTCCCCCTCACTTCAAACCTGAGCCCATCGCTTGCTGCAGCTGGCCTAGCCCGCCAAGCCCTCCTTTTGCAGTTGATGTTGCCGAGCTGCACCGGCTTAAAGATAGAGAAAAAAAGTTGTTTTTTTTTTCAGCGTGCTGCCAGCACCACTGTTTGGTTACTGCGCAAGTCTCTGCACCTCACTTCGCTTACCTGACACTAGGTGACAGCGCCTGTTAGGCCTAGTTCGCGTGGTCGTAGGCGGTGCGCCTCACAGAAGGCTTGCCCTTGGACAACCCATGGATCAAATGCACAGGAAATCACGCTCATGGGGTGATTCAAGGGCAGCACGGGTGAAATAATGAAAAAAAATAACAACTGGAGCGAAACAGCGGTAAAATGGAGGTCACGGGTGCGTGTTCCTTGCGGAGCATTTGCAGCTGACAAACGGTCGTAGCAGCATTTTGCATTGCCTTGGAAATCCTATCATCAGGGGAAGAGCGCGCGACACGTTGCTGCCACGGCTTTCTTTTCTTCTTCCCTCCACTCATTGTTCATTCGTTCCGCACGTCCTTTGCGACGCCTGCTCGCTACCTCGATTGTCCGCGGGATTTCCTGGCAGCCGCATTATAACCGGTCCTTCATCTCGGGAGGAGGGTCTGTACAATAAGCGGTATGCGGTATACATCAAGTTCTGCAGGAGGGCAAATGGGGGTCAGAAAAAACCGCACAATAGCCAGTCCATCACTATAAGCTGTCACATAAGTTGTCTCAGCCGTAAATTTTTTCTCACGCGTATTAAATGTTTTGAGTGAGCTCTGCAGTCTGTTACCTTTTTCCTTACTTAAGCCTTTCTTTTTCAAACTTTTGTGCCAGACCTGCATATAACAAAATCCTCTTTATAACAAAGTTTTACAAAATTTGCCAATTTTGTTATCATCATCATCATCAGCCTATCTTATGTCCACTGCAGGACGAAGGCCTCTCCCAATCCTCTCCATTCTTGCCTGTCCTGTGCGAGCTGATTCCATTTGATGCCTGCGAATTTCTTGATTTCGTCCCCCCATCTTACTCTCTGTCGTCCGCGGCTACGCTTGCCCTCTCTTGGTATCCATTCCGTCGTTCTAACTGTCCATCGGTTATCTATCCTTCTCATCACGTGGCCTACCCATGTCCATTTTTTTCTTTTTAACGTCGGTTATTATGTCGGCGACTCCCATCTGTTCACTGACCCACTGGGCTCTCCTTCTATCGCTTAATGTAATGCCTACCATTTTTCGTTCCATCGCCCGCTGCGCCGTTCTTAACTTCCTCTTGAACTTCATAATTCTCCAAGTTTCTGCTCCGTATGTCAGTACTGGCAAAATGCAGTAGATATATAGTTTCCGCTTGAGTGATAGTGGTAGATTTCCGTTCATGAGTTGGGAATGTCTCCCGTACGTCCGCCATCCCATGTTTATTCTACGGTGGATTTCTTTTGTATGGGCGGGTTCTCCTGTCAGTAGCTGTCCTAGATACAGATATTCTTCTAAGACTTCTAATGCCTGGTTTCCAATCGTGAAGCCACATTTCTTCGCCGTGCCACTTACCATTATCTTTGTTTTCTGCATGTTCATCCTTAATCCTACTTTAGAGCTTTCTCGACTTAAGTCTTCAATCATCTTTTGCACTTTGTTGCCATCATTGCTAAAGAGTACTATGTCGTCTGCAAATCGTAAGTTACTTAGATAGTCGCTCTTAATCCTTAGCCCTGTCTCGTCCCAGTCTAGCCTTTTGAAGATTTCTTTCAAACATGCAGTAAACAACATTGGAGAAATTGTATCTCCTTGTACACCTTTCTGTATTGGGATTTTTCTGCTTTTCTTATGGAGCAGCAGGGTGGTTGTAGAATCTTTATAGATGTTGGCTATTATGTTTACATAGCTATCGCATATTCCTTGTAGGCATAATGCCTCTAGAACTGCTGGTATATATACTGAGTCGAAAGCCTTTTCGTAATCTATGAAAGCCATATAGGGGGGTTTGTTGTATTCCGCGGACTTCTCGATTACTTGATTTATCACATGAAGGCAGTCTACGGTCAAGTATCCTTTCCTGAACCCTGCTTGTTCTCTTGGTTGATTGAATTCAAGTGTGGCCCTTATTCTGTTGGAGATAACCTTTGTGAGAATTTTGTAAAGTGCTGAGAGTAGACTGATCGGCCTGTAGTTCCTCAAGTCTTTAACATCTCCCTCCTCATGTAATAGTACAATATTTGTGCTTTGCCAGCTGACTGGTACATTTGAAGTTTGGAGGCATTGTGTGTATAGTGTCGCGAGCTTTCTAGTTAGGAAGTCTCCTCAGTCTTTGATCAAGTCGGCGGTTATCCGTCTTCTCCAGCCGCTTTTGCGCGGGATATGCCCTGAATTGCTTTCCTAACTTCGTCCTCAGTGAAGCATGGGATTTCGTAGCCTTGCTCGACATTTAATGCACTCATGGTGGAGGGTACTCGTATTTGAGCTGTATAGTTCAGAATAGAAGTCCTCGGCCACTTTGGTTATATCACTGAAGTTAGTAACGGTGTTGCCCTGCTTATCTTTCACTGCATGCATTATGTTCTTTCCCGCGCAAAGCCTCCTTTTAGTTGTTTTGATGCTGACTTCTTTTTTCACAGCTGCTTCTATTTCTTTCACGTTATGGTTACGTATGTCCCTGACTCTACCTTTACTGATGAGCTTAGACAGCCCGGCAAATTCTATCCTGTCTCTTGAGTTAGTTATTCTCATCTGTTGGCGTTGTTTCATTAAATTTTTAGTAGATTTAGAGAGCTTATTTACATCTTGTCTCAGTGCTTTGCCCCCTACTTCGATCGCTGCTTCGGTGATCAGCTTAGTAATGTCTTCGTTCATCTTCTCTATGTCCTCATTTTCTTCCTGTCCTAAGGCCTCATACTTGTTCTTAAGTGCAATTCTAAATTCTTCTGTTTTTGCCCTGACGGAATCAAGGTTGGCCTTCTTCCGCATGATTAACTTTGTCGTTGTCCGCTTTAGATGGAGGGTTATCTTTGCCCTTACTAGTCTGTGGTCACTAATTCTGACCTTATTAACCACTTCCGTGTCTTGTACTGTGCTTGGATCACTGCACATTATGAAATCTATTTCGTTTTTCATTTCTCCGTTGGGGCTTTTCCATGTCCACTTTCTGTTCTTACGTTTTTTAAAGAAAGTATTCATAACACTGAGGTGATTTCGTTCAACGAATTCCACTAGCATCTCGTCTGCTGTTTCTATCACCTTCACCGTAGTTCCCGACCGCCTGTTCTCCTCGTAGTTTCTTTCCTATTTTTGCATTGAAGTCCCCCATGACAGTTGTATATTGGGTGTGTACCTTGTTCATTGCCGTTTCTACATCCTCGTAGAACTGTTCTACAGCCTCGTCATTGTGGCTTGTCGTTGGTGCGTAGCATTGTATTAGCTTTAGTTTGTATCGCCTATTTAATTTTAACACGATACCTGCTACCCTCTCATTGATGTTATAGAATTCTTCAATGTTACCTGCTATGTCTTTGTGTATAAGGAATCCCACCCCGTATTCGTGCTTCTCTGGCAGTCCTCTGTAGCAGAGAACATGCCCTTCATTGAGCAGTAAGTATCCTTCTCCTGGTTTCCTAACCTCCTCGCTAAGGCCATTGATATCCCAGTTAATACCCCTTAAAGGAGTACTGCCACGAAAATTTTCACTTGGCGTTTTTTTGCATGAAATGAAAGGCCAGGCTCTCCAAAGCCCAGAAAACGCACTGGTAAGCGTGAGCGCGCCGTGAAAATTTGTTTACAGCATGCCTTTAAAAGCTGGTTTCGGTTCCTACTGTAGCCTGACGTCACAACACAGTATGTGCATAGTAATGGGCCCCTCGTGTCGTGCTCCCGCAAAAAATCGTGACGTTTTCGCCCAGTACATCGTTGACCCCGAACTTTACAGGTGCTCACAGCACCTGTAAAGTTCGGGGTCAACAATGTACAAAATTTTGTATAGCGACTCCGCGACGACGGCATATACTTCGGCACAGTGCAAGATGCAACGTACAGCACGCACGGTGGGTGTCGACATGGATCCGTAGCCCGCGATAAGCTAAGGTGGCCTCCGAGACCTCCGCGGCATATCAGGGGCAAAATGCCGGCACCGTAGCGACCTTGCCTTCTGATTATACGCGGGCACACACGACGATAAAGATCCAAACTAGAAGAGATGCTCAGGGGAAGATGGATGCTTGAATCGATGAACAAATCGCAAGGTACGATTTAAAACAGGGAATGTCACGGGAGCCAACCTTTCAACAAGCGGACTTGTCTTCGTCAGGGCGGCAACTGCCTTCTCCAGCGTTCGCTTATGTACGCCTTTGCACACTCTCCCCCGTCCTCAGAAAGAGAGGAGGAGAAGAGCAGCACATGCGAAGAAGGCCCCTAAAGCGCAAGAAAGAGCCCCTAAAGCGCAGGCCAACCAGCCGCTAGCATTCATAACAAAATACTCCAATGCGCTTCCAAACATAAATAATATTCTTCGGAAATGCTATCCAATACTAACAAGCAACCATCGCCTTAGAAAAGCGTTTCCGGAAATACCAAGAGTCACCTACCGCCGTAATTGAAACTTTAAGGACCTGCTAGTACATGCCAAAGTAAACCCTCAGCGCACCGCCTGCGTAATAACTTGCTTCCGTCCCAGATGTAAGACTTGCAAGCATATTCAAAACGATCTTAATGTTAAAAGCACGGGAAGTGACTATGTCCATCATGTAAAATCAAGTTTCACTTGCACTAGTTCGAACGTTATTTACATGTTGGAATGTTCACTCTGTCACAAGCAGTACGTCGGCGAAACTGGTCAACCAATTAATGTTAGATAAACGGGCACCGCGCGGACACCGCGAATAACCTGCCGAAGGCAGTGGCGCAGCATTTTAATATGACAGGTCATAATTTCGATGAACTGAAACTCTACATACTCCAAGGAAACTTCCGCTTGCCGAGGGACAGAAAATACAGGGAATCGTATCTCATATACAGTTCAATACTCTCCAACCTACAGGCATAAACCTTTCAAAGGGAACTCTTGAGTCCATTAGATACGGTAGAGTGTTAACAAAGACAACAAAAGGTTGAATTATGCACAAGCTAACAATGTTTCTACCAGAAAGTCTACTTTCAGGTGCTGAGCCCCCATCCAGTTCCAGGAGAACAAGGACGTTAAACAGTGTAGTTACTTTTTTTAGCCACAAGCTTTTGGTGAAATGCATTGTTGGTGTGGCGCAGGTGGTGTGGGGTGGAGGGGGGGGGGGGCACATGCCATGGGAGCAGCTTCTGTTCCGAGCATGTGTTCCTTTTTTCATCCTGCTTTCTAGCCCTGCGCACACAATGTACTTGCAAGATATGTACAAAGAGCCGATTCTCTAGAAACTTTCGCTCTTGCCATTTATAGTAGTCACGCTAACACCTGTCACCCAAATACCCTTGCACCCAACCCCCCCCCCCTTTGTTTTTTTTTCTTTTGTGTGTGTGTATGTTCGCAGGTGCTGCTCTTCTCCTCCTCTCTTTCTGAGGACGGGGGAGGGTGTACAAAGGCGTACATAAACGAACGCTGGAGAAGGCAGTTGCCGCCCTGACGAAGACAAGTCCGCTTGTCGAAACGTTGGCTCCCGCGACATTCCCTGTTTTAAATCGTACCTTGCGATTTGTTCATCGACAACGATAGAGAGTAATTCGACTTCGCTCGCTCGCTTCACGGCCACTCTCAACTACGGCCACTGAACAGTGAGAGCAAACGACCGAGAGTGACGCGCGAGCGGTCATTTTGCACGTTTTTTTACCCGACGTCATCACAACTTGCATACTGCTGCGTGAAGTCACCAAAATTTGTACTGTCGCCTGACGTCACACTAGTGTCGATGTCAGTAGGCACGCCACGTGAAAATTGACTTTGACGTCAAATTAAAATATCTTACCAGCATTTCCTGAGCTTAACATTTGCTCAGAGCTGTCTACGCATGTAGGAGAGTTGTATGGTGAAGTAAACTCAGCTTCAAAAATTGGTGTCAGTAATCCTTTAATTCTTCTAGTAGTTCAGCTCGTCTGGCTTCACTTGAAAGAGTTCGCGTGTTAGGAGTCGCTACGTTTAGTTTCCAATGGTTGCCTGTCCGAGTCCAGAAGCTTTCCGACTCTTTTGTTCCTATTCCCTCGTGGTCGCATCCGCGTTTGGAAGCTCCGTTGATGTCTCCGTCGGAGGTCCAGGGTTCGGATGGTTCGGTCACTTGGGGGGTGTTGGCCATGGTGTTGCACCAGGGAGGCCAGTTCCTGTTCTGGTGCGCAGTTGAGTTACGCAGATGAGGCATGGTGGTGGTGTAGGCCCTTATGCATCTTGTCCAAATGCTCCGTTGGGGGAGAGTTCTTTCAGAGATTTTAAGTTTATGGTTAGGTTAGGCGAGGGTATCAATATTAAAGAGGAGCAGGATAAACGAAAGAAGATACAAAGAAGGATAAGATCAGAAAAAAAAAGAAAGAAAAAAAAAAGACAGGCACTCGAGGATTCGAACTCGGGACCCTTCGGTCTGCTACGAAAGCATGGCCAAGTCGTCTGGGTGGCCGGGTCGCCGATGTGTTTACGAACAGGTTCCTCCTGCCCCGTCTCGCGTACTGTGGTGCAATGTATTTCAGAACGTCCGCGATGAAGCATTTTTGCTGATTCCGAATACCAGCACGCCATGTCTAATCGCGTCGTCTGCCTCGTGGCATTTTCCGCCACCTTTAACTCGCCGTCTCGCGTAGTTTTGAGAAAGCGCGCTTTCCTTTCCTTTTCTCTTCTTTTTGTTTCTCTTTAACGTGGCAAGGTGGTTGTCTCGGGGAAAGAAGTAGAGGGTGGGGGGTGGTGGGGGGGGGGTAGCGCACGAAGCGGTGGAGGATGCGTATCAGCCTAGCTTGCACTCACGGAAGCGCCGTGATGAATAAATTCCATGTGTCCGTTGATCGGCGCTCTAGCTTATGTCGCGATGTTGGAAGTGGCTGCTGATTTAGCGGAAGTGTTGCGGCTTTGTAGTTAAGAGAGGAAGACAACTCCACCTGCGTTATGCTTGTAGAGCTTGACTCATTTCTTGTCAGTTTCCGCTAATAGAAGGTTACTACGAATATCATATCATCGTGGTGGAGGTTGGATATCAAGCAACATTGTAAGATTGATAAGTTGCTATTTTAGAGTACCGTTTATTAAACAGTCAGGTCGGAAGGCTTAATATGCAGATTCTGACGTAGCCTTGAAAAGGTCTCTTTCACAAACATTGGTACTTAATTAACTAAGTGGTTTCTCTGGCAGTTACAGTCTATTGTGCTATTTGGTGATGTGCACGCATGACTATGGGATTTTCCTTCAATAGAATCAAAGACAGCGTCTGTCTCATACATTCGTGTGCCTTCTTCGTCGTCTTCGTCTATACGTGTTGTCAATTGGTAAGGCAAGAGGCGTGTCCCTATCGGCAATCGCCTGTCTGATAGCAGAATATAATTTCCTTTTTTTTATCTTTGTGTGTGTGTGTGTGTGCGTGTATGTGCACGCGCGTCACAACATGTGACTTGCAATTTAAACAATAAAGAAAACTATATTACAACAATGTGTTGTAGAATACAAACGCAATAATCAAATACGATATAATAGGACCGAGTAAAGTCATGAGGGGTGTTTCGACTTAGGCGTTAAATAGTTCGGATATTTAAAGGTCTGCTAGCTGACGATCTAAGTGCGTCAAGATTTAAGGAATTTTCTGTGACTTATCATAAATAAGAGCAACCGTAAGAGTCCGTGCGTGTTTAGTGGTGTATCTATCCTGGAGTTCCATAGTGCGAGTAGGTATAGTTCACACGTGGTGGAAGAGGAGAGAAAGGTGTGCATTCATATACAAATGTAGGAATGACCTATAGTGAAAGTTATAGAAACGAGAGCAACGCTCACCCCTAGGGAATGCTTTGGGCCGATGCGGGGCCTGGGCTCTTTAACCAGTTGCAGACATCATGCTGTCATCCGGCACTCTGGGTTAAGAGCCGCGTCATGTCGTTTTTAAATCAATCTTGCGGGCCTAGCTTTGCATTTAGAAATGAGTGAGGGAGAAAAATTAGAAGCGACCACCTCAGACGGCGGCACAGAAAGAACACCCCCCCCCCTCCCCCCCTTCTGCTCCCGTATACCATCGAACCGAGATAACAATACGAGATAACAATCCGAATGACAACCCCTGTCCCTGACTCATTTCTAAACGCAAAGCCAGGCCCGCAAGATTGATTTAAAAACGACACGACGCGGCTCTTAACCCAGAGTGCCGGATGACAGCATGATGTCTGCAACTGGTTAAAGAGCCCAGGCCACGCATCGGCCCAAAGCATTCCCGAGGGGTGAGCGTTGCTCTCGTTTCTATAACTTTCACTATAGGTCATTCCTACATTTGTATATGAATGCACACCTTTCTCTTCTCTTCCACCACGCACGAACTATACCTACTCGCACTATGGGACTCCAGGATAGATACACCACTAAACACCCACGGACTCTTACGGTTGCTCTTATTTATGATAAGTCGCAGAAAATTCCTTAAATCTTGACGCACTTAGATCGTTAGCTAGCAGACCTTTAAATATCCGAACTATTTAACGCCTAAGTCGAAACACCCCTCATGACTTTACTCAGTCCTATTATATTGTTAGGTCATTAGCAATATGAGCGAAAAGCAGAGGAAGCGCAAAGAACGGAAGAGGAGAAAGAAGTTCTGAGCGCCATCGCCATGGACTGAAGCTTCGGCCCATCCACACGCATTAAAAGACCCGCTTAAGGCTCTGTGTGGCTCGTAAGAGATTTGGTGGAAGTGCCGGGTACGACGAACCCAACGACGGAAGCTCTACTGTGTAGATTTCGCTGCAGCCGCCGCCTTGCTGAACTTCAGCCTTGGTCTGCTATCGGGACATCTCGATCGGCAATCTCTGATGCTCCGAGGCCTACCCCTTCTGGGCCATTCCTGTACTACCGAGTGCATCCGAACTTCGGCGGCAGCTCAGGGGAAGCAATAACTTGATGAGGGCTAGTTGGTGCATATCTAGAGCAAAGAAGTAACAGCACAAAGGAACACAGACGCGTTCTGGATCAGTCAAGAAGGAGATAATTGTGTTAGTTCGCCCTCACTTGCACTATCACAGAAGGAGATAGACTTCATGAAAGAACGAATGTATTTGTGATTGCGAGTGTTTTGTTGTGCGCATGTTCTCTGAGAATGTATAAATAGGCTGGTTTTCACGCAATAAACATTCAGTCGGCAGTCAGTGCTTGTCC
Organism: Hyalomma asiaticum; assembly: GCA_013339685.2. NCBI lineage: Eukaryota > Metazoa > Arthropoda > Arachnida > Ixodida > Ixodidae > Hyalomma > Hyalomma asiaticum. The sequence goes on along the minus strand of CM023486.1, from coordinate 6,113,875 downwards.
TGTGGTCTTCCGTTTCTTTGTCGTCTGTGTTCCTTTGCGCTGTTACTTCTTTGCTCAGGGGAAGATATCGACGAATGGCTGAAGAAGTACAGAAGGGTGAGCGTGAGCAACTGTAGGGATTCGGCAGCGAAACTCAGCAACGTCGTGTTTTCGCTAACACCGCGCTCATGTGGTATGAAAACCACGAGGACATGTTTACCACTTGGGATCGCTTTGTCGAGGAAATTCAGAAGTGCTTTGGTGATGCTAACGCGAAGAGAAAACAAGCGGAACAGATGCTGGCCCAGAGAGCACAACTTCCAGCTGCGACTTGCACGATGTACATTGAGGAGATCTTGAAGTTGTGCAAGTTGGTGAACACCAGAATGACTGAAGAGGACACCTCCTTAAGGGGATAGCTGAAGACGTCTATAATTTTCTGATCGGAAAAGAGAACTTGAACACCGTGTCCGACGTGGTGCAGCACTGTCGCACGTTTGAAACGCTGAAGATGCGGCGCATTGCACTGAAATTCGGCCGCTTGTCCAACATTCCCACAGTGGCTAGCATTGACACAATGTCTCCCGGTGACCTATCCTCGACAATATGGCAAATCGTGAGAGAGGAGTTGCTGCGATATCGGCAAATGTCTCATTCTGCCGACGACATTGAAGACGTCTATGCAAGGGAAGCTGAACGCGTGCGAGTTCCCGTCACTCCGACCTCATGGCAACCATCGGTTAACGGAGCAGACGCCGATGAACACCTAGAATCACTGCCACCTGGGTTCTCGCACCGTACACCATCGAAGAATGGAAGACGATTTCGCTCGCCTCGTTATCCTCAAAGAACATCTGCTGGCTATGATGCCCGCGAAGGGAGGTACTACTACCCTTCGGAGAGGACCCGGAGCAGGCTCGTATGTCTCTCCCTGTCTGCTACACTTGTGGAGTCCCGGGGCACATTTCATGATTTTGCAACCACCCCTCACTTATTCCACTTCGCAGCCTTTTGACCGCCAGTTCTCAGCGCAACGGTCCCCACGCATGTTCACAGGCTCCCGATATCCCTCCCCGGCATCGGATCGGAGCTTGACGCCGCCACCAGCTCTGCGTGCTTCACGATCTCCATCGCCTTGGCGGCACACGCAGTCACCGCCGCCGGAAAACTAGTTGGTGCGGCCGATGGGGGTGCGGCCGCAGGATACCAGGAACTATCGGAAGACATACCCTCATCAGTGTTGATGCTGAAGAACAAAGTTCGTGTACTTGTTGATGGTGTACCTACCCTGGCATTGTGGATACAGTTGCGACAATATCTGTGATGAGTGTTAGCTTTAAGAACTGTTCAGGACTTAAAGTGATGTTTTGTCTGAGCTGTGGTGCAATATTCCGTGGTGTCAGGGGTGACGCTGTGTGTCCCCTGGGCGTTTGCACTGTGGATGTGTCTTTGTGTGGCAAAGTGTTTCCAACATAGTTCGCGGTTATTGCCCGATCCACACATGACGTAATATTGGGCATGGATTTTTTGCGGGAGTGTGGAGCGACCGTCGACTGTAGAAGTGGGCATCTTTCCGTACACGGTACTTTCCCGTCTCCGCTCTTAGAGAATCCATCATCTGGTGAATGTAACTTTTTTGTCTCCGAGGGCACAGTCGTGCCCCCATTTTCTGCCGTGTGCGTTCCAGTGAGTTGCTCAAGTAAAGACCCCGCTATGTTCGAAGCCACCCTTGAACCAATTCATTCGGCTTGTGTCAAAAAGAACATTTTGGTACCCCATTGCATGGTGTCTGTAGTTGACGGGAGCTCAAGTGTGTGGACTATTAACAGTTCAATGGAGCCTGCAGTGTTACCCAGTGGCATGAAACTTGCTTTGTATAAACCTCACTACCCTATGACACTGGTCGCATTGGTTGAAGCTACAAACGAGGAGCTACACGTAACTTCCCACAGCCCCGGCGATTCGCAACTTCTAAAGATCCTCAGACAAAGCGAACGCTATGCGCTCTTGCAAGTTCTGGCCAAGCACTCTAAAGTATTCGATTTTTCAACGAGCAACAAAGCACCTTCAATCGCAGTGTCTCGAATACATCACCGCAACCCATCAGGCAGAAACCTTACAGGGTGGCACCATCAGAACGCAAGGTCATCAACGATCAGGTGCAAGAGATGCTAGCAAAGGGCATAATTCAAGATTCAGCAAGTCCCTGGGCCGCTCCCGTTATTCTCGTCAAGAAGAAAGATGGTACATGGAGATTCTGCGTTGACTACCGCCGCTTGAATTCGGTTACCAAGAAAGACGTCTATCCGCTGCCGCGTATCGATGACGCCATCGACTGTCTGCATTCCGCTTCCTACTTTTCCTCCGTTGATCTCAGATCCGGTTATTGGCAAATCCCAATGCATGCAGATGACAAAAGAAAAAACGGCATTCGTCACGCCTGATGGACTATACGAGTTCAACGTCATGCCGTTTGGATTGTGCAATGCGCCTGCGACCTTTGAAAGATTCATGGACAGTGTTCTGCGTGGTTTAAAATGGAAGACTTGTATGTGCTACCTGGATGACACAGTAATTTTTGGACGTACATTTCAAGAGCATAACACTCGTCTGGACATTGTGCTCAACTGCATTAAGAATGATGGTCTCGTGCTAAACTCAAACAAATGCCATTTTGGCGAACGCCAAACGTTGGTGCTGGGACATCTCGTTGATAAGGACGGCATTAGACATGACCCACAGAAGACGGCTACCGTTGAAGCGTTCGAGCAGCCCAAGTCAGTGAAACAGCTCCGTAGCTTCGCCGGGCTATGCTCATACTTCCGGCAGTTTATACCTGGTTTCGCAGATGTAGCTCACCCCCTGACATGCCTCGTACGCGAGGACACCCCGTTCAAGTGGACCCCTGAGTGTGCTGCAGCATTCCGCCAACTGAAGTTCTTGTTAACCACGCATCCAATACTTCGCCACTTTGATCCTTCGTCTCCGACAGAAATTCACACGAACGCCAATGGAGTTGGAATCGGTGCCGTTCTCGTTCAGCACGCAGATAACCGAGAACATGTCGTCGCTTACGCGAGCCGTTCATTAATCAAGCCCGAGGAAATTATGCCGTAACTGAACAGGAATGCGTAGCGGTGGTATTTGCCCTGCAGAGGTTTCGCTCATGTGTCTATGGTCGACCCTTCACCATCGTCACCGACCACCATTCCCTGTGCTGGCACTTCGTGACCCATCCGGTTGCCTGGCGCGATGGGCTCTGCGCCTGCAAGAGTATGTCTTTACTATCTCTTGCAAGAGCGGCTGTCGGCATGCTGATGCGGATTGCCTTTCTAGGATGCCATTATGTACAACAGACTCTGAAGCTGAGAACTTTGACCATCTTATCGCCGTCCTGTCGCCTGACTTTCCCGACGCTTTGACGTTCGCCGCCGAGCAGCGCAAAGACCCAAGCTTGAAAAGCTTTTTCTCTGCTTCGCAAGGCGATCTTAGTGAAGACCGATTTCGCATCCGAGATGGTCTCCTCTACAAGAGGAACCTGTCCACGACTGGCGCTCGCTTCTTGCTGGTGGTTCCGCAATCTCTCCAAGCATCTGTTCTGCGTACTACGCACGATGATCCAACTTCTGGTCACTTTGGCACAGCACGGACACTTAGCAGCACCAGAGATCGACTTTATTGGCCTCAAATGAGAAAAACGATTCAAACTTACGTAGCCAGTTGCGCGCAATGTCAGGGTCACACGCGACCCACTTCAGCTCCGGCCGGTCACCTACAACCAGTGGAGCCCCCTAGTACCTATTTTCAAAAAGTCGGCATTGATCTGGTGGGACCGTTTCCGCGATCATCAAGAGGAAACCGGTGGATAATAGTGTGTGCTGACCACTTGACACGTTACTGCGAGACGGCAGCCCTTACTTCCGCCACCGCAGCCCAGGTCTCCGACTTTCTCCTGCATTCGGTGACACTCCGACACGGGCCGCCTCGCGTGATAATAAGTGACCGTGGTCGCCAGTTCAGAGCCGATGTTGCAGAAGAATTACTTCGTTTGCGTGCCTCTAAGTTCCGACACTCAACCGCGTATCATTCACAAACAAATGGCCTGACTGAGGGCACTAACCGAACATTGATTAACATGTTGTCCATGTACGTCGCTTCAGACCACAAAAACTGGGATGAAATTAAAAGCTTTGATGTAGCGCAAAAACAACACACGGACACGAGAAGGCACATATGGACACCACACAGCACTACTAGCAACAACATGTTTATTTTCAAAATCAGACCGCTTATAAACCGTAATCGCCAAGCAGATAGTTCAGCACGTGGGATCACTCAGATAAAAGCACGACAGTGCCACTCTACCAAAAACGAAATCATGACATATAACAACGTGTATCACCGCTTATGCAGGAAACCCAGCTCCTTAGGTGACAATGCTATCGAAGGCTTACTAATGCACAATCGTTTTTGGTAGAGTGGCACTGTCGTGCTTTTATCTGAGTGATTCCACGTGCTGAACTATCTGCTTGGTGATTACGGTTTATAAGCGGTCTGATTTTGAAAATAAACATGTTGTTGCTAGTAGCGCTGTGTGGTGTCCATATGTGCCTTGTCGTGTCCGTGTGTTGTTTTTGCGCTACATCAAAGCTTTTAATATGAACCACCAACAGGCCCACATCGCAACTCTCGTCGACTGGGATGAAGTACTGCCGTTCATGACGTACGCTTTCAACTCGGCGAAACACGAGACGACAGGCTATAGCCCTTTTTACCTTCTCTACGCTCGCCCAACTCGTCATACGCTCGATACCATGTTTTCTTTTGTCATCCTTGAAGATTCGTCTGTGGCGGAAACATTGTGTTGTGCGAAGGAGGCCTGCCGAATTGCACGATTGTGTACGCTGGCCTCCCAAGACTACTCCGGAAGTCGCTACGACCGACGACACAGAAATGTTACCTATTCTCCCGGTGATCTCGTGTGGTTGTGGACTCCAATGCATAAACGTGGTTTGTGTCAGAAGCTGGTCGTCGACTGTGCGGGACCATACGTAATTCTTGAGTGTTTAAGCAATGTCAACTACGAGATCGCACGCCTCACTTCAAGTAGTCGACGCTCTTCGAAGACTGACGTGACGCATGTTACCCGTCTGAAGCCTTTCACCGAAAGGAAGCAAGACTGACTCGCCCGGAGGGCTACGTCTGGGAGAGGAGAAATGTTAGGTTATTAGCAATACGAGCGAAAAGCAGAGGAAGCGCAAGGAAGGGAAGAGGAGAACGAAGTTCTGAGCGCCATCGCCACGGACTGAAGCTTCGGCCCATCCATACGCATTAAAAGACCCGCTTAAGGCTCTGTGTGGCTCGTAACAATATTGTCGCGGTTCAACGCGAACAAGTGACAACACCGTTGAAGGAGACAAGGAAAAGAGCGCGTTGACGCCACTACAACAGAAAACTCTTCTTCGTCTTCTTCGGAGTCCAATTTACCCCTAACCCCACTAGCCGGAGTTCACTGAAAACGCCAGTCGTCGTCGTCGTCTTTGTGCCTTCATAGAACGCACGCGTCATTCGCCTCTCCCTAAATGAGCATCGCCCCGATGCTAGACAATTAGCGTCACTTTTTGAAAAGTAGTCTGTGGCACAATCACTCGCTGACATAGGGCTTCATGCGGAGTACGTGCACGAGTTGAGAACGATGCCGGCGGCGGCTTGTGCAAGGGCTATCTGGAATGACTTCGTATGTCACTTCACTCAGTCGTCGCAGCACACGATAGGGTCTGAAATAGCACCTCAGAAGTTTTTCGGATAGTCCTCGTTTTCGTACAGGTGTCCAGACCCATACTTTGTCACCGGTCTCATAAGTAACAGGCGTGTGATGTACATTATAGCGGCCTGCGTCGTGCACTTGCTGTTGCTGTATTCGGAGCCGTGCGAGCTGCCTAGCTTCTTCTGCGCGTTGCGCCTCGGCGTCCGTGTCAATGTCGTCAGGTTCGTGTGGTAACATGGCATCGAGCATCGTCCTCACTTCCCGTGCATGGACAAGGCTGAATGGGGTCATCCGTGTGGTTTGCTGCTTAGCTGTGTTGTAAGCGAACGTTATATACGGCAGAATTTCATCCCAATTTTTGTGCTCGACATCGACATACATTGACAACATGTCTTCGAGTGTTTTGTTGAGGCGCTCAGTCAGTCCGTTGGTAGGCCGTTGTCTTTCGATGAGCCGTGCCACTGAGCATCAGAACGTGGCTTAAGAGTGCAGCAGTGAAAGCTGTGCCTGTGATGACTGTGCTAGGGGCGCCATGTCTCAGCACAATGTTCTCTATGAAAAATTGGGCTACCTCCGCTGCTGTGCCTCTCTGAATAGCCTTCGTTTCGGCGAGTCAGATAGTCAGTCGCTACAATGGCCCAGCGGTTACCAGAATTAGAGGCAGGAAACGGGCCCAGGAGGTCCATTCCGATCTGATGAAACGGAATTTGCGTGACTTGAACGGGTTGTAGCAAACCGGCCGGTTTTCTTGGAGGTGACTTGCGTCGTTAGCAATCCATGCAAGTTCGAACGTGATGTTTCACGGCAGCGGGAAGTCTTGGCCAATAGTAATTTTGTCGCACTCTGTTCAGTGTTCGCGTGTAGCCTAAGTGCCCAGAAGTGACCTCGTTGTGACATGCGTGTAGTACTTCACTACGAAGGGCAGCTGGAACGACGAGCAGATAGCTGGATCTGCTTGATGAGAAGTTCATTTTGTATAGCACGTTGTTCCGTAAGCAGAACGATGATAATCCTCTTGCGAAAGCTTTAGGTGCGGTCCGAGTTCGTCCATCCAAGAAATGAATTAGGTCAAGTAAGTCCTGGTCGTCACGCTGCTGCTGTGCTATGGTAGACGTGTCAAGAAGACCGAGGAATGCTGTTTCGTCTTCATCGGAGGAAGCCGACTCTATGGGCGACCGAGACAAGCAGTCAGCGTCTGTGTGTCGTTTTCCCGACTTGTGCATGATCGTCATGTCGAACTCTTGCAGTCTGAGGCTCCAGCGTGCTAATTGTCCGCACGGATCTTTAAGGTTTATAAGCCAACAGAGTGAATGGTGGTCACTGATAACCTTGAAAGGCCAGCCGTACAAATAGGGACGAAATTTCGTAACAGCCCATACAACGGCGAGGCATTCTTTTTCGGTCGTCGAGTAATTGGCTTCTGTTCGCGAGAGCATTCTGCTTGCATACGCGATTACTCGTTCCGTGTCTTCCTGCCACTGTACAAGGACAGCTCCGAGGCCAACATTGCTCGCATCAGTGTGAAGTATCGTAGGAGCTATCTCGTCAAAGTGGGCAAGGACAGGGGGCGTTTGTAAGCGGTTGCGCAAATCCTCAAATGCAGCTTGCTCTTTGGTGCCCCATACAAAAGCGACATCATCTCTCGTGAGACGAGTTAAGGGCGATGTAATGCGAGCGAAATCAGCAATAAATCGCCGATAATACGCGCAGAGGCCCAGAAAGTGCCTCACAGCCTTCTTATCTGATGGCATTGGAAACTGGGAGACTGCGGCAATTTTTCCAGGATCCGGGCGGACTCCCGCACGACTGACGACACGACCGAGAAACTGTAGTTCCTCGAAGCAGAAGTGGCATTTTTCCGGCTTCAAGGTGAGGCCGGCGGACCGTATTGAGTGCAAAACCGCTTCAAGCCGTTCAAGGTGTTCTTCAAACGTTGCAGAAAACACTATGACATCGTCCAGATAGACTAAGCAGGTTTTCCACTTGAGCCCCGAAAGTACAGTGTCCATTAGCCGTTGAAAAGTAGCAGGTGCAGAGCATAGGCCGAAAGGCAGGACTTTAAATTCGTATAACCCATCCGGCGTGACAAAGGCGGTTTTTTCGCGATCTCTCGGGTCTACCTCAATTTGCCAATACCCGCTCTTCAAGTCCATTGATGAAAAGTAACGAGCGCTGCGAAGCCTGTCGAGTGAATCGTCTATGCGGGGAAGCGGGTATAAATCTTTTTTTGTCACCTGGTTCAACTTTCGGTAATCCACACAAAACCGTAGGCTGCCGTCCTTCTTCTTAACTAAAATTACAGGGGACGCCCAGGGGCTCTTGGAAGGTTGAATTACGTCGTCATCGAGCATTTTGCCAACCTGCTGTTGGATCGCCTCACATTCTTTTAGGGCCACACGATAAGGGTTTTGGTGTATTGGTCTCGCTGTGTCCTCTGTAATTATCCTGTGTTTCGTAAGTGGTGTCCGACCAACTTTTCGACGTCGACGCAAAGCAGTCTCTGAACTCGGCTAATAGCGCAAGAAGCTGTTCTCGTTCGGGTTGCGGCAAAGCAGGGTTTAGATCAAGCACAGGTGCTGGGTCTTGCACACTGCCTTCTTCAAGCAACGAAAAGCAGCCACGAACATCAGTGACATCGTCATAATAGGCCACAGCAGTGCCCTTTGGTAAGTGCCGTCGCTCGGGGCTGAAATTTGTTATTAATAAGTTCGTGCGCCCATCGATAACATTTACAATTCCTCGTGCGACTGAGATGCCGTGTGTAAATAATAAGGGAGTAATTTGTTCTGCAATTCCTTCACAATTAAACTGTTCGTCGCACGCCACAGAAACAAGGACACATGACCGCGGTGGGACGACCAGGGCGTTTTCGATTACTCGAAATGGGTTGCGTTGTGGCGGTAAGAAGTGAGTTAAGTCAGGGCTCTCTTGAAAAGTTACCAAGCGGTCTGGAATGCTGATTATTGCTCCGTATTCCCTCAAAAAATCCATGCCTATGATCAAATCTTTACAACACGTTGAAAGAACGACGAAGGTTGCCACAAAGGAAGAATCGCCTATGTTGACTCTAGCAGTACACCTTTCGGCAGGCATGAGCAATTGGCCACCTGCTGTTCTAATATGCGGTCCCGTCCATGGAGTTTTAACTTTCTTAAGGCGGTCGGCTAGCTCTTGACTCATTATGGAATAATCTGCTCCAGTGTCGACTAAGGCGGTCACTTGCTGTCCGTCAACGGAAACAATAACATCTGCACTCACGATTTCGTCGATATCAGAATTTCTTGGCTTAATGGCTTTCAGTAGTGGATTCATGGGGGGCTTTTCGTCGTCTTGTTCCCGGCTTGCAACCTTACCCCGAGAGGTCGCCGCCGTTAGTTTCCCCGCGGTGGGCTTGGCGACCTTCTTCCCCGGAATTCAGCAGAAGCACGTCCATTTAGAGGCGCGGAGTGGGCTAGAGACGGAGAGCGTGACCGTCGACCAAACTCGGGCGGGCGGTTCGGCGGAGTGCCATCGTTCTGAGCGCGCGTTACACGAGGTCGTGAAAGCTCAGCACCGTCGCGGCGTGGCGTGTAGTCATCGCTGGTACGTCGGCTGTCACACCATGACCGAAGGGGTCGAAATGAGGCGTCTCGATACCAACAATTGCGGGAGAGATGGCCGGCACCTCCACAGTTAAAGCATAGGGGGCGCCTACCCACAGTGCGCCATGCGTCCATTCTTCGATTTTGCGGACGTCTCCAAACTTCGTCTTGCGGCGGTGACCAAAATGCAGCTGACTGCGGCGGGCGGTAGGATGGCATCGGCACAACGGGCGCATGTCTGAGAGCTTCTTGTGGCGGAGACGACCGTGGTGCGGCTCTCAGCGGCTGGCGGTACGGTGGTGCGGGCGTAACAGGTGGTGGACATCGGCCAGTGTCGGCACAAGTTATGGGATGCTGCTCGTAAGGTGGTGGATATCGGCCAGTGTCGGCGTAACTTATCGGACGCTGCTCGCGACCAGCATCGCCTGCAGAGAATGCGTGGCTAATTTCATCACGTACGATTTCAGCAACAGACGCCACAGGGGTTCCCATTTCCGATGGCCGAAGCTTCTGGATTTCTTCACGGACGATCTCCCTGATTACATCATGCAGCGAGCTGTGGTAGTCCATGGTCATCGCAGCGGCGTTTATAGGGAAGCCAGTCGACAAGCGATCGTACTGCCTGGACCTTAGATGGAGCGCTCGTTCAATACTAGTGGCTTCCTTAATGAAGTCAGCCACTGTAGTCGGGGGATAGCGCACAAGCCCGGCGAATAGTTGCTCGTTTACGCCACGCATCAGGTAGCGCAACCTCTTGTCCTCTGTCATGTTGGGGTCAGCTCGACGACACAGGCGAGTCATGTCTTCAGCAAACATGGCCACAGTTTCTGTATCCGCAGCTCAATTAGTTGCTGAGCACGGTCCCGTCACTAGCAAATGTCTCAATGAGCTGACGTTGGAAATCCTCCCATGTGTTGATGCTATTTTCACGCTTCTCAAACCACGTGCGAGCTTCTTCTTTTCCTCGTTCCAGCCATTGACCCTGGCAACACGTTCGTACCGGTCGAGCCAGTCTTCAACGTCTTCATGCGCACCACCATGAAAGCGATCGGGAATCAGTGGCTGAAGAAGGGTTACCTGGACGGGCTCTCAGTAGCGCTGGCTGGTGGAACTTGAGGTAGCTGCGCGTGGCTAGCGTTCGCCATTGGCAGAAGTTCACAGCGCCTGGACGAGCTTTCCTGAAGGGGGGTATGCTCCGGAGCGAGGCCTAGCAACCGCCGACTGAAGCGGTGTACAGGAGTCGTAATAGGTGATGGGCTGGATGAACGGCTCCCGGGAGGAGTGCGGAGCATCAGGCAGGTTACCCAGCACCTCCACCAGTGTCGCGGTTCAACGCGAACAAGTGACAACACCGTTGAAGGAGACAAGGAAAACAGCGTGTTGACGCCACTACAACAGAAAACTCTTTTTCGTCTTCTTCGGAGTCCAATTTACCCCTAACCCCACTAGCCGGAGTTCACTGAAAACGCCAGTCGTCGTCGTCGTCTTTGTGCCTTCATAGAACGCACGCGTCAATATCGTATTTCATTATTGCGTTTGTATTCTACAACACATTGTTGTAATATAGTTCTCTTTATTGTTTAAATTGCAAGTCACATGTTGTGACGCGCGTGCACATACACGCACACACACACACACAAAGATAAAAAAAAAGGAAATTATATTCTGCTATCAGACAGGCGATTGCCGATAGGGACACGCCTCTTGCCTTACCAATTGACAACACGTATAGACGAAGACGACGAAGAAGGCACACGAATGTATGAGACAGACGCTGTCTTTGATTCTATTGAAGGAAAATCCCATAGTCATGCGTGCACATCACCAAATAGCACAATAGACTGTAACTGCCAGAGAAACCACTTAGTTAATTAAGTACCAATGTTTGTGAAAGAGACCTTTTCAAGGCTACGTCAGAATCTGCATATTAAGCCTTCCGACCTGACTGTTTAATAAACGGTACTCTAAAATAGCAACTTATCAATCTTACAATGTTGCTTGATATCCAACCTCCACCACGATGATATGATATTCGTAGTAACCTTCTATTAGCGGAAACTGACAAGAAATGAGTCAAGCTCTACAAGCATAACGCAGGTGGAGTTGTCTTCCTCTCTTAACTACAAAGCCGCAACACTTCCGCTAAATCAGCAGCCACTTCCAACATCGCGACATAAGCTAGAGCGCCGATCAACGGACACATGGAATTTATTCATCACGGCGCTTCCGTGAGTGCAAGCTAGGCTGATACGCATCCTCCACCGCTTCGTGCGCTACCCCCCCCCCCACCACCCCCCACCCTCTACTTCTTTCCCCGAGACAACCACCTTGCCACGTTAAAGAGAAACAAAAAGAAGAGAAAAGGAAAGGAAAGCGCGCTTTCTCAAAACTACGCGAGACGGCGAGTTAAAGGTAGCGGAAAATGCCACGAGGCAGACGACGCGATTAGACATGGCGTGCTGGTATTCAAAAGCAAGAGAAACGCCTAAAAAAACAAAAGAGAGAGAGAGAAAAATTAGAAGCGCCCACCTCAGACGGCGGAACAGAAAGAACGCCCCCCCCCCCCTCCCCCCCTTCCGCTCCTGTATACTGTCGAACCGAGATAACAATACGAGATAACAATCCGAAGGACAACCCCTCTCCCTCACTCAGTTTTGTTATATCCAGGTTTAACTGTATTTGTGAAAAAAAAAAGACAAAAGATACAACATGGCATATTCCCACTCCTCATGAGTACTAAAGAAATACTTGACTAAATGGCACCTTGGTTTAACGAATTCATGAACGATTACTTTGATCCTTTCTGTAAGACAAACACAGGAACTACAATGACGTGACAAATTATCAATGCACCTGAATAAACATATGCCTGTGTTATTTGAGTTCCTGTGTTATTTGAATTATATTGTAGTGAAGAAGCCGGATCGCCAGTGCTGCACTAGTGGGGCGTGAGCTGAACGTGATTTGCTGCTGTAGCTGGTTAAGCCTAGACGCCATTAAATCTGCCAGTCTGTGCCGACCTCGTCATCCACAACTGTGGTTGGGTTGAACTTCCTTATCACAAGTGGTGGAGGATTGCTGGGTTTCCTATCATCCTGGAACTGCGCAGCCGGACTCTTCGTCCCACCATGGCTACCGGCACTGATTCGAGCTCCACACCAGGTTCTCCCCAGACCAGCGTCTGCCATGGAGCGACCCTACAGCGGGACCCTCCGATATTCAGTTGCACCGACGACCACGACGTTGATGACTGGCTCTCTACCTACGAACGCGTGAGTGTCCACAATAAATGGGACGACGTCGCGAAACTAGCCATCGTATCTTTTTACCTCACCGGAATTGCCCACTTGTGGTTTCGAAACCACGAAACAGACAGAGGTCCCCAGCTGGACAGCCTTCAAAACAAGGTTCAGCGAAGTATTCAGGCGTCCGGCAGTTCGAAAGCTTCGCACAGAACGCCTTCAATCCCGATCTCAGCAGCCCGGTGAGAATTTTACTAGCTATCTGGAAGATGTGATCGATTTGTGTAAGCGTGTCGATCCAGCAATGACCGAGGGAGATAAAATCAACCACATACTTAAGGGTATTGATGAGGATGCTTTTCAAATGCTGATTTCCAAGAGCCCCTCAACTGTCACCCTGGTCATCAATCTATGTCAAAGCTACGACGAGCTTCGCCGACAACGCCTTGTGACCTGCCGCCCTGTACCACATCGGGAGTTGCTGTCAGCCTCGGTACCGAGTTTTGAAGACCCCGCCCTTCTCTCGCAGATCAAAGCTTTCGTGCGGGAAGAAGTTGCCCGCCAGCTCTCGCTCATCTCCACCCCGCCGCAGTCAACTTCGTGCCTCAGCCCGACCATTCGGCATGTTATACAGGAGCAAGTGTCCGAGGTTCTCCCGCAAGAGCGGTCCCCTCAAGTCGCCGCTCCGTTGACGTACTCCGATGCATTATCTCGACCACGACCACAGATGAACCGCGCTCCAGCTCCCGTGGCTACCCCTGTCTTTGCCCCAGTGCCGCCACAATCCCCAGTCTATCGAGTCGTGAACCCGTGGCGCACGGCAGACAATAAGCCCATATGCTATTCGTGTGGGATACCCGGACAAGTCGCACGCTTCTGCCGCCGTTGTCCACTACGTCCACAGTACGACGCACGCACACCTGCTTACGATCACCCGCTGTCTTACGCTTCCGACCGTGAAACAGAACTACACCAGAAAAGCCTTCGACCAACACCTGGCCGCCGATCTCCTTCACCTCACCGTCACTCGCTCTCCCCGATGCGTCGGTGTCCATCCTCTACCGAACCGAAAAACTAAGTTACGCAGTTCCCGAGGCAAGAACTGCGTCATCGTCGAAATGCCCAAGCCCTCTACGCTCGCCTCTAAATGTTATAGATGTCGTCGTCGAAGGTTTCTGTGTTTGCGCTCACTGACACTGGTGCTGCTCTTTCCGTAATCGCCGAAAAACTATGCCGGTCACTTCAAAAGGTGACAACGCCCTTCCTTGGTTCATTACTTCGCACAGCCACAGCAGAGCACGTCCAGCCGGTGGCTGCGTGTACCGCGAGAGTTGTAATTCAAGGGAAGCTCTACACGGTCGAGTTTGTCGTATTGCCCCACTGCGATGGATTTCCTCTCTCGTCACCAGGCCGTCATTGATTGTTTCCGAGCAGAAGTCGCTTTCTCTTCTCTTGGCGGTGCCATCTCTGACGACGTTCCGTCCTCTCGCACCACGTTGGTTATCGCAGACGACATGTCATGGCACCTGTATGCTGTCCCGCTGCCTCCGACGCCAGTGTACTCTTCACCCCTTCCACTGCTTCCAGTGATCGCCACCTTGTACCGCTTCCAAGCGCTCTGCTTGCCCTTGAAGATTGTGCCGCTAACCTTCTTTTCTGCAACCGATTCCCATTCCCGATTACACTGCTTCGCGGTGAGTCTGTTGGCACTGTGGAGCCTTACGAACCTATTGCTACGTTAGACGTCCCAGATGTATCGGCGGAGATGAACATCCTCTCCTATTGAAGTCGAGAGTTGGACGGAAACCCGTCTGGTCAGGAGCATGGGACAGCAATGGGCGCTGCCGTCTCCGTAACGGCAGCAAATCTGACGATGGAACGTCTTGAACAGTGCGCACTCAGTTCGTTTAGTCCTGCACCCAAAACCTTTTTACGTTATGTGGATGACTGCTTCAGCGTAATCAAAAAGGAGGCATTGACTGCTTTCACCGAACATCTGAACGGCATGAATTCAGCAATCAAGTTTACCGTAGAGGAGGAGCAGCACGGTCAACTTCCTTTCCTCGACGTCCTCGTCAAGCGCGAAGGAGAAGGATTGTTGTTCAGCGTTTACAGAAAAAGCACCCACACGGGTCGCTATTTGCATTTTAATTCGTTGAACCTGGTTTCCCATAAAAGGTCTGTGATCGCCTCGCTGGTGAATCGCGCGAAGAGACTTTGCGCAAAATCAGAGGACTTCGTTGCCGACATACAGCATGTGTATCGGGATCTCTCTCAAAGTGGCTACCCTGACTCGTTCGTGCACTCTGTGGAACGTCAGCTAGCACGTTCGCCACGTTCTGACAACTCGCACCCAAGAAAGCGTGCCTCTGTGCCGTATGTTCCTGGTATCAGCGAGCACCTTGCGCGTGTTCTACGCCCCTACGATGTACAGATAGCACACGTGCCAACAAACAAGTTGAGGCATTCCCTTGTGAGGGTGAAAGACAAGCTGCCAAAAGAAAAATTTCCAGGCGTTGTCTACAGCATCCCGTGCGCAGACTGTAGTGGCAGTTACATCGGCGAGACAGGCAGTTTTCCGCAAGGACTAAAGCAGCATATATATGACGTAAAAAAGAAGGTCTCGTCGAACGCGCTGGCGGAACACGCAGAAGCATCTGGCCACAAAATAGATTGGGATAACGCAAGAATAATTGAACGAGAAAAGAACTGGTCATCGCGGCTTCATCTGCATGGAATCTTTGACAATCCAAACAACGGCGCACACGTTTAATCGCAACGACGGAAACCTCCCACAAATGTACACACGTTGCTTGCGCCACATTTTAAATCCTACATAACCGGTCTGCTCAAGCACACATTCTTCACTTGCGAACAAGGCTCCCGTGCAGGAGCCGAAACGTCTTGCTTTTATCGTGGTCAGTGTCTGACTTTAATTGTATTCATCCTCTCCTATTGTTCTTCAAGTGCGCCATTGCCTCAAGAGATTTTCAGCAATGTCGTTGACGACGGCCTAACCCCCACGCAACGCGACGAACTCCTCGGCCTACTCACCAAATTTCGTCATGCTTTCGACACCCAGAGCAGTACACTTGGCCGAGCTTCGACTGTGTGTCACCGCATCGACACAGGTGCCCATCCACCCTTGCGGCAGCAGCCATACGGCGTATCATCGACAGAACGCCGCGTCATTGATGAACAAGTGGGTGACATGCTAAAGCGCGGTGTAGTACAGCCATCCGAGAGTCCATGGGCATCGCCAGTTGTTCTAGTCAAAAAGAAAGGCGGATCGATTCGCTTTTGCGTGGATTACTGCCGCTTAAACAAGATAACCGGAAAAGACGTCTACCCATTGCCGCGAATCGGCGATGCCCTTGACTGTTTGCAAGGTGCCGAGTTCTTCTCCTCACTTGATTTACTATCCGGTTATTGGCAGGTGCCTATGGCCTCAGATGACAAACCTAAAACTGCCTTTATTACACCAGATGGCCTATACGAATTCAATGTGATGCCTTCTGGCCTCTGCAACGTGACCTAACACTTAATGGATGGCCTAAACGCCTCTCATCATGTCACAGTCATCTCCAACCTTATTTTTGCAGAAGACTGAAACTGTCGAGCGCAGAAGGTCTGCTCTACTGGGGTCATCCGAGTTATCATACCCGGCAAGGCGCGGGGGCCCATGCTGTCCGAGGTACACTGGTCACATCAGGGAGCACCCGCGATGAAAAGACTGGCTCGGACGTTGTTCTGGTGGCCAGGGTTGGATGGTGAGATCGAAAATCTCGCTCGTTCATGCATGCCATGTGTACAAGCTCAAGCAATGCCACATCGCCAGGAGCCTATCAGTTGGCCAGAAACAGGGATGAAGTGGTCAGGGCTTCACATTGATTATGCCGGGCCAATAGAGGGGCGCATGCTGCTGATAGTCGTTGACTCGCACACGAAGTGGATCGAGGCCCTCCCGGTCAGGTCAACAACCACCGAAGTCACAATAACACGGCTTCGCGAATTATTCGCGCGTTTTGGCTTGCCGCAAACTGTAGTGTCAGATAACGGGCCCCAGTTTGCAAGTCAGCATTTTGCCCAGTTCATGACACCCAGTAAGTCCATGCCGATTTGCTGGAATGGTCGTCGAGGTGGTTCGATGGGTTGCAGAAGTCCGCCTGGCCTTGTTGTCGGCGTCTTGCATCGCTGACAGTCTCTGCATGTCCTTACATAATGGGCGACGTCGGCAGTGAGAGGAAAGGCCAATAGTACTTCTCTTGTATTCTTGATAGTGTGCAGGAAAAACCGAGGTGTCTGGCTGTCGGGTCGTCATGTAAAGCTTCCAGAACCTCTGGACGTAACGCTGAAGGCACCACAAGGAGGTGGTCGGCGTGGAGCAGCGAGAAATTCTTCCTCAGGAAAACGTTGTTCCGCAGCAAAATGAAGCCAGTCCTTGGCGGAATACTTTCGGCACGGCGGCGGTCTTGCCTTAAAGGTAGTCCATGAGGCTCTTGAGCTCTGGGTCAGCTCGTTGGCGTTCCGCGTAGTCGTCGGTACTCATGGGTCACAAGAAAGAATCATTGTCCTGGTCACCCTGGGGCAGCGGATCGACGGGGGCGCGATACAAGCAGTCGGCGTCGGAGTGCTTTCATCCGCTCTTGTAGACGACGGTGATGTCAAATTCTTGCAGTCTAAGACTCCATCGTGCGAGGCGTCCTAACGGATCTTTCAAGTTAGCTAGCCAATACAAGGCGTGGTGGTCACTCATGACCTTGAAAGGCCTGCCGTACAGGTAGGGGCAGAACTTTGACATAGCCCAGATGATGGCAAGGCATTCCTTTTCCGTGGTGGAATAATTCGATTCCGCCTTTGAAAGTGACCGGCTAGCGTAACTGATAACCCTTTCAAGTCCGTCGGTCCTCTGCACGGGCGTGGCGCCGAGCCCTGCGCTGCTTGTGTCCCTGTGAATTTCGGTGTCGGCTTCTTCGTCGAAGTGCGCGAGTATAGGCGGCGTTTGCAGGCGTCGCTTTAAATCTTGAAATGCCTCGACTTGCGGAGTTTCCCATTTGAAGTCGACGTCGGCCTTCGTGAGGTACGTCATCGGCTCGGCGATCCGCGAAAAGTTCTTGACGAAGCGCCTGTAATAAGCGCAGAGGCCAAGAAATCAACGTACTACCTTTTTGTCGGCAGGCGGAGGAAAGTGGGCGATCGTAACGAGCGAGAGAGGGAAAGACAAAAAACTCTCTTAGACACGAGATGCTCGTTTTTCTGTTCAAGTGATACTGATGACTTAACTGTCATCGGAGCAATAACTAAGCCATTTATGCTTTTAAACAAACAGTATTTCGAAGTAAAATGATCGAACACTTCAATTGGGTAGAAAGAACGAAACATGCAAAAGGAATACAATATGTCAAAAGTACAACAAATGTCACACGAGCAGAGTGAAAAAACTGGAAAAGTTCACCGGCAGACAAGTCGGTGATCAGTCACTGCGGCAGGGGACTGCAGGAAGGGGACAGCCGAAGCTGTGGCAGCACGGTAGACGCGATGCCCGGGACTGCTACCAGGAACGCTGCTCACTATAGAGGCCGTTGACCTGGAGAGTGTTTGGCGTCTGCGCTGCTGAACTCGGCGGGTGGCTTGCGCTCGCTCCTGTGGCGGCAGGATTTGCCTGGGTGGAACATCCTGGCGACGTTCCACCCACGCCAGGCCCTAAGTGAGACGTGGTATGGCCCCAGGTGGGAGCCCGCTGAGACCTCGTGTCCGCAACCCGACGGGTCTCAACTCCCTCGCCCTGGTTCCTCGATGGCCCAGCCACATCTGCCTGGCTCTTCTTCTGAACCTGTGGCTCCCTTTTCTTTTCATCGTGTCACCTCCCAAATGGCTTCACGCCACCACGCAATTACATACTGCTTCATCGTCTTCGTTGATGGAACTGGTGGTGCGAATTTTAAACACATTGTTTTCTACGGCTACTTCACTTCATCACACATGCACCCCCTTCGGGGAAGAGTTCTTTTTAATGAAAAAAAACAAACTTTCTAGCTATGTCTTAGCGGTAGTCAACACTGGTCCACTCAATATCACCACACCGCACCAGTGAACATAACACATATGACGTACTGTATTTACTCGAATGTAACGCGAGTTTTTTTCGAAATTTCTCTGAAGTGATTTGGGGGTCCGCGTTATAATCGAAGCACCTCAAATTGTGCCTTGGCGGTGCTGCCCCACTGGCTCCTTAAAATGGCTACGACAAACCTAGCGAACTTTCAACCTTGTGCTGGCAACATATGCACGCTGGCAACATCGAATCCAATCCAATCCAATCCTATTCGCGACGTGTTTTGCGGGCGGTTCATTTCCTTTGTGCTTCCGCGACTTCAGCTCGAGCAAATGGCAGCGCGACGAGTTCAGTACGATGCCCGCTTTAAGAGAAGTGCAATACTGATGGCTGAGGAAATCGGGAACTCAGCCGCGGCTCGACGGCTAGATGTGGCGGAATCTACTATCCGTGGGTGGAGGCTCCAGCATGAAGCGCTCTTCAAGTGTGAGCCCGGCCGAAAAGGCTTCCGTGGACCTCGTTGTGGCCGTCACACAGAACTCGAAAAAAAAGTGGCGGAGTTTGTGATTGAGCAGCGAAATCGCCTACTGGGGGTCAGCGTTGAGCTGATTCAGTGGAAAGCCCGAGACGTAGCTTGAGAGATGGGGATCCCGCGGGAGAACTTTAAGGCTTCACGTGGGTGGGCACAAAAGTTCATGCGAAGAAATGGATTTTCCCTCCGGCAAACAACGTCGATAAGGCAGAAGCTACCAGCAGATTGCGAAGCGAAGCTAGTGGAGTTTCAGCGCTATGTGCTCGACCTGCGCCGCTCGTCGCAAATGCCGTTGGGGCACATCGGCAATGCGGACCAGACTCCCGTTTTCTTGGATATGCCTATGTCAAGGACTGTCAGCGAAACAGGTGCCCCCCAAGTTCGCATAAGGACAACAGGCAACGAGAAGACGCGGCTAACCGTGATGCTAGCCTGCTTGGCGGATGGGCGCAAGTTGCCGCCATACATCATTTTCCGGCTCAAAACCATCCCGAAGGAGCTGTTCCCCAGGGATGTGATTGTCCGCTGCCAAGAAAAAGGTTGGATGGACACTCCGCTTATGCTTGACTGGGTCAAGACTATGTGGTGCCGACGGCCAGGTGCGCTCCTCCACCCCGCCTCCATCCTAGTTCTCGACTCATTTCGCGGTCACCTGACGCCCGAAGTGACGAAGCTGATGCGGGAAACTCAAATGCAGCTCGCTGTTATTCCCGGAGGTATGACGTCCGTGCTGCAGCCATTAGACGTCCGCCTGAACAAACCATTTAAGGATAGAATGCGGCAGCTGAATGGATGCGAGAAGATCGGGCTTTGACACCTACGGGTAGGATAGAGCGACCTAGCGCCGCGAAGATTGCCGAGTGGGTGTCCGCCGCTTGGTACGGCCTGCCGCACGACATGATAGTTCGCGCGTTTAAAAAGTGCTGTATATCGAACGATATGGTTGGCACGGAGGATGACCTCATCTGGGAGGTAGAAAGTGACAAAGAGGGCTCGACCACCGGTGATGATGGCGATGAAAGCGACGAGTGAACAAAACTCGCTTTATATTTAGAAACTGGGATGTGTTTGCCACTACCATGTGCAGCAAATAAAGGTACTTTTTTCCCCCCGCTTTACTCGCGTTTCATTCGTGTTCTCTTTTTTTTTTTTTTCGGCACTGAAAAGTCACCCCTCGCGTTACAATCGTGGTCGCGTTACATTCGAGTAAATACGGTATGGTGAATGTCCTCTGCAAAAGGTCACACATTCAAACAAAGCAACACACAAGAAAGCCATGTATTCAACTATTTCACTAGCACTGTGTGTTGTGCGCAGGTGCATAAATCGTGCTATTCAAGATGATATGTAGCAAATATGGCTTAGATTCCAAATTATCAGTGGACCAAATTATCCGCAACCTTTTGTACGAAAAGAATATTTACAACTAAAAGCCTTGCAAAATCGAGAAGAAAAGTTATTCCATGTTCACCATCGAAACCCGAGAAAAGCTACCGGATACTGGAAAGGGCGCTATGTAATTGCATCCCCCACCAGACGGATAATTGTTTTGATCTGATTGGCAGAGGATACTGCTAGAAACGCTTTGAAGCGTTCAGCATCAGTTGCCTGTCTGTAAGAGAACATGAAAACAATCGGGCTCGTAGCTGATGTGAGAGCCCAGCAATGACCGCACTTGAAATGGAGCCAATGCTGCCATGTGCACCCAGCGCCTTTGCCTTTCAAGCATGGTCTAAGCCAAACAGCTGAACATGCACCACGCTTAGCCAAAAAGGCTTTTGCGTCGCATGGTGTGACAGAAGACGTGTTCACTTCCACGATACTTCGCGAGGAGCCCTGCTCTTGCAAACTAACACCATCTTCTGGCACACGAACTATCGTAACCATGCGTTCCTTATAATTGGCATCGCCCAATGAGGAACCCCTTCCAGTCGACACCATTGTTAGCGGCTGCATATGCCTTCGGCTCCTCTCTGCGCTCCAGTAGTAGTGCTCTGGCATTCTCTTTCATTTCTCTCAGACAAACCCTATCTGTACTGACTTTATATGGGGGCCGTCCGCATGGTCTTCCACCACGCTTGTTCCGCATGTGACCGTAGCCGCCGATACACATGCAAACATGTGGCACTTGAAAACTGCAAGTTCTTCGTATGGCATTCGCCGTCACTGTCTAGAGGCACTTCCACCTCTTCATTAACTACCACAGGATCCCTTTCCATGGAACGTTCATTCCCCTTTTTCTTAAAGCTGCTGTTGGCATTACGGAACTCATCACTGCTCCTCTCGGCTGACCGCCTCTGTACCACACGAGACGTCTTCACCACCATCTGAAGTTAATGTCACATTCTTATGTGAGCCATCTAGTTGGCCCTCAGCGACCGTGCCCATGACCCAGGCTGCCGCATCCAGCGGCACACATGAATAGTTTGTTATAATCACAACAGAGTCCGCTAGAACATGCTATGCATTGTCACTCACATCAACAGCCCATGCTCTTCCGTCAGAGCCACCCTGAGGAACTCTTTCCTCGTTATTATCTGTACTTGGCCCCCCAGAGCCCCCAAAGTACAAACCATCACAGGTGGAATTTTTCTGTTCCACGTGAGCGAAGCTATCTTCTACTTCATCGAGCTCATTTGAACTCGTGCGAGACTGCCCTCTCACTTCCGCAATATACTCTGGCTGAGCCCCTGGCTCCCGAGAAAGCTCACGGTGAAGTGCCACCTCCAAGGAGTGGGTTTGAGTTTTCACCTAAGAAAGTTCTGCCTGCACAGCAACCCTCCTGTTCATTGCAGCTCACGCTGTTCTTAGCATCGCGGTTCTTTTTGTCAAGCTGAGCCTTTTCAAGTTCTATCAGCTTAAGTTGGAGTTGAAGAGTTCGCTGTTTTAATTCCTCAAGTTTTATCCAACTCCTCCTCCTCTTTCCTTGCTTCGAGTTCGGCAGCCCTATCTTCCCGTGCTCGAGCCTCACGTTCTTCGACCCAAGCCCTCAACTCAGCTCCTATGCGTAACGCCAGTGGCGTTAAATCTGCCATACTCATCTTTTATCAATATCCTCTAATCCCAAACAACGGTTTAAATGCTACCAGTTATGCACTAAACGGCTTCATCCTGTCGCAAATGCCAATGTAACGAGCGAGAGAGGGAAAGACAAAAAACTCTCTTAGACACGAGATGCTCGTTTATCTGTTCAAGTGATACCGATGACTTAACCGTCATCGGAGCAATAACGAAGCCGTTTATGCTTTTAAACAAACAGTGTATTTAGAAGTAAAATGATGGAACAATTCAAATGGGTAGAAAGAGCAAAACATGCAAAAAGGAATACAATATGTCAGAAGTACAGTAAATGTCACACGGGCTGAGCAAAAGAAAACTGGAAAAGTTCATCGGCAGGCAAGTCAGTCGGTGATCAGTCGCTGCGACAGGGGACTGCAGAGAGGGGACAGTCGAAGCTGTGGCGGCACGGTAGACGCGATGCCCGACGCTGCTGTCAGGAACGCTGCTCACTGCAGAGGCCGTTGACCTGAAGCGCGTTCGGCGTCCGCACTGCTGAACTCGGCGGGTGACTTGCGCTCGCTGCTGTGGCGGCCAGGCCCAAAGTGAGAGCTGGTATGGCCCCAGGTGGGAGCCTGCTGAGACCTCGAGTCCACAACCTGATGTGTCTCTACTCCCGTGCCCTGGTTCTCGATGACCCAGCCACGTCTGCCTGGCTCTTCTTCTGCTCTCTTCTTTTCGTCGCCTCCTCCTTCGCTGAATGGCTTCACACCACCACTGCTTCGTTGTCGTCTGCGCTGATGGAATCAGTGGCGCGCACTTTAAACACATTGTTTTCTAATGGCCACTTCACTTCATCACAGCGATCGCAGCTGTTTTCTGCGGATCAGGGCGTACTCCCAACTTGCTAATAATGTGGCCGAGGAACAACAGCTCCTCGTATGTGAAGCAGCACTTTTCTGGCTTCAGGGCAAGTTCGGACGCTTTCATTACCTGAAGAACAGCTTCAAGGCGCTGGAGGTGTTCGTCAAAGCTCGAAGCAAATACGACTGCGTCGTCCGAGTAGACGAGGCACGTCTGCAACTTCAAGCCTGCCAGTACTGTGTCCATAACACGTTAAAACGTCGCAGGCGCCGAGCAAAGACGAAAGGGCATGCTCGAACAGGCCGTCTGGTGTTATGAAGGCAGTCTTCTGTCGGTCTCTCCCGCCTACTTCGATATGCCAGTAGCCGGTTCTGAGGTCCATCGACGAAAAATACTTTGCGTTGAGTCGATCCAAGGCATCGTCTATCCGTGGGAGAGGATACACGTCTATCTTCGTGATCTTGTTCAGGCAACGATAATTGACGCAACAACGTAGGGTTCCATCCTTCTTCTTCCTCAACATCACGGGTGACGCCCACGGACTCTTAGACGGCTGAATGATGTTGTCACGCAACATTTCGTCGACTTGTTGCTTGATGGCCTCGCGTTCCCGTGCCCGGTAGGGGCTCTGACGGAGAGGACGGGCATATTCGTCGGTTATGATGCTATGCTTCACGAGAGGGGTCTGACGAAGCCTCGACAATGACGAAAAGCAATCCTTGTATTGCTGTAGTAAGGCCGTGAGCTCCTTTTGTTGCTGCCTGGAAAGGCCTTGATTGACGTCGAAGGCGGGCGCTGACACTGCGGTAATCGTTGCGGGTCCACGAGAATCGATGAGGGCGTAGGCATTGTTTACTTCCACAAATTCACTTAGGTGCGCTACCGTCGTACCCCTATTCAGGTGCCTGTATTCGTTGCTCAAGTTCATCACCATTACCTCAGCTTCGCCGTTATGCATCCTGGCTATGCCTCTTGCGACGCACATCTGACGATTTAGGAGCAAGTTCTGGACGCCTTCGATGACGCCTTCTAAGTTGGTAGCCGCTCTGTTGCCGGCGGAAATGATGATGCTCGACAGTGGTGGGACGGTTACCTGCTCTTCTGTTACATTCAAGGTATGATAAGTGACGTTGCGTTATCCATGGTCAAACAACGAAAGGGAAGGGGTCAAGGGCTCGTTCTTTATTTGTTAGAAACAACATGAGCAAACAGACAATGAAGCCTAGGAAAGCATAGGGGAAGTTACTTGTGGTATTGTAATTGTGGAGAAAGTAGAAAGGAATTAAAGTGGGCGAAAAGACAAACCTGCCTTCGGTGGGAACCGAACCCACGACCTTTGGATGTCGTGTCCGATGCTCTAACAACTGAGCTACGAAGGCGGCCGTCCCCCCGTCCACTTTATTGTGTATTTATGTACATATTATCCTGGAAGTGTTAGGCAGTGCCACTCGTGGCCAAGGCGGCGTGTGTGGGACACACTTTCTTGCCAGGAGGCGTCATGTAGAACGTGAACTTAGATGAGATGGCTGCTGCCCAATAAGCCCTCGCATGCTACCTAAGGCACCAAGTCTGCCACAACGATGCCCAAGCTATGAAATAACGAAAGGGAAGGGGTCAAGGGCTCGTTCTTTATTTGTTAGAAACAACTTAATGAGCAAACAGACAATGAAGCCTAGGAAAGCATAGGGGAAGTTAGTTGTGGTATTGTAGTTCTGTAGAAAGTGTAGAAAGCATCGGACACGACATCCAAAGGTCGTGGGTTCGGTTCCCACCGAAGGCAGGTTTGTCTTTTCCTCCACTTTAATTCCTTTCTACTTTCTCCACAATTACAATACCACAAGTAACTTCCCCTATGCTTTCCTAGGCTTCATTGTCTGTTTGCTCATTAAGTTGTTTCTATCCATGGTCAGCGTGATTGACCTGGATCTTAGGTCGACGACTCCGCCGTGATGGTCCACGAAATCCATACCTAAAATGACGCCTCGCGAGCATTGCTGCAGGACCACAGAACTCGCCGAATACGTCTGGCTGTGAATCGTGACTCTTGCCGTGCAGGTTCCAGTCGGTGTTATAAGGTGGCCCACTGCTGTTCGGATATCCGGTCCTTCCCAGGCAGTCTTTAACTTCTTCAGCTTGGCGGCGAAGAGACCACTGATGACAGAGTAGTCGGCGCCGGTGTCGACTAGGGCGGTGACGCTGTGGCCGTCAATAATCACATCGAGGTCGGTGGTTCATCGTCTGGCATTCCTGTTAGGTCGGGGCGTCGGATCACGGCTGCGTCGGCTTCCTCCGGTGCTGCCATGTCGTGTCGACAGCGAGGCTTTCTCGTGAGGACTCTGGTCAGGCGGCGTGCTGAGACTACATCAGGAGGGTTCGTGAGCCGTAGTCTTCGTCGGCAGTGGTGGAGGATCTTCGCCATTGCGTCGTGCAGCAACCACACCTCCATCGGTTGCTGCTTTTAGTTCCCCAGATAGGGGCTTGGAGATCGGCCCCAGGTGGGGCCGGTGTACTGGCGGCGATCCTGGGAGATGTAGCGGCCAGGCGAAGGTGAACGGGATGGTCGTTGTCGTTGCCACTGCGATCCGGCGATGTAGTCGGCAATGTCGCGAGGTCGTTCACCTGGGCGCGGACGCGGCGCGTTCACGTCAAAGCCACGCAGTCCCATCTCACGGTACTGGCAGTAGCGGTAGGTGTGCCCGGCTTCACCACAGCGGTAGCATAATGGGCGGTGGTTCGGGGTGCGCCAAACGTCAGTTTTCCACGGCGCGCGCTGGATTACAGGCGAGCAGCATGGCATCGGAGGTGGCAGCGGTGGCTGGCGACGAAACTGCGGAGGCATTGGGTGCTGGCGTAGGCGAGGAGCGGCGGCAGCTCGGCGTGCAGCAGCGGTGTAGGTCATCGCCTCCGGTTGGGGTGTCGGTGGTTCGGGAACACTCAGCGAGCGCTGTACTTCCTCGCGAACGATGTCTTCGAGGAAGACGACTTAGGGCTGAGACGACGAGAACATACGGCACAGTTCCTCGCAAACAATAGCCCTTATGGTTTCGCGTAGGTCATTGGGGCAGAGTCCTTGGACCTCTGCGATGTCTGGGGACATGCGCCGATTGTACTGACGGGTGCGCGTTTCAACGGTCTTCTCAATGGTAGTAGCCTCGCAGAGGAACTGCTGGACCATCTTCGGGGGGTTTGTTATTAGTCCGGCGAAGAGCTCCTGGTTCACTCCTCGCATGAGCAGGCGAACTTTCTCCTCGGACATGTCGCATCATCTCCTCCGTAAAGACGGTTACGTTTTCCTTCGGGAGCTGCACCCCAGTCTCCAGCAGTGTTGTGGCTCTTTCCTTATGCACAACGCTTGCAAAGGTGTGCAGGAAAGCAGCGTGGAAGTTGTCCCAGGTTGGAAGCGTTGACTCTTGGTTCTCGAACGAAGTCCTTGCGGCGTCTTCTAAGTAGAAGGCGCCGCATAGCGAATCTACTTCTAAGTAGATGCATGGCGCAGCTTATTTGTGGGGGTCCCACTTTTTAGGGGCTGCGACGTGGTTGTAGATATCCAGCCAGCTTTCCAGGTCCTTGTATGACGATCTGTGGGTCCTGTAGTCGGCTCTTTGGGCTGGTGCACGACCATGGTTACCGGAGATCTTGCTTCCGTCATTGTGGATGCTGGCTTCGTTGCAGCCCTTGTCTTCTTGTCCTTATTGGGAAGCGGCAGCTATTCTGGCTGGAGTCCTTGTCTGCGGCTAGCTTGAAGGACCGGGTTAGAGTCGTCCTCTTGGCGGCTTGGGTTTGGCTCATGGGTGGACGGGGGTGTACGGTACATGGACCTAGAAGCACCTCCACCAGATGTCGTGGTCGTAACGCATGCAGCACTCAAGGCGAAGCACGAAAAACTCAAGCGATGTCAGGCGAACTGTTTATTGGGCGAACTTGTACCCAGCAAAACAAAGCCAATGACAATGCACAGCAATAGCGGCTTGAACAGTCGTCGGACGACGAAAAGATTGACTAGCGGCGCAATGCATCGGCTTTTATACACACGTCATAACGTGTTCTAGCATTATCTCTGGAATTCCAGAAGTCAGTCAAATGTATGCGTCAGGCATGACAAGTCTCAAGAATTATCGACACGGTTAATGAAGTGAAATGCAAGATAAATGCGGCCTGCGTTGCGTGTAACAGAAAGTGAGAACGGCGCTCCTACAGGAAGCACGCGATTCACGGGAAGGTGATAACGGCATTCCCTTTTAAACAATCGAAAACAACCGCACATGTCAATATAAACATTATAGTCGAAGTCAGAGCTCCCCACCGCAAAAAAACTGCTGGTTTACAGCACGTCTTGCGCTCTGCTACCATCGATCACAGCTGCAATATGCAACACGATTGGCATATGAATAATCTGCTCACAGAAAAAAACAAAGAAAACAGGGATTCTAATGAGTAGGCATTGCATAAAATCGGTTAGCGCTTGAAGCGGACTCTTCGTGCTGAGGGGAATAACGCAGTCACTTACATTGAAGGTGGTGGTGGCGCCATCTCATGGGTGAGACATCAACCGCGTCAGCAGCAGAACCTCAGTCAGCCCCTATTCTATATCGGATGTGGGGATCAGGGAGCCGTGCGGGACCTTTTCGTCGGAATGCCTTTGCATCCTCGTCTTCCAGCTGGATGTAGCAGCAGCTTGTCACTGAAGAACGCTACTTACTTTGCCCCTGTGGTTCGTAACCAGCCTGTCATTGGGCATCTGGTAGGTTCTTGGAGGTCTGCACGTTTGGGGCTTTGGAGATGCTCAGGGAGAACTCATTGGGACTCGGAAGGGTGTGCACATACTTTTGTCATCTCTCCAGCTGACGAGCCTTATCGGCCGGATCGCGTGACATGCCAAGTCTCAACGACCACCGGCAGCGGCCTGCAGTCAGCACCCATCTCCGACACGCAGTCGCAGGTGCGCTGGGTGAGGACTAGGTGGTCCTCCCCTTGCATGGTCTTTGTGTATTGCGTATTCACGTGTTATTGATTATTATTATCCTGTGTTATATTTCATTTGACCTTGGATTTGGCCTGTTTTGTTTGTATTCCTAGCCCTTTATTAAATTACCATGCTCGGAGAGTAACGCCTAAGGTTCTTCTGCCGCGTGTGCCGTCTTGTGCTGTCCTGCCTCAAGACAGGCCGCGGACTGATGTGTGTGGCAGCGCAACGGTGTATGGCTTGAGATGAGCGTGTGCACGAACGCAACGGCCTCATTCTACGCTCGTCGAGTGCTCGAACACCATTGCACGGTGTTGCTAGTGGCGAGGTCGTTGTTGGTAACCCGACATGGTGTTACTCCGCCAGCTAATCACAGAAGGAAACGAAATCTACCTTTTTCAAATGGCGCTGTGTACATGCCTTCCGTTCCCGCAGAGCGTCTGCAGTTCTGGAGCCCTTTTATCAGTATAAGGCATGATGCACTCGATAAGCATGGACAGGTGTGGAGTCCTAGCGTTTCCATTTTGTGAAAAATGTAGTCGATGCCACATGGAGCGAGTCCTCCCGGCCTAGTTGCATGCAGCGCGCTGTCACCACGTACCACAGAGACACTTACTGTATTGTGCACGCGTTCTTGCCGTCGAAGCGTTCTTTGTACCCGCCCCTCTCCTGACTATACAAGACTGCGGGACTGCGGCGTAGACCAGTGCGGTGACAGCTTTCGTTCCATCAAGTGAAGCCCATTTCATATCGCTGCAGTGCACTTGCGTTCCCACGCTGGCATGAAACAGCACTTATTTGTGTAGTATGCTAAGAGCAGTGCTGTTTTACATGAGATGCCAATCAGACGGGAGAAGATCTGTTATCATGATCAGCTGTTGGTCGGTACTGGTGTGTTCCTGATTATGTCACGACCCCCGAATATTTAGCGCATCTGCCGAATATTCGGACAATTTTCATATTTGAGCATGCGTTTCGAATAAGAAAAATATTCCATTCATATTCGAAATTTCGAATATTCGCACACCCGTAGTAAGGTTGTTACTTGTCCTAGAAGGTGACTCACGGAATCCTGGTCCAATGACCAAGGCTGAGGCAGGTGCTTTCACCACAGCGTTGGCACGAATAAGTAAGCTTAAAGAATATGTAACCTTCCATGCAAGCCGAATGCGAAATTTTCCAAGAGGGTCAAGCAGCTGCGTTGGAAGGTGTGCACAAATATCCCGATAATGAAAGGGCTTCGCACGCAGGCTTATTACAAACAAATGATGAACACGATTGACATTAAACTGCTAAAAACAAAGATAGCAGTGCTGGAGGCCACCACAAGCGGCAGGGGACTCTGGGAAGCGCTTGGATACATTGCGTGACATTTCCAGTCAGCTGAACAAGTTATCTTCCAGATGTAAAGAGGCGGAAAACCTAACGCGGCGATCAAACTTGCTCTTCTTTGGAATATCACATGAGGCTAAAGAAAACTGGGCTGCTTCAGAAAAAAGGTGATTGACATCTGCTCTGAAAGATTGGGCATAATCATGTCTACTACACATTTCAAAAGAGCACACAAGTTAGGGAAGTTTAGGGAAGGCAAAATGACGCCTATTATTGCAAAAATGACATCCTTTGAAGACGAAGAGCATATTTCATCTCCTGTACGTAAACTTAAAGGGTCTGGCTTTTCCATTCGACAGCAGTGAATCAAGTTTACCAAGGCAGAAGCCCTTTAGCATATCAGCTGACAGACGTTGGCGATGTGGCTTATCTTTTTGACATTACCCGTAGAATTGTTGTTCCTTGCAGCCGACAGCAGGAAAGCATAATTTTATTCGAGGGAAGTCACAGTACCCTGTGATAACACCAGCTTACTTTCTGAATAAGTCAAGTACCACGGTTTCAAAAAAGCGATCGGCAGACTTCCTAGCATTGTGCTCAACATGTTCTACCTCTTGCTTCCCTGAGATGACCAACGCAGTCCGCATTTATGAACTCAATTACAATTGGTAAATGCTAAGTTTTTCACGTCAAACAGGCCTAGGATCCAGAAAGCTGTTCACGTGCAGGGTGCGTGTGAACAATACTTCACCTATCATACCGCATTTTGTTCGCGACAAAATGCGGGATGACAGGTCAGGTATGATTAACCACAAAATATCGCTGCATTCGGTCAGTTTTCCAATACGGAGTGTCCAGAAGGGCGAGGGGATGTGTAATGATTCTAGGTGGCATTGGCAGAGGTGAGCGGGAGCAATGGTCGTGATCATGCGCAGAAGGCAGAGCATCGGACTGATGTGGTAGCTTCACCGGATGGTTCATTGTCACGAGTTGCGAACTGCATGCGCCGGTTGTCGTCACGCCAATACGCGCCAAACGAGCGAGACGAAAGGCCTTGACCGGGAGATATGGACAATGGAAGCAGATCGGCTTGTTGTCCGGCGTCCTTCGCTGGGCTGGGTCACGATAGCGATGAAAAGTTGCCGGTGTTCACGAAGGGTATGGCATAGGACTAACAGGCGGCCGCATGAGCGAATACACAGGCTGCAGCCCTACATTAGCAAGCTCCTCCCGTAAAACAGTTTGAATGAACGGTTGGTTGAGTGTCTTCGGAAGGGTGCGTCAGGAAGGATGGCGGGGACGCCGCCTCGATTTCGCATCGCACAATGCGTACTACGCTGTCGGTAGTAAGCGGCTGACTGGGCGTGTTCGCAAGATGACGTCGCGGCAGTGTTCGGAAGCCGGAAGAATTCCTGGGCGATGCGGCGACTCTTCAATTCTTCAAAACGCCGGCATTCCTAGATGATGTCGTCTACGCTTGAGCAGTCTTTGGACACCAGCAGACTAACAGTGTCCTCTGCCATCCCTTTCAGCACATGGCGGCCGATATCACTCCGAAGATATTTTTGCGGTATGTCGACGACTGCTTCTGCATTCTTAAAACTTCTGCCGTAGACGCATTCACGGCCCACCTAAACTCGATAGAGCCGGCCATTCAGTTCAGCGTGGAACGGGAAAAGTACAACTGCTTGCCGTTCCTTGATGTCCTTGTGACAAAGGTGGATGGCATGCTCCAGTTCTCGGTGTACCGAAAGAAGACTCACACCGGTCGCTATCTGGACGCCAGCACTAACCACCCTTTCCACCATAAAGCGGCGGTAGTTTCGGCTCTGCTGACCCGTGCACGGAGGGTTTGCTCTTCGGAGAATAAGCGGATAGAAGAAGAACAGGTGGTCAAAAACGACCTTCTGAAGAACGGCTACACGAAAGCCTTCGTTGGAAAGGTTGCTCGCCGCCAGAGACTAATCCCCGCCGACCCCTTCGAAAGGACACTGACCCGCCGCGTTCCAAGCCCATACGCGTGTGTATTCCCTACGTTCAGGGTACCAGCGAAGCGCTCGCACGTGTGCTGTCTGAGCAGGGAATAAGAGTAGCACACAAGCCAATTTCCACGCTTGGCCGTTTCTTTCCGCGACCGAAAGACAGGCTGCCGAGGGAGAGAGCGCAAGGTGTGATTTACTCCATTCCTTGTTCAGATTGCGGCGCGTCGTACGTGGGAGAGACCAAGAACTTCCCAGAGAGGCTACGACAGCACAGGAAGGATGTCCGCAAGCCCGACAGACAAAGGAGCGCATTAGCGGAACACAGCGAGGTGCACGACCACCGCATCGACTTTGACAGCTCCCGCGTCCTCGACTTGGAAACCAGTTTTCACAAGCGGCTCTTTGTGGAATCATGGCACATTCAGGCGACACCTGGAAACGTGAACCGGTCTGCAGGTGCAATGCCAAGTGTCTATTTTAGCGGACTCCGGCACCTGATTCAACAGTAGCATGACCCCCCTCGGCTTGAAGAACCGGAAAGAAAGAGAAAGTGAGAAAGGAAGGAAGAGAGAAGAAAGAAGGCCTTATAAGCACTGCTGCTGTCTGGTGCCCTCCAGTCACCCCTGAAGAAGGGTCCGAGTGGGACCCGAACGTCGGGTTTTTTCATCTTTAGAAGTAAATTTTACTTTTAAATGACTATAATTTGGTTGGTGTCCCCCTGTTTTCACCTTTAATTTCGTCCCAACCAGACAGATCTCTGTCAAATGTTCACCTTTAAAGGGTGGTCTGAGTGAGCAGTGAGTCCAGTGTGTGACTTTCCTGTGTACCGTGAACTGCAGGGGTCCGGCTGTCCTTTTCACAAGCACATCACGGAACGGCAAGCCGCAGTTTTATCGGGACACGGGAGTTACGAATCGGCGCGCCGAACGTCTTTGAGACACCGCGGGATTGCAGGAGCTCAAAGTTAGCGGTGCATTTATTATGCAAGTGCGTTCATTACGTGAGTACGGCATCTGGTTTCTTTTTCTTTTTTCGTGTCACAAAAGATGAGTGTGCGTTAGAATTGAGCAAATACAGTAGTATTAGTTTGAAATGGTTGAGTGTGTGTTTGCACATGGTACTCCTGCGGTGTCTTCATCATCATCATCATCATCAGCCTATTTAGGTCCACTGCAGGACGAAGGCCTCTCCCATCGATTTCCACTCCACCCTCTCCTGAGCGAGTTGGCTCCACTTTATCCCCGCAAACTTTTTAATTTCATCGCTCCATCTAACCCTTTGCCTGCCTCTGTTGCGTTTTCCCTCTCTTGGTATCCATTCCGTCGCTCTTACTGTCCATCTGTTATCTGTTCTCCTCATGACATGTCCTGCCCAGGTCCACTTCTTTCTTTTAATTGATATAATAATATCGGCTACTCCTGTCTGTTCTCTGATCCATTCCGCTCGTTTTTTATCTCTTAGCGTTACCCCTATCATTTTTCTTTCCATTGCACGTTGCGCGCTCCTTAGTTTCATCTCTAGTCTTTTAGTTATCCTCCACGTTTCTGCACCGTACGTTAGTACTGGGAGGATACAGTGATTGAATACTTTGCGCTTTAGTGAGAGCGGTAAGTTTCCAGTCATGATTTCGTAATTCCTTCCGAATGCGCTCCAGCCCATCCTTATTCTACGGAGAATTTCTTTTTCGTGGTTGGGAGTTCCTGTTATTAACTGTCCCAGGTATACATATTCGTTTACACATTGTAAGGGTTCATTGTCGATTGTAAATTCCTGTTCCTTAGCTAGGCTATTGAGCATAACTTTGGTCTTTTGCCTATTCATTTTTAACCCAATTTTAATACTTTCCCTGTTTAGGTCATTAATCATGTTTTGTAGTTCGTCTCCATCATTGCTAAAGAGTACAATGTCGTCTGCAAATCTTAAATTGCTGAGATATTCTCCATCTATTCGAATGCCCTTTTCTTCCCAGTCTAGACGTTTAAAGATTTCCTCTAAACATGCAGTGAATAGCGTCGGGGATATCGTATCTCCCTGTCTCACACCTCTCTCGATCGGGATTTCTCTGCTTTTCTCATGTAGGAGTAGTGTGGCTGTGCAATCTTTGTATATGTCGTTTATGATTTTCACGTATACGCCAGGTACCCCTTGTCGTCGTAGAGCTTCTATAACTGCTTGTATTTCTATGGAGTCAAATGCTTTCTCGTAGTCGATAAACGCCATATAAAGAGGTTTGTTATATTCGGCGTACTTCTCAATTACTAGGTTGATAGCGTGGCTGTGGTCCATTGTCGAGTAACCTTTCCTAAAACCAGCTTGTTCTCTCGGTTGGTTAAAGTCGAGGGTTTCTCTTATCCTTGTAGAAATTACTTTTGTAAATAGCTTGTATATTACTGGGAGTAGGCTAATTGGTCTGTAATTCTTTAACTCCTTTATGTCACCTTTCTTGTGGATAAGGATTATATTAGCATTTTTCCAACTGCGCGGTATACTACATGTCTTGACACATTTCGTGAAGAGCGATGCAAGTTTTTCAAGTACAACATCTCCTCCGTCTTTGATCA
The DNA here is from genome assembly GCA_013339685.2 of Hyalomma asiaticum. Taxonomy (NCBI): domain Eukaryota; kingdom Metazoa; phylum Arthropoda; class Arachnida; order Ixodida; family Ixodidae; genus Hyalomma; species Hyalomma asiaticum. Next base: position 6,080,020 of record CM023486.1, on the reverse strand, counting down.
AGTCGGCTGTTATACCATCTTCACCGGCTGCTTTACCGCGGGCCATGCCTTTAGCAGCTTTTTTGACTTCGTCAGTGGTTATACATGGAATTTCAGTATCTTCCTCTGATTCTATTTCTTTTAAGGTTGTATGGTCTGTCTGAGAGCTGTACAGTTCCGAGTAGAAATCTTCTGCTACCTTTACTATTTCGTTGAAATTATTGATAACGTTACCTTGTTTATCTTTTAGCGCATGCATTTTATTTTGTCCTAAGTGCAGTTTCTTTTTGACCGATTTAATGCTGGTGCCTTTTTCTACTGCTTTCTCTATTTCTCTCGTGTTAAAGTTTCTTATATCTCTTTGCCTGGCTTTACTGATCAACTTTGATAGTTCTGCGAATTCAATCTTATCTTTGGGCGAAGTTACTTTCATTTGTTGACGTTTTTTTATTAAGTCCTTGGTAGATTGGGACAGCTTATTTGTTGTTTGCTTTGCTGTTTTGCCCCCGCCGAGTTCTATCGCTGTTTCAAGGATTGTTTTCGTTAGAGTTTTGTTTATTTCTTCTACATCGTCACCTTTTTCGCCTAAGGCCTCGAACTTGTTGCTTAGGGTGACTTTAAATTCTTCGTTCTTCGATCTGATTACCTCTAGATTACATTTTTTTCTAGTAAATAATTTAGTTCTTGTTTTCTTTAGGTTGAGTACAATCTTTGCTCTTACTAATCTGTGATCGCTGCATTTTATCTTCCCCACTACTTCTGTGTCTTGAATTATACCTGGTTGTTCGCACATTATAAAGTCGATTTCATTCTTTGTTTCCCCGTTAGGGCTTTTCCACGTCCACTTCCTATTCTTGTGTTTCTTGAAAAACGTGTTCATTATTCGGAGTCGGTTTCTTTCGGCAAATTGCACGAGCATATCCCCACGGTCATTTCTACAGCCGACTCCGTAGTTGCCAATCGCCTGCTCTCCACTTTGTTTTGTCCCTACTTTAGCGTTGAAATCCCCCATGACTACAGTGTATTGCGTGCGTACTTTCGTTATTGCTAATTCGATATCCTCGTAGAACTGCTCCACTTGTTCGTCGTCGTAGCTCGTTGTTGGCGCATATCCCTGGATTATCTTAAGGTTATACCGCTTATTTAGCTTTACTACGACGCATGCTACCCTTTCGTTAATGCTGTAGAATTCATCCACATTACCCACTATATCTTTGTGAATTAGGAACCCGACGCCATATTCCCTCTTTCGGGGTAATCCTCTATAGCAGAGGACATGTCCATTGTTTAAGACTATGTAAGCTTCACCTGGTCTCCTAACTTCGCAAAGGCCAATGACGTCCCAACTAACTCCTTCTAGTTCCTCGAGTAGTTCCGCTAATCTAGCTTCGCTGGAGAATGATCTTGCATTGCACGTTCCAATGTTTAGTTTCCAGTGGCGGCCTGTCCGGGTCCAGTGATTGTTACTGCCCTCTGCTGCTACACAGAGCTGACCGCCGCCATGGACAGATGTTCTGCAGCTGCTGGACACTGAGGGCGAAGGTTTAATTGTAGACATCGTGTGGGAGGTGGTGGCCAAGTACTTCACCAGGGAGGCCAATTCCTGTTCTGGTGTAGGAGTGAGTCGTAAACGGCAGTTGAACGACTGTAAGCATTTCAGGTACCCAACCGTCACCAGGCCCCCTGCCGACGTGATTTCGAGTAGTATAATAACAAACCGCAAAAAAAAAAAGGGGGGGGGGGGGGGGCGTCGAACCTGTGACCCGTGGCGGCCCCGGTTTCGGCGCCTCCGCATCGTTAAACGTACATGTTCTTTCAAGGCCTTTCATGGGCGATAATTTCTATCCGAAATTGTCAGTGTGTAATGTGCAATAATAAATATGTTGATGAAATCAGGTGCTGTGTGACTCACAGTGTGATTGCAAAGAGTATCCTCCATTTTTACTCTACATACAAAGAAAGGAATGTTGCTTACTCATGCCCATGGGATGGGTTATTTACACCCTTAACAGAGTTAAAATTTCAGAGCGTATATTAGCTTGGTATGCATAGGTTATTACAAGAATCGTATTATGGATTTCCTACAAGTTTCGTACGAGCTATTAGTCTAATACTAATAAGCTGTACAGGTGTCAATAACCTCATAGGCTATTAGTTTTTCTATTAGAATTTTTTGCTAGGGAAGGCTGTTGTCCTTATCTGCCACCATAGTACCTCACTGTGTTGATCCCATAGGTGCTGTCAAGCAATGTTTGAAGTTTAAAGCTACTGAGCTTAGGATATCCACTTTATGTAAGTCTGCTGTAAAGGAGCTAGCTGGCCTAGTAATTTATCCCTGTGTATCCATATATATGTTGCATTAAAATCCATTGTAAGAGAAGTTCAATTAATGGAAAAAGATAGGAAGACCAGTTTGGTATGTTGTATCCAAATGTCTATTGTAAGCAGATCTGTTGTAATGAGGTTATACTGTATCATAATGCTGCCCAACCAGAAAGATGTTCATGTTTCAATGTGAACAGTGTGTGTGTGATTAACTTGCAGTGTTGTTGTCATTACTTAAGGAAATAAAAATGGTCATGTTTCAGACCCTTCTTGGTACCCGTGCCGGATATCTAAATTTTCCCAGAGCACTGCCGTGTGTTAGTTTAACAAGTGTGCTTGGCATAAATGCTGACAATGACCTCGGACACTAACCAAAGATGCTTTATAAGGGCATGGTGATGTTTGGGAAAGGCCAACTCCAAAGATTAAAGCCCGGTACATGTCGCAGCACCAGCTGTAGAGGCACGCTGCATTATTTTTGGCGAGCCTGGAAAGTGGCCGTCACTATGGCCTAACCAAGAAATGAACAAGCGTCTGTTTTTGTGCTGCAAATGTTCTGTTATGGTCACATGACTGGCTGCAGTTTCTTATAACGCAATACCTTCAAGGTGGCGAAAATCGTTGGCAAAGGAGGCAAGGGTTGGAGACGAGAGCAGCGACGAAAAGAGCAGCCGTGCTCCTTCCTGTGGGTGGCTTGTGAGACTGCTGGGATTTCTGGTTAGTTGTGCCTGCCACGATGAAAACTTGTAGCTTAAGCCCACTTACCATGGAATAAAGAGACGGCATTATTGGCCTGCCTTTATCAGGGACATTGCCCAGTCCACCCTATACAGCAGAATCCCATAGGGTCCCATACATTGTGAACCCCACCGTTATGTTACAACTGTGGGCCCCCATGATGCGTCGCAACCAGGCACACCGAACCTGCCCAGGCACCGCCATTTTGTCTTGGTCACGCTTGGCAGAAATTGCCACATCGCAGCCTCGAAGTCTTCAATGATGTCTGCATTTCAGCTCGTGGTCGGCGGCAGTTCAGGCTCCTACGATGCCAAGTCGGGCTCATTTGCAACCAGAAAAAGTAATAACCCTGTCACACTGGACGTTTTAATGTCATTTGAACGCAATGACAGTCGCATCGAATGACATTATTCCACTGCTACACGCCGACATTTAACACCGTTCTTAAACTTCTGAAATCGAATGAGTTCGAGCAACGCATGTGTACTCTCTACCCCAGAGACAATGTAAACGTGCAGCACTGAGCATTCATAATTTGTAAAACGTCATGTGAAAATGGCATTACTTTAGCGCGTTTGCCGAAATTCATCATTTTAAAAGAAAACAGCCAGGCAGGCCATAACACTCTCGACATCTGACCGGCTTCGCTATTTCACCACAGGGTGCAATCGCGAACGCCATTTGCTTGAGTGCTGCATTTATACGTAACATCTTAACTTAGCGTCTGTGCTTCTCATTAACGCGCTTTGCTTACAAAAACTGTAAATGAATGGTTCACCTGCTGCAAGTCAGCGTCCCCTTTGTATCAGCTGCAAATTATTCTGTTGGTGTAATTCACTGAAGCAAAGCCCTGTGTTTATTTTAAATAAACTAGGACGACTTTTCAGCCACTCCGCCCTACAGCTTTTATGGCCAGTTCTTTTGGAACTATTGCCACTGATATCATAAACGAATGACATTACTTCTTCTTATGAAAGAGAAAATTGGCATCCACCCGTCTTGTAGCACAAGGCTACAAGGAAATCCAAACGCATTTCTCAGAAACACTGCCACGTTACTTCTTTGTGTGTAGCACAACCACGGGTCGAATGACATTCGTTGCACGGAACGTCATTCGAATCAAATGACGTTAAAACGTCTAGTGTGACAGGGGTATAAATCTAGTGTTATGGAAGCAGTTGCTGATTACGTTTGCTCGCGCTGCTTTCAAGGTGTCGGCAGGTATGCGACATGTCAACACCGTGTACTTGCCTTGTTTTTGTTGGCATGCTCGTTGGTGTGGGCTGCGAGGCCATCGTTCGTACCACTAGATATGACCTGTCACTTAACGTCATGAGATAGATGTCTTCAAACAGAAAAGAAATAAACAGTACTGAAGATGGAACGTGAAAGCGCTATCAAGTGATTGTGGACCCGACACGACCAGATCACCAGCCTTACTCGCAATCACAAACCACGCGCGGAGTGCTGGAATGCGGTGATTGCAATGACGGAGCGATTTGCCTCCAAAATTGGCATGCGGCACTGGAACTAAGCCTCAGAGATCACAGTTCTGAATGCAATTTCTGAAAGTACCGTATTTTGGGCTAGTTGGTTATATGAACTTGAAGGAAACATAGCGCTAGAACACGAGGACAAGGAAGACAACGACACGAGCGCTCACTTTCAACTCATGGTTTATTGCCGGAAAGCACGGTATTTATGGACACGCAATTTCTGAAGTTGTACGTTCTCTCGTCGAGGCGCCGGAAGATGTAATGGCAGCCCATTCAGTGCGCTCAAAAGCAACGAACGGAGTCGGAATTATCGTATTTAGAGCTAGAAACCTTCCGAAATATTGGTCGCCTTAACATATGGGGGCACTGGCGGTACCACATGGCTGTCGGAATTATCGTAGCTCGAATTATCAGTCGGCGACTGTAGATGGCTCACCTTGCTGAAATAAATTGTCTGAAGTCAAAGTGGCCCTGTTGTCATTCATTTTCCCGGCTGTTCCACTGCACACCTTTCGTGATGTGTCAAAGGAAGACTTACTTGAACTCAATGCGGTCGTGCAGGCTGTCCCAGCCAAAGAAAGGCGATGCATACACCATGACCCAGTCGGTATGCAGGCCTCCACAGTCAAAGTATGGGTCTGTCCAGTAGCCGTGTTCCACCTCTGCTGCGTGATACTGAAGTGGGTAGTGGTCGTAGTTGATCGGATTGTGGCCCGTGGAGTTGTACCTGCAGGAAGGTTCAACCCTTTCCTATCAGGGTTCAGCTCAAGGAATTTCAGGCCAAAGGTTATCCGAGGAAGCTGAGCATCATCACGTGCTGAAATTTTCTGCTAATACATGTCAGACGGTTTTACTGCAACACAAAAATTACATTAGAAATGACCAGCGCTGATTGCATCAAGTTTCTCAGATGCACAATAATTTGCAGCAACAAAATCATGCCGCTGCAAGAACGCTATATTTATTAGCTATGTATTGCGAGGCTTATAGCATATGAAAAGACGAAGAAAGACTAAAAGGACAGAAAGTTGAGCGAGTTGGTAACATTCCATAATCAAAAGAAGAGGCGTGCAGGACACGGACACAAGAAGAGCAGTGAACACCACGAACGCCGACTAACAACTGAAGCACAGCACAGAGGCGAAAAAGAAAGAAGACACACAGCTTATCTGCGCATGCTCGGAATGGTAGCGCCACCTGTCATACTGTTACACGTGCCGTTCTACGCCATTCTACGCCGTTCTACGCCGTTCTACGAAGAGCAGTGAACACCACGGCGTTCGTGGTGTTCACTGCTCTTCTTGTGTCCGTGTCCTGCACGCCTCTTCTTTTGATTATGGAAGAAAGACTGACACATTCGCGTACAAAGTGCCACGGATCTTTCCGTCAGCGGCCGTGAAGGAAACAGTTTGAGCTGCATGGCTGTAGATGGTCTTAAAAACCCACTGACAAGATGCAATATGGCTGTAGAGGAGTGCAAAATTAAATCGCTGTAGGAAGTGTAAAATACGTAACATTTCAAATTATGGCAGTGATACGAGCGATAGCAAATCATTTAAAAACATGTGACCATAGTTCTAAAGTTCGAGAGGATAAAAATAGCACCAAAGCCTCCTGAAAACCTTTGTGCCCAAGGGCAGGGAGGCCGCTAACACAGCAGCAGCCTCCGTTCAGAAGCCATGCTACGAATTGCCAAGAAATATGATGTGACAGAAAATGTTTATCGTTTAAAAATGCTAAAAGTGACTCAAGTTTGAAAATAAGTTCCCTGCCAAAAAACATGCCAAGGTGCTGTCCGAATGCCATTGTAAAATGCTTTTTTTCTCGGAGCCTCTAGCTGTGCGCACTGCAGCAGGACACGTAGCAGGGTTCACCGCATTTGTCACACGTCAGTTGATCACCACCGGACAGAAGATATGAGTGTGTGCCCTATCCCAAGTCTGGAAAGTGTCACTTCTGTACAGCATGTCTTTGATACTGGTGGCCCAATATTCAGCTTGGTGACGTGTGTCTGTCGATTCGAGAGGACTGAAATTCAAGAGGTCTCTCGCTATTTACAAAGCTCCAGGTGTCAATGAACAGATAAATGATGTAGAACCGGGAATGTAGCAGGAGCCAACGTTTCGACAAGTCCACTTGTCGAAACGTTGGCTCCTGTGACATTCCCTGTTCTACATCATTTCTGTTCATCGATTCAAGCCTGCATATTCCCCTGAGCTTCTCTTCGAGTTTGGTTTTAAACCTCTACAAAGGCGTACCAGGTGGTCAAGAGTAGCTGGGCCCCTCTCTAAACCCGCACTGGTATGGGTCAAGCAAGTTTTTTGTTTCAAGAAAATGCATCAGCCGGTGATTTATCATTTCTTCAAAGAGCTTGCAGAGGCAACTTGTTAGTACTATAGGGCAGTAGCTTGACACAGAAGACGGAGCCTTGCCTTGCTTCAGGACTGGGATTACTATGGCCTCTTTCCAAGCCAAGGGAATCTCCCCAGAAGACCATATATTGTACAGAGAAAGGAGAGCTTTCTTTCTATCACATGAGAGGTCTTCCAGCATTTGATACACTATACACCTGGGGCATATTTGTTGCAGCAGCTCAGCGATGCAAACAGCCTTGCCACGGAGAAGCGTCGGTTGTAGGTCTAACTTCCAGAGCTTTTCCATTCTAGTTTCTGTGCTTCTATTGCTATCTTCTGAATGCCTGTGAATATGTAGTGCGATGAACTGGATACGCGTTCAAACTGCTCGCCAAGGAAGTCTGCTTGGTTTTTTTTTCAGGCTGACTCCCAGTGTGTTTACCAATGGGTCTCATGGTGCCTTACTCTATTGACCTGGTTCCAAACCCTAGATTCATTTGTACAAGAGTTTATACTTGATAGAAAACCTTGCCAGCTCTCTCTTCTGGCCTGCCGACATGTTCTCCTGCCTTGCGACTTGGTTTTCTTTAAATTTACACGGCTTTCACCAGTAGGCCTTCATGCTTTGTTCTGCTGCCTGGGTGCATTCCTGGTTCCACCAAGGAACTCTGCACTTGCTATGGCACTTGCCATTTACTACACTCGGAAGCTGCATCAGTTATGAAATAAAAAAAAATACTCAACAGCCCAATCAATTGTCAATGAGGACACATCAGCCCAAGATATACGGTGTGCTCACACAAGACGAAGAGAGACGAGACGACACACATGCGCTGACTAGCAAGTTTTATTTTTCTGACACCTTGATATACATCAAGTCTCAAAACAACACACAAAGACAAGGGCTGTAGCGCACTCCCTAGGCAAGATTACTCAGCCCCGATAAAAAACGCATCTCCTTATCCAGCAGGGCTATGGACACAGCTGTCCTTTAGATGTGCAATTTTTTCAGCTTCAATTATATCACGTGTCGTCTTCGTGGCGGCTGCATTTCGATGGAGGCGAAATGTTGAGGCCCGTGTGCTGTGCGATGTCAGTGCACGTTACGAAACCCCAGGTGGTCGAAATTTCCAGAGACCTCCACTACGGCGTCTCTCATAATCAGAGCTGGTTTTGGGACGTTAAACCCCACAAATCAAATTAAAATCACATGTCGTCTTGTCACTGCATCTATGAAACGCACTCGTTTTACGCAATTCAGGAGTACAATCACAATCTCGGCAGTGTACGCCTAGATATGACCAGAGATCCTACTTGTAACATTATTGTGTTCCAACAGTCCTTTGTTACAGCATCTACTGGCTTGGCCTACGTAAGCGCGACCACACGAAAGGGGAATCGAATAAACCACGCCTTTGGCACAAGGCACAAAATGGTCTTTATGGTTTGTGGAACATTCGACGTGACTTCTGCCCATTCGATTTACACATTTGCACTGACTAGGTAGTCTATCCGGTGCCGAGAAAACAACGGGGACACCTGCTCTTTTTCCTACTTTTCTCAAATTGTGCGAGATGCCGTGCATTTAGGGAACGACAGCAATATTTTTAGCCATTTTGCGTGTCACCTTCGTTCTTAAAAGCACCTCCGCTACAGAGATTAACAGCCAAATAGATGAGCAATGATGAGGTGCCTGTTGTGCCAGCAGACCAGGGTGGGCCATTATGGGCGTTTCTTGCAAAGGCCCTAGAAGGCACCCTCGGTGAGCAGCCGGTTCCTGCATGGCCACTGACATAGTGCGGTATGGTCCGCTACTGAAACAGTACCCGGGCCACCTGCATCCACCAACCTGGCTCTTCCTTGATTGTCTGCACCACCAGCTAGGCAGAATCACATTGAAATCTCGGGAGAACGAACACCACATTAACGAACTTTTCAGATTAACGAACTTTCAAGAACTCACGTGCAGACTGCTAATAGTTTCGATGTAAAATTATTTCACCTACTATGCACTTCAGAATACCGAACTTTTCAGAATAACGAGCGCCATATTTGGTTAAATGTTATATTAACAGCGCCTCAGTACTACGAATTCATATTGACACATGCGGTTGTTTTCGTTTGCTTAAAGAGAACGCCGTTATAACCTTCCTGTGAATCACATGCTTGCGTTCGTTGTTTGCGGCGAGCGCCGTTATCGCTCCCTGTTACGCTCAACACAGGCCGCGTTTATCTTGCATGCCACTTTGGGAACCGTGTCGACCATTCTTGAAACTTTGCATGCTGACGCATACATTTGACTGACTTCTGGAATTCCAGAGATAATGCGAGAACACGTTATGACGTGTGTATAAAAGCCGACGCATTGCGCCGCTACTCAATCTTTTCGTCGACCGATGACTGTTCACGCCGCTATTGCTGTGCATTGTCATTGGTTTTGTTTTGCTGGGCACTGTCATGTCCGCTCTAAGCCGAGCGGTACGATGCGATTGAGACACACGGCACTCCGATGTCACTGCCTCAAAAAAAGCCCCTTGTTTATTCAACAGCCGCTTTTTATCCCTTTACACCAGTGACGTCATAGGGCAGCACAGTGCTTGGCCCGAACAAAGATAACGATAACACTACAGGCACAAGTTCGCCCAATAAACAGTTCGTCTAACATCATCTTGAGTTCAGCGTGCGTCACGACCACGTGACAACTGGTGGGGGTGCTTCTTGGTCCGTGCGCCCCCGTCCAGCCGTGGGCCAAGTCCAAGACGCCAATAGGACGATTCCAACCCGGTTCTTCGACCTAACTGCAGACGAGGACTCCCGCCCAAATACCTGCCGCTTCCCGACAAGGACAAGAAGACAAAGGCTGCAACGAAACCAGCATCGACGATGACGGAAGCAAGATCTCCAGCAACCGTGGTCGTGCACCAACCCAAAGAGCTGCCTACCTTCCGCAGATCGTCATACGAGGACCCGGAAAGCTCGCTCGGCATCTACGACCACGTTGCAGCCCTTAAAAAGTGGGACCCCCACAAATAAGCTGCGCCATGTGTATTTCTACTTAGAAGATGCCGCAAGGACTTGGTTCGAGAACCAAGAGTCAATGCTTCCAACCTGGGACAAATTCCGCATGGAAGATGGGACTGCGTGGCTTCGACGTGAACACACTGCGTCAGCGCCCCAGGTGAGCAACCTCGCCCACTACAGTGCTGGAGCGCAGTGGCAACGACGACAACCATTCTGTTCATCTTCATCTGGCCACTACGTCTCCCCGGATAGCCGCCAGTACACCGGCCCCACCCGGGGCATATCTCCAAGCCCCTATCCAGGAAACTAAAGGCAGCAACCGATGGAGGTGCGGTTGCTGCACGATGCAATGCAGAAGAACCTCCTCCGCCGCCGCCGCCGATCACGACGCACAAACCCTCCAGACATAGTCTCAGCACGCCGCCTGACCAGAGTCCTCACGACAAAGCCTCGCCGCCGAAATATTTGCCAACGCGACATAGCAGCACCGGAGCAAGCTGACACAGCCGTGATCCGACGCCCCGACCTAACCGGAACACCAGACGACGAATCACCGACCTCAACGTGATTATGAACGGCCGCAGCGTCAGCGCCCTAGTCGATACCAGCGCCGACTACTCTGTCATCAATGGTCTCTCCGTTGCCAAGCTGAGTGGTAGCGACCGATTTGATGGTGACCTTGAAATCCCAGCAGATCCTCATGCTTGCTTGGCGACTGGCACAACAACGGGGACAGCCCACTCAGACGTCTTGACAGGCACTAGGATGCTCTCTCGCTGTGCACCTCCGGGGTCACCCCATCCTTCAGGGCAAACTGCAGTGGGCGAGGCTTGAAAAGCAGAGGCCGGGCTCCCTGCCAGCCATTGTGCCACCGAATGTGCCCACCCCTGGCACAAGGATTTGAAATCAGTCAGGACATCACTCACCACGTGCTTCTTGATACTCTGGCAGCTGCACGCATGGATCTAGTTTGAGCCCAAGAGCGTCAGCAATGAAGAAGCGTTGCCTTGCTGTCACCAAACCTGGGCTTGATCCTCGTCTGGTGAGAGATGTCTGGAGTAACTGCAAGGCACGATGCCCAAACCTCGGTGGACACGCCGGGAAAAGTCCACTCGAGCAGCTTCCTAGCCATAACTGGGCCCTTGTCAATTGCTGATGGGGTGCCCGCAAACTTCGACGGTCAGTCTGTACGGTGGGACAGACAACGAAACCACGCTCGCATGCCACATGTTGAAAGCTAGAGAATATTCGGACACGACGTGGAGCCTGGCCACCGAGACACTCGAGCCTGCCGTTGTACGTCACTGCGGCATACGCTTGCGACTGCTACCCAGAACACACTGCGCTTGCTCCCTGCTGCTGCTGTGCACTGCTCGTCTTCCTGCCATGGCGCAAGATGCCCAGTTTTTCCACACGTGAAGCCTTCGAGTACTGACACTGTGAAGGGCCCAGCCAAAAAAAACAATTGACTCCAATTGGATTTTCCAAGTGGAATCAATTGGAACCAATAGGAACCAATTGGAAACTCCCTACTTTCAACTGGTTACGATTGGGTCATAGGAGAAACCAATTGGAGTCGCCAATTGGAATGAAGTGGACCTAATTGGAACCAATTGGAAAGCTTTTGGTTCCAATTGGTTACGATTGAGTCACAGTGAGACCAATTGGAGTCGCCAATTGGAATGAAGTGGACCTAATTGGAACCAATTGGAAAGCTTTTGGTTCCAATTGGTTACGATTGAGTCACAGTGAGACCAATTGGAGTCGCCAATTGGAATGAAGTGGACCTAATTGGAACCAATTGGAAAGCTTTTGGTTCCATTGGTTACGATTGAGTCACAGTGAGACCATTGGAGTCGCCAATTGGAATGAAGTGGACCTAATTGGAACGGAAAGCTTTTGGTTCCAATTGGTTACGATTGAGTCACAGTGAGACCAATTGGAGTCGCCAATTGGAATGAAGTGGACCTAATTGGAACCAATTGGAAAGCTTTTGGTTCCTGCCGCTTCCCGACAAGGACAAGAAGACAAAGGCTGCAACGAAACCAGCATCGACGATGACGGAAGCAAGATCTCCGGCAACCGTGGTCGTGCACCAACCCAAAGAGCTGCCTACCTTCCGCAGATCGTCATACGAGGACCCGGAAAGCTCGCTCGGCATCTACGACCACGTTGCAGCCCTTAAAAAGTGGGACCCCCACAAATAAGCTGCGCCATGTGTATTTCTACTTAGAAGATGCCGCAAGGACTTGGTTCGAGAACCAAGAGTCAATGCTTCCAACCTGGGACAAATTCCGCATGGAAGATGGGACTGCGTGGCTTCGACGTGAGCACACTGCGTCAGCGCCCCAGGTGAGCGACCTCGCGACATCGCCCACTACAGTGCTGGAGCGCAGTGGCAACGACGACAACCATTCTGTTCATCTTCATCTGGCCACTACGTCTCCCCGGATAGCCGCCAGTACACCGGCCCCACCCGGGGCATATCTCCAAGCCCCTATCCAGGAAACTAAAGGCAGCAACCGATGGAGGTGCGGTTGCTGCACGATGCAATGCAGAAGAACCTCCTCCGCCGTCGCCGCCGATCACGACGCACAAACCCTCCAGACATAGTCTCAGCACGCCGCCTGACCAGAGTCCTCACGACAAAGCCTCGCCGCCGAAATATTTGCCAACGCGACATAGCAGCACCGGAGCAAGCTGACACAGCCGTGATCCGACGCCCCGACCTAACCGGAACACCAGACGACGAATCACCGACCTCAACGTGATTATGAACGGCCGCAGCGTCAGCGCCCTAGTCGATACCAGCGCCGACTACTCTGTCATCAATGGTCTCTCCGTTGCCAAGCTGAGTGGTAGCGACCGATTTGATGGTGACCTTGAAATCCCAGCAGATCCTCATGCTTGCTTGGCGACTGGCACAACAACGGGGACAGCCCACTCAGACGTCTTGACAGGCACTAGGATGCTCTCTCGCTGTGCACCTCCGGGGTCACCCCATCCTTCAGGGCAAACTGCAGTGGGCGAGGCTTGAAAAGCAGAGGCCGGGCTCCCTGCCAGCCATTGTGCCACCGAATGTGCCACCCCTGGCACAAGGATTTGAAATCAGTCAGGACATCACTCACCACGTGCTTCTTGATACTCTGGCAGCTGCACGCATGGATCTAGTTTGAGCCCAAGAGCGTCAGCAATGAAGAAGCGTTGCCTTGCTGTCACCAAACCTGGGCTTGATCCTCGTCTGGTGAGAGATGTCTGGAGTAACTGCAAGGCACGATGCCCAAACCTCGGTGGACACGCCGGGAAAAGTCCACTCGAGCAGCTTCCTAGCCATAACTGGGCCCTTGTCAATTGCTGATGGGGTGCCCGCAAACTTCGACGGTCAGTCTGTACGGTGGGACAGACAACGAAACCACGCTCGCATGCCACATGTTGAAAGCTAGAGAATATTCGGACACGACGTGGAGCCTGGCCACCGAGACACTCGAGCCTGCCGTTGTACGTCACTGCGGCATACGCTTGCGACTGCTACCCAGAACACACTGCGCTTGCTCCCTGCTGCTGCTGTGCACTGCTCGTCTTCCTGCCATGGCGCAAGATGCCCAGTTTTTCCACACGTGAAGCCTTCGAGTACTGACACTGTGAAGGGCCCAGCCCAAAAAAACAATTGACTCCAATTGGATTTTCCAAGTGGAATCAATTGGAACCAATAGGAAGCTTTTCGTTCCAATGGTACGATTGGTCCAGTGAGACAATTGGAGTCGCCAATTGAATGAAGTGGACCCTAATTGGAACCAATTTTTTCCAGCTTTGTTCCAATTGGTTACGATTGAGTCACAGTGAGACCAATTGGAGTGCCAATTGGATAATGAATGGACCTAATTGGAACCAATTGGAAAAGCTTTTGGTTCAATTGGTTACGATTGAGTCACAGTGAGACCCAATTGGAGCGCAATTGGAATGAGTGGGACCTACTTGAGAACCAATTGGAAAGCTTTTGGTTTCAATTGGTTAGATGAGTCACAGTGAGCCAATTGGAGTCGCCAATTGGGGATTAAGTCGACTAATTGGAAACAAGGGAACTTTTGGTTCCATATTGGTACGATTGGAGGTCAACAGTGAGACCAATTGGCAGTCGCAATGGAATGAAGTGGCCCTAATTGGACGGAAAGTTTCTGGTTCCAATTGGTTACGGATGAGTCACAGTGAGGGACCCTTTAGTCCAATTGACTTGCTATTGGAATCAATTGGCACTCGTTATACAATATTTGGGCTGTTATTTACTAAACATTTTATAATGCATAATCCTATATAGATGGACGATCGCTGAACTTCCAGATGAACATAAAAGAAAACAAGTCCAGACTGCGTTTCCACTCGAAGTGAATATCCGTTGACAGGCTGAAAATTTAAGCTGCTATTTTCCCAACTGCAAACACTGGGAAGTAAGTGCCTGCTTATAGACAGTTTAGCTCGAATTTCTGCTGTTGCTGGAAACAACTGGAAATGTGAGTTTCCTGCTGGAAACAGAATCCAGTTCAGCGTTCGGAATGTTGCTTACTCGCGAGCAGTAGATTGACTGGAGTGAGGAAACGACGCTGATATCGCATCTCAAGAAGCGCAAGGAAAAAAACTAAATGAACGGCGCTACAATTACGAGGACGAGCAAATATGACACGCAATGTTTTTTTTTTCGAGACATGTACACCTACAGTCGCCTCGCTCTCAGTTCTGATGCTCTAATCAACCGCCGTGTTGCTGCATGGTTCAATATTTCAAAGACAAGTAGGTAGCGTTGTTCTGTCAGCACTTTCATTCTACTTTTGGCAGATCGTATGCGGGGTCCTCCGCGCTTTTTCCCGTACTGTGCGCGAACCAGTTGCAATGCATCGGCACCCTTGCAACGTTATCGACGTCGAACAAACAGGCATTTATCATGATGAAGCATATGAAGAACTTGCTTTTAAAACACGAAAGTAGATATCACCGATATAGTGACAGGAGCTTCCAAAGCCACCATTTTAGCAGCGGCCATGTTTGTTGTTTACCAACAGCGCTGTTGCCTCAGCGTTAGTCACGTACATACATTCTTATGCATTATTTTATGTGCAGAGTAACTTACATAAACCAATGAAACTGTTAATTTTTCTAAAAATGGCATAAATTTTATTAAGAGTAAATAGAAGAATTACAGATGCAGGAAAAATTTTAATAAGAACAGCCGCGGCCCCGCAGATTCGTAAACGTGACGCATGTGTCATGGAGTCTGGAGAAGGCGCTGCACATGGCTATAGTGCCTAGAATATACTGGCCAGTATATTCTAGGCACTATAACATGGCGGCCGTGGCAGTGCCGGACAGAGTTGTGTCAAAGTGGTGTGCGTGTTTGTGCAGCGAATCAGCAGTATTTAAAAGAACAGGTGCACAAGTCTCGTTTTTACCTGTATTATGGTACAGGTCTGCACGCGAGCCGTTACTACCTACAACTGCTAGCTGCACGTTAGCGGCCGCTTCTTTCTGTACTACGCGTTGTGGTGATCCTCGGACGACTCTACTACTTGGAGGTAACTACATTTTTTTTTGTTCATTGCTATTTCAACACCACTTTTCAGCGTGCGTGTGCGCGTCTGTGTTTATGCCGAGAAGCCCACTTGTCAGCATGTGAATATTGACGGCTTGAGTGTGATTTGCATGAAATGTTGCTTGAAAAGCTGTTTGCATGACATGGATAATGGTTGGCTCGCTGGTTAAACGAGACCGAACCCAATACACAACATCATCCGCCCCCTTAATTTAAATACATTGATTGAGACTTATATAAGATCATTACACAACTGTAAATGGAAAATCAAGAATTGGACGAAATCTCGTCTGGTCGGGATGTAATGGCATAGTAGAAACAAAAAGACAGGACGCCGACCAAGAAGGTGTCAAAAATATAATAGAATGACAAAATGACGTTTCGGCTTCCACACGGAAGCCTTGTTCACAAAGCTGGGAGGCCCGAAGCCTCCAGCTTAAATCCGCAAAAATAATCGCTTGAGGCATCTTGCATACGTAAGCGGTAGATTGCCGTCGTTACGGTTAAGCGTGTTCCCTGTCGCTTGGATAGTCAAAGATTCCAAATATTGCCGTTTCATCCAGTTCTTTTCCCGGGCGATAACTGAAGCTTGGTCATCAGCGCAAGGAATCTTATACACAACGCCAGGGAACTTTTCCTTTTTTAGTTTGTCCTTGACGCTGACAAGCTCGTGACGTAGCTTGTGGCTCGGAATATGGGCGACTTGCACATTAATGGGCGTTGTGTGTAAGATTCCTTGCGCTGATTGCAATTATGTCTACGTGGGTGAAAGTGGAAATTTCGAGCGACGTCTAAAGGAGCACATGAATGACGTAAAGAAGAAAAAAGTCGTTTCCAGTGCCCTCGCAGAGCACGCAGAAAAAACGCACCACGGCTTTGATTGGGACCAAGCTTCAGTTATCGCCCGGGAAAAGAACTGGATGAAACGGCAATATTTGGAATCTTTGACTATCCAAGCGACAGGGAACACGCTTAACCGTAACGACGGCAATCTACCGCTTACGTATGCAAGATGCCTCAAGCGATTATTTTTGCGGATTTAAGCTGGAGGCTTCGGGCCTCCCAGCTTTGTGAACAAGGCTTCCGTGTGGAAGCCGAAACGTCATTTTGTCATTCTATTATATTTTTGACACCTTCTTGGTCGGCGTCCTGTCTTTTTGTTTCTACTGTAAATGGAAACACTGAAAAACCACAGAACAAAATCGCATATGCAACAACGTAGCACAAAACAAAAAGGCAGCAGTATACCTAGGGTTGTTCGTTTCCGGGTAAAACCCGATTTTACCCGATTCTTGCACCCCGAACAAGTTTCAGGAGAATCGGGTTAAACCCGATTTCTCCCCGAATAAACCTCCCTGTAGCGATCTGCACAATCGTGAGTTGCTGCTAACTCGTGTTGATGCTCTTCCCCTTCTCTTCTCACCACTACCTGTCTCCTTTGTCACCCCTTTCTCCTCTCTAATCTTTACATCCCCTCTCTCCTCTGCACGCACATGCGTGAGAGCGTACATGCACCCCCCCCCTAAAAAAATGCTTGCAGAAGAAAGTGGGAAACACGTTTGAGGCCGGCCACGCTTCGAGTACATTGTGAACAAATTTAGGGTGAAAGAAAAGCAAAGAAACCTGCCCCTTTGCCCACTGCAGATTAGTCTCGGGTATGTGCACCTGCTTCCAAGAATTTCACGCGGAAGGGACGGGTGACCAGTCGGTGGGGGAGAGATTGAGCGACGAAGAAGCCAGCCATACCCTCCCCCAGCGTCCAACCCCGCGCGAACGCCCCTCACTCTCTCGCGCGACACGAGACGAGACGCATATCGCCATCCTCACTTAGCATTACCAGGCGCGTCTTGTGAGCGCAAAGCCACCGTCGCGGACATAAGGCGGCACCGGAAACTTCAGCGTGGAGATGGGAAGAAAACGAAAGACACTGGATGACTGGTGTAAAGAACATGAAGATCTCCAGATCGCAACGAAAGACAGTGAAGGCACCCGCACTTTAGTGTGCAAATATTGCAACACCGAGATGGTCACCGATCCAGCGAAGAAGCCCTACGACCGAATTCGTGAGCATCTAATGTCATCTCGTCATAAGAAGTTCAAGACGGCTTCCAAGGAAGCTGAAACTGCGGGAACGTCTCAGCAGACGCTTTTTGATATGTCCTGTAGACAGCGTGCGAAAGAAACTGAAGCGGACGGCGTTATCCATGACTTTGTTCGTGCCCTAGCGTACAGCGGAATAAGCATGCACCAGGCGGACGGACCGCTGGGAGACTTCGCACGCAAATACTGCAAGGCCGCGAAGACCATGCCAACAGGACAAAGACTTCGGCTGAAATACCTGAAAGAAGCTTTTGACAAGGACATGGAGAAAATCCGCGATGATATGCGAGATGTGAAAGTGAGCGTCATCGTCGATGAATTCCCAGACATCACTGGTGTGCCTACCATCAACACTCTCCTGTGCTACTATAGCCAGAAAAACGTGAAGAAGCACGTTGTTCTGGTCGACGTCGACAGGGTAAATGCATCGAACAGTTACACGGTGGCCAGCGCAGTTAGCAAGGCACTCCTGACGGTTGGCAAGACGTGGAAAGACGTTGTGGCTACTGCCACAGACTCAGCGGAGTACATGCGAAAGATGGTTCGAGAAATCTGTCAGGCTGAAGGGATCCAAATCTTGCATGTGAAAGATATAGCACACCTTATTCATGTGAGTGTTGACCATGCCATTTCTTTACCATGCATGTCTGATGTTCGATCCGTAGTGATCAAGTTTGGAGCGTTATTTAAGCACGCTAACAAGCTTTACCAAAAGTACACTGAAATTTGTTCTTCTAATGGCCTCTTTGGACCTGACATTAAGAAGCCACCTTCTGTTGTCCCGAATCGATGGCAAAGCTTCTACAAGGCACTTGTGGTAGTCGTAGAAATGTGGAGCTCGTTAACAGAACTTGCTGAAAGCTCGCATGATAGCAGCAAAGCGGAAGCTATTCGAGGGATACTTTCTGAAAAAGAAGTTGTTTATGCGAAGGCAATCTTGATGAGAGATGCACTCGGCCCACTTTTGGAAGCCCAGAAAACGCTTGAAAGTGGGAAGCTTTTGATGCCCAGCTTTGATCACCTGGTAAACGTGAAGCTGCAGCAGATTGTCGGGGAGCTTTCGGCGATGATCGGTAAAAGCGATCAGGCCAAAGCTGTTTTGTCTATGTTACCCAAGCGCAGCGCTAATTTAGTAAAAACATGTTCTGAAGAGTTCTGCACGAAACTCGCCACAAAATGGCGCTGCACTCTTGGACGGAACGTCTCAGAAAAAGAGGAAAACCAGCTAACTTTGTGGAAGTTGGGAGCCGTCCTTGATCCGTTTCAGAAGCGTCTGCTGGGGCAGTCATTTGAGGACTACCGACCTCTGTTCATGTCCGTAACCGACAATGTAGATTCCCTTAATGACGAGTTCAACCAGTATTTGCTGGAAGCGAGCTCCACAAACCCAGCTGTCGAACTAATCGAGTATTGGCATGACTCTACTTCTCGCTACCCAAGGCTTGCAAAAGCTGCACTGACATTGTTGTGCCTAGCTAATGGTAGCTGTGATGTGGAGAGAACTTTCTCCCAGCTGAGATATGTTCAACGACCGGACAGATCTCGAATGGAGACTGACATGTTGCGCATGCAGATGATAATGTATGTCAACAAGGACGTGTAAAAATCGATGACCAGATTTTCGAGAATAAAATGTATAATTTCTAAGAGTCAATGTTTACTGATTCATTCATTTTCAAACACCACTGATTCATTTTCAAACAAACACAAAATTTCGGGTAGTATACTGTATTTGCTATAATACTCTGGTGTCTGTCCCAATTACCAGCTTGAAACACCAAATTTAACGTGTTATACTTAAAAAGCCCGTGATACGTTTTGATAAGCTCAGTGTAAGTTCTGATAAGTACAACCGTATATTTAACCCGAAAAAACCCGAAGTAAGGAATGGTTTCACAAAAAAACCGATTTTTCCCCGAATATCAGTTTGAAAAATACCGCCCGATTTTTAACCCCGAATTTGAAAAAATATAAAACCCGAAAACGAACAACCCTAAGTATACCCTAGGTGCAACAACGCACAGACAATTATGTCTATCAGGTTGCAGAAATAACTGCAGAGAAATTATTTTGCCTGTGCATGCAGTTAGTTTCCAGGCTATGCCCTGCATTACTCATGTGCAAAAGCCCACAGAAATTGTCTCAATTACCTTTTCAGTATTCAGAAACCAGATGTTAGGAAATTGCACTTTTGTCATTGGAGAGCTTTTGCCATACTCTACAAATAATAGTGCATGCACACTCATTTTGCCTTTTATTCCTTCACTCTTTCTTTCAGAGCAACCAAGGAGCTGCCATGATCGAGGGCTGCTGAAAAATATATTAGTGCCCAATAAACTCACTTTTTTGTGTATCCCTTAAATTTTGTGTTTTGTTGCCAGTTACTATTGCCAATTGGTCACTGCAACCGATTGGTACCCATTGTTCAGTCCTATGAAAACCAATTGGTCACGTTACAGTAGGTCCAATTGTGTACTAATTTATGACTGGAAATTTTCCAATTTGTTCCAATGGGAAATATTCCAATTGGTATCAATTGTTTTTTTTGACTGGGGCGAGTGGGCATAACCGCAACGACTGCATGTCCCAGATTTTGTTGTCATCTCGTTTACCGCCTCTTCCGTCGATGGTGAGCCGGCCACAAGTGTTATCTCTCCGGAGTCTTTGGCCGCAGCCTCCATCGCTTGCATTGCCTTCATGGCATCGTCCAGCGAGGAGTCGGGGAGTTCGAGAAGTCATGTCTGAATGGCGCGGCTGTTGATGCCGCAGATGAAACGGTCCCGGAGCAGCGAGTCCACCCGTTCCCCGAAATCACAAGCATTCGCTTACCCTCAGCGCAGCAATCAACTGCCCGAGGGCATCTCCTTCCCAGTGGCTCCGGCCGTTGAAGCGGAACCGCTCCACTAGCATAGACGGTGTGGGGCTGAAGTGCAAGCACAGTGTGGTGAACAGCTCACGCAGCGTTCTGTCCCGCGACATGACCCGTTTGAGAAGGTTGAGGAGGAGACACGGGGTTCCTGCCGCTGGCCAGCAAGACTGTTTCGCCTTGGCCGGGTTGTTCGTTTGGAAAAACGCGAGGGCTTGCTCCTCATGGACCCATCTCCTCCAGACGGCTCGAGCCTGCCGACAGGAGTGAGGCAATGCCTCACTGTTCTCGGTGGCGTGCACCGATGCATCCCTCGTCACCAGTGTCATGATCTGCCCCGGGATTGTGTACGAAGGAACCGAGCACCCATCTGAGAGCGAGACAGCCCACAACTAAATGCAGGTGAACGAGCACTGACCTGGGAGCGGTTGTGCCTCTCGGTATTTATTGAGCTGACAATGTTGCCTGCCGTGCCTGGGCAGGAAGGTGGCTTAGGGCCGAGGGGGCGTGCTTGTCACAACGCCCTTGGCGCATTTTTGGCACTGAATTGAGAAAATGTAGCAGGATGTGTCTTTTGGCACAGTTCAGTGCAGCTAGCGCACCGATCAGATCACTGCTTTAGGAGCTCAGGCGGTCGGTGTAACCTGCAATCTCATGCTGTCGTGCTTACGCTCAGAAACAGCGGTTGAAAACAAGGCTAAAACAAGCTAACAACTGCCCAAGACGTGTCAATGTGGAAGCAGATTAAGTACGGCTGAAGGCATATTGTGCATATTCTCAAGTAGCCAAATTGCACAAGACATTGATTACAACACATCCGTGATTGTTCTCAAGACTGGAGACAGCCAGCACCTAGTGGTGAATGGACCATAGTATGGACAGATCCTTGTGTCGTCCACCAGCCGCTGCATGCTGACGTGAGGTCATGCATATCCTACAGAATGGTGGTCCCTTTGTTTTAGTGCAGTGTTAAATACTTGTGCGTATCTTAACCCAGTTGTGTACAGAAGCATTTCCCATTGCGGTGCTATATTTGCACTTTCTTGAGATTGCGGACTGCATATGTAGTCCATGAACTAATAAGTGTGATAGCTCTGCCCATGTAGCCCTTTGTTTGTAGCCAAAGAAAACTGTCAGCCAGCACAGATGCTTGGAACGAAAAGCATGCATGCAAGCACACTCCACGAGCAGGAACAACGGGCAGCTGTGGCCCACTGCAACTCAATGCCAGACAGGACTGCTCAAAGTGGAAGCCCCCAAAGCTACTAGTCCTACTTTGTCTAATAATCCATGCCTTGCTATTGCACCGACGACTCCCTTATGGTGAAACTGTGAGTTTTTTAAGAGCAGTTCTAAGTGACACTGCCCTGACGGCACCTAGTGTTTCCATACAGCAGCAGCACTGCCACCCATGGACTGAACAGCCTCAATTCACAAGAAGCTGAGTGCACCAGAACCGATAATTGGCTGCAACTGCCCATGTAGCTTTCAGCTTTTGGCACAGGCCAGTGGGCTGCCAGACCAGACTCCCAATTAGCTAATAACATGGCCCGCAAGAAAACTGTCAACAGGCATCACTTGCGCTACACATGAAAATGTTTGTTTAGAAAACTCTGACGTGGTCTAAAGAGGTTTCAGCCAACCCATACTGCATGATCTGAAAGACAAAACTAACCCACGCAGTTATCAACCTACATCATTGAGATCAGTGCCATGCAAGATCCTCCAACACATATTCGCGTCAAACAATGCACAGCATCTCAACATTAACAAATTCTTTTTTACTAACCAGCATGGTTTTAGGAAAGGTTCCCAGTGTGAAACACAACTACTGAACTTACTAACAAACTACTACGCCATCTAACATTTCATCAACAGTTCGATTGTTCACAGATAGCTGCATCATTTCCTGCAAATCACCCGCAGATCAAAGTGATCTGCGGGTGAACTATAAAGTGAAGTAACCACTTGGTCGACATCTTGGCAGATGTTGCTGAACACAGACAAGTGTAAGTTGATATTCAGCCACAAGGAGACTAACTTATCTTTCAATTATTCACTGAATTAATACTTTAGTATCCCACGCCTTTTCTTACAGATACAGCTGAGACCGCTTATAATGTAACCGCTTATAGTGCAGGACCGGCCATAGTGCAGTTTTTTTACCCTCCCCCTTTACCCTCTGATAGAACTTAATGTATGCACACACCGCTTACTGTGCAGCTCTGTCAGATGAAAGACTGGTTATAATGCGGCTGCCGGGAAATCCGCGGACAACTGAGGTAGCGAGCAGGCTTCACAATGAAAGTGCACTGCCCGAGAAAAGCGCAACTAATCGCCATGGAGGAGGAAAAAACGCAGAATGAATGAGCAAGGAGCGGAGGGAAGAAAAAAAAAGAAAAAAGCCGCGGCAGTAGTGAGTTGCGGGCGCACCCTGTGAGGACAGGATTGATAGGATTGCCAAGGCGACGGAGAACGCTGCTACGGCCGTTTGTCAGCTCCCAACACACACCCGTGATCGCATAATGTCCGTGGTAGTGGTGTTTGTCTCCAGTTCCTTTTTTTTTAATCATTTCACGCGATTTCTTGTGAACCCGATCCCTGTGTTGCCAAAGGCAAGCTTCCCATGCGGCGCGCCGCCACCCCACAAACTAGGCCTAATGAGCGCTACCTTTTCGGTGCTGGCTGCAGATAGGGTGCCGCGGGCTACTGTGGTTCATGGTGGCCGCGTGGACGAATCACTTCGACAACGGAAGAGGAGGCATGGATGGCAGGTGCACCACTCGAAGGCGATTTGCGGTCGGTACGTTTTTGCCATCGCGCACGTGTCAGAAGGATAGCGTATGCAGTAATCGGTTCCCGTTTCTGCGCAGTCCGGTTCCGTCTGCATAAACGTCGCCTTTTCCTTTTTCGCACTGCACTTAAATCTTTGAAATATCCATTTTCTTTTTTTAAGCGGGTAAAAGCAGCCTGGTCGCAAGCTTTGAATGTCTAACATGCGCCGCTACCTGTTCGACAGTTTTTTTTACACACGTGCAAAACGACCCAGCACCTCCACCACGTATGAGGCCTCGGTTTGGACGACGTTTATTCTCAGTAGCTCGGCAGGTCGCTCGATGATGCCAACGCGCTGGGCGCAAAACACAACAAGATACGCAGAACGCATGGTGATGATGATAAAATACAGATGACGAAGACGTGCTTAATAAATGCCCACACTGGTTATAGTGCGGTACTGCTTATAGTGTGGGTATTCGCGATTCCGGTGACTTATGTTACAAGCAGTCTATGCTGTACACCACAGCGCACTTCCCAAACGGATCCTCATGTAGTCTATCGCAGCATCGTTTAGGAACACCATGTTGCATTACACGCCTAGATAATTTTCGTGGCAATGAAAAAACCATGGGCACGTCAAACCTTGAAGCAGCCTTCTTAAGGTTAAGTGCCACCTTATAGGGTATAACTACTGGTCTTATCTTTTCTTGACACCCTAAAGCAGGACTCTGGTTCTTACCCTTCTTTAACAATGCCTCGACGAGAAGAAACCACTGCACTGGGAAATTCAGCTGATAAGAGGCGCGAAACTTGCTGATCAAAGCTCTTCTTCATAGTGTGCCAACATGATTTTTTTAACGCAGAATCTAAACACGTGGAAGCAATTGCTTTTTTTACAGTTTTGGAATGGGCAGAGTCAAAGAGGAGAAATTCCTTTTGCGCACGAGGACTGTACATCCAACAGGTGGGGTTGTCAAAAACATTATTATATATGTCTAAAAACTGAAGCCCGTTGTCAACGAATGTCTCAAACGTAAAACTAAGCCCTTTACTGTGTCCAGTAAACTTTTTTCAAACCATATCCACTCCTTGTTGCAACGAAACAGCAGGCTCTGTTGCTAAAACAATCGAGAAATCACTGACATACCCAAGAGTGCATAATAAAACCATGGCCCCTCGCATTGCCTCGTCTAAACGAGCATCAACTTCTGCCAAAAAGATTTCACTTAAAACCGGTGCTACGCATGAGCCGATACAAATTCCTTGCTTCTGTAAGAACAACTGATTGTCAAAGGAGAACACAGTTATGCAAAGTTAAAACTCTAAAAGACCTGAAGAGTGTCCTGCGCCGAAATGCAAGATCCCCGTTTTTTTCTAAACATGGCCCACACTGCCAAGGGGAAATGCATAAAAGAGACCTTCTGCGCCAATTGAAAATGCACCGCCTATCATATGATTATCCTCCAGAAACATTATTATTTCAGACGAATTCTGTACACGAATTGGATCATCCAGTTTTAAAGAATGCAGGTGCTACTGAAGGTGCGAAGAATCATTCTCACTGACTGTGCACATGAAAGGAATGCCAGGCTTATGCTGTAAAAAAGACCGAGAGGCTTTTTCCTTTACAGTCACCTATGCCCTTTGCAAGCTTATTCAAGCCCAGATCCTTGCACAAAGAAATTGCCTTTGATTCTACCCTGAGCGCAGCTTGGTTCACTCTAGTGAAGTTCTTCTCCAAGGCCTGAGCTGCCTTCGACGTCATGACGACAACATCACCCTGCTTATCCGACACAAGCAGGCGAAGGGAAAGTTCTCGACTCTTCCAAAGTAGCCCTTCCTTGGGTGCATCTTTGAAGCGGTCCACCCCGTACAAGAGGCATCTTTGCTGATCCTCAGACTGTGCTTTCCTTGACACTCGTCGATTCAGCGACAGAAACTCACGCGCAGGTGTCCTAGGCGGCACACTAAACTTTGGTCCTTTCTTGAAGATGTCGGCAACTTTATCTGGTACCTGAAGGTTACCAATGACTTCTAGGTTTCCCCCACCACCGGACATCTTGGCATGCTTGAGCAGATGAAGGAGCAAATTTTGCCACAGGAATTCAGTATTCTGCGAAGTCTGCTTCTTGATAGAATGGTACCTTCGCTCCACTACCATACTGCAATGCCCAGTGTAGCACGCATCCAGTCTTGGAGTATTGCATTGATGTGCACCCGAAATCAGCTCTCCAGAAATCGTGCCCACACCAAGTCACGTCCAGTTTTCATAATCAGGTAAGCCGTCTTTTCGCCGCAGGGTTCCCCCTCTCGGTCTTGACTGCCGTTTCTGAATCACTCCTTCAAAAATTCAAGCACGGAACGGGAAGCACTACGGCTGAGGTTCACCAGAAGTCCCCTAGGCCTGAAGTTGTACCTTACATCCATAAGCTTTCCCACAATCTCAAGAAGGTGGCAAACAGGCACGGTGTGCCTATTCGTTTCTCTGCCCAAAACAAGCTGGGAAAGTTGTGCCCACGTATTTGCAACGCAAATTAACGTGGATGCCAGAAGAACCATCAAACGCCGTTAGCAAAATGTTCCACTGGAGTGGTGTATTGCACCCCCTTGTCATGTGGGATGTTCTACGTCGGCGAAACTGGCCGCTGCGTCAATGACCGATTGGGGGAACACGCTCTAAATTTGAACAAACTACATGACAAGTACGCCCATTTGGCTGCGCATGTCATCAAGTGTCCTGGTTGTGTGGCACGGTTGAAGGAGACGACGATCCTAGGCAAGAGCAGTGACAAAATTGCACGTCTAAGTCTGGAAGCCTACCATATCAGAAAACTTGGCAGCAAGTGCATAAGCACCCCGTCTCTCTCCCTTTTTGATGCGGAATTTAATCTTCTTGATGTGGCTATCGGGGGGTTACATTGCTAAGCAATACTTTTGATTGGGTTCTTGTGCTTTCCTGGCTGCTTTTTGGCGCTTGCGTTGTTGACATGTCTCCCTCCCCCCCCCCCCCCCCTTTTATTCTTTTGTCCCCCTCCATTTCCCATGCTTCTTTGAGGCACTTATAAACCACGTCATTTTTCCAGATAAAGCCAGTTGTTAGTCCGCGCTCGTGTGTCCTTGTCACTCTTCCTGTGTCGTCTGGTTGCGCCGGTGCCTTTAGGTTTTAAAAACGCCGCATTTGCAATCTCCATAACGGTGAGGTTCGCTCCAAGGATTGCGGTAGTAAGCCAAATTATGATAGGGTAACGGTGTTGCCTTATTGTGCACAAACTGTCACAAGGTCTCAGCAACGTAGGCAGTAGGTACGGGGTAAAAATGGTGTCTTCGGCCCCTAACGAACTTTTGAAAATCTGCCCACTCGTTAGGAAGAAATTAGAGCAGAATAGCAAAAAAAGGCAAAAAAAAAAAAAGCCACGTAAAACCGACGTATGGAGATCGGCATTGTTTATCATTTATGTGTGGGAATGTGGGGCAGACTGGCAGGTGCATTAATGTGCGGCTGAAAGAGCATGCATAATCAGTCACTGAAGAAGCATGATAGCACGCAACTTGTGTCTCACTGCAACACGTGTTCACCTTTTTTTGAAGGTGCTAAGGACCTGTCAGTACACAGGTGCAAAGTAACTCGCGAAGTGATAGAAGCATTTCACGTAAAAAGTATGGGAGACGCATGCGTCAGTCAGCCATCGCTGTCGCTAACTGACAAAGAGTTTGCCTATTTGCTCAGCACGTGTACTGTTAAGTGATAATCTGTTTTCTGACTAGTTCACACGTTTTCCAGTTTTCATTCGGTTGTTTTATTTGCTTCTTTTCCTGTGTGTTCTTTCAAATAAAGATTCTTCAGTTGCGAGAGCGCTCGTCCTGTGTTTCCTTGTTCCCAGTTTTTTGCGCTGCCACTATGCATTTGTATAAGGATGCCTCATTCTCTTTTCAGTGCTAACAGTTAATAAGCATTGTATAACAAAGTTCTCATGCTCCTGTTATTATTACCCCTACATATGTGTTCTCCCCCCTTCACACCCCAATGTAGGGTAGCTTGCTGGGCGTGTTGGTAGAGATTCACGGTGTAAAAATTTCAGCAAGAAACGGTGCGAGCACAAAGCCATTCCAACGTAAGAGCCTGTGAGGTGATTCAAATAAATAAATAAATAACTAAACACGCACCTGATGCGGATCTTGGTGGTGTAAGTAACCAGGTCGTCGAGGTTGGCCGCCCAACGAGTCTTCAGCTGAGAAAAGAACCCTTCTTGGAGGTAGGCTGCACCACGGAAGCGAGCCATGTCGTCGACGTAGAAGCGCCGCTCATTGCGGTGGCGTCTATAAGCATAGGGCGCATAGAGGTGCCGCCCAGGAAATTGCTTCCGGTCAAAGTACACACCACAGCCCAGGATCCGCTGGTTGCCAGCGACCAGCGACATGGCCTCACCTGCAGTGCATCGTGCGCTTAGACATCTTCCCAAGTAACGGCACTACTACATTCACGATACATTGGCCCAGACAAGATGGCCCACCATACATTTTCTCCTCCTGCTTTTTTTTCAGCAGTGACAAGCATTCCTACTTGCCATTCCTAATACAGTGTCCACCACTGCGGAATTCGACAGAACCTCCTAAACCTCGGAGCTGCCTATGAGGCCAAGCTGGCCCCCCCAGCTGCATCCACACATGTTCCATGCCTGCCCTTTCTTTACTCCATGCTGTGTGACTGCCATCACAGTTCACACACTTCACACCTGGCCTGAAGAGACTGTCCTTTGCAAGTATATGGGCTTCGCCGTCTAAAAGCATATCCCCGCGAGTTGGGTATTCATGGCCAAACTCAACAGATTTGTGTCTGTTGCCAGGTCTCTGGCAGTTCGTATGATCTAAGGGTTAGGTTAGCACTACAGTCGACGATCCCAGATGTAGTGCTCTAACGGCTATAACAACCTCATTCTGGTGCACTTACAATCGTAAGCAACCCATTGAAAACTGCATTCGCTCACTGAAACTGGGTTCAGATATAGCAAACACTTTTCTGCGTGTCCTACTTTTACAGCCAACATTTCAGACATGATCATTACAAAAATATGGCACATATGAAGTGACGAAAACTTAAAAATAAAAAGTCACGCCCCACTTAAAGTGCTGCTACCTTGAAAACACACAGAATGCACAGGTGATTAGGAAAGACGGCAAGCTTATGTAAGAGGTCTCGCTGTTTTCCCATTACCGCCCACAAAAACTTATCCCAGTCAATATCCAGCTGTAGACTGCTTCCGCAGCTCACGACAAAGGCTCCAGGAGAGCAAGGGTGCAATTCAGCTGCCTTCAAGTACAAGGAACTTTTCTTTAGGCATTAGCTCGATAATAAAAGCAGCGAATCACCATTGGTACATAGTCTGGAGCAGATACGGCAAACACTGGCCACAAGCGAGCACGAAACAGCCAAATGTGAGCTCGCTTCGAGGGTGCTCCACCGCCACTTTGCAACGGCGATGTTCCAGTTGTTCTGCTATTGGTCGCGAGACTGACCTACAGGTGGCAGCACCGTCAGAGCATTCGTGTGGATCAGCGGACCGCATCGAAATATATATAATTATATAGTAGTACTAATATATAGTAGTGGCGTCATCAGCAGTTTCAGGCAAATGTTAGCTAAATGAAATCATGTCAATGACTGGCTACTGTTTATAGATGTGCTCCAATGTCACATTAGAGCTTGAAGCACACAGAACATTCCTGTTACATGTGAAAAAACTGAGGCCATGACATTCACAAGAGCACATAAGAATTGAGCCATTATGAATTTCAAGGTGTCCCCACTGAAGAAGTGTCCACATTTAAATATATCAGAGTTGGTTTATCATCTGCTTTATTTTGCAATGAACGCATTAATATCAAAACCAGTAAGGCACCCAAAACACTTGGCTCCATTAAATGTAACCTGTACGTACTTGGTGAACTCTGCTACTAAACTGCTAGCATACACCACACTTCTCCACTCAATGGTAGAATAAGCGTCCATCATTTTGGAATCCACATCAGTCATATCTCATCGATCAACTAGAACCGATACAAAATAAAGTGGCAAGATTTACCACCAAGAAATTATTGAGCAGCTACAGCATCACAGATAATAAAGAATCCCTTTCATTGCCCTCTCTTTAAAAAACACAGGCGTTCTTATCACATTTTCATACATATTCATACCTTAAATGCCTCAACAGAGACATTGTGTAAGGGAGGCGAAATACAAAGGTGAAAGAAACAAAAAAACAAATTATACAATAGGCAAATGGAATTGCAATTCCTGGTTCCACGAAGCTCACATTAACAGACCTCATAATAGTTCCTGGTGTTTTGCTCACACATTCAAAGTATAGCCCTTCTTTGCACGCACAAATACGTATCAATATTCACCCTTTCTTCTAGCCATACATCAGTGGAATGCCCTGTCTAGGGCCATCGCCTCTATCACTGATCATGACGTCTTTCTTAATGAATTGAAAATTTTTTTTGTGCGTGTGTCTGACCAATATTTATTCGCTCGAGTATACATTTTACATTTTTTTCTTCTTTTTTGTATCCTTATTCTTGTATCATCATCATCAGCCCATTTTATGTCCAGTGCAGGATGAAGGCCTCTCCCAATGCTCTCCATCCTTTCCTATCCTGTGGGAGATGATTAAATTTGATGCCTGCAAATTTCTTAATTTTGTCACTCCATCTGACAGCTCTGTCGTCCATGGCTATACTTACCATCTCTCGGTATCTATTCTGCCATTCCAACTGTCCATCAGTTTTCTAGCCTTCTCATTGTGTGGCCTGCCCATGTCCATTTTTTCCTTCTTAACTTGGATCGTTATGTGGCCCTGACCTACTCCACTGCCTTCCTATCTTTTAATGAAACACCTTTTATTTTTCATTCCATCACCCACTGTGTGGTTCTACCTCTCTAGCTTCTTTGTAATTCTCCAACTTTCTGCCCCATATGTCAGTACTGGCAAAATGCAGTAGTTAAAAGCTTGTTAATTTAAACTTCATTATTTTGAATTATTCGATAATTCAAACCAAGTGACAAAGTGCGGCCAAGCTCCACAGGAGCACTCATGAGTGCGAATGCAGCAAAGTGGCCATCCACTAGCTGCGGCCATGGCAGTAGTGGCGTCAGTGGCTTGCGTTGGTGCATTCTCTACAGCATTTGTGTCTAAAGACGCAACGGTCACGCCATTACGAGAAGCATCAATGTGATTGACAAAGCAGCATAATTTGCCTCCAAGCTTACACCAAGGCATGCTTTGCTGCCACATTAAGACTGCGCGAAATCACACTTTTCGACAGTGGACGGACGCAGCTTGTTGCAAGTTTCTGTGTCGCTGCCTATCGCAATCGGGTGACAAGCTTTGCTACGAGGATTCGGTGTGCTTTGCTGCGAGCTCCATCGTAGTTTACCTTGTGCAGCAAAAGCGCATGTGAAAGCTTATGCATGCATCCAGCCACTGCATAATTGGTTCGGTGCGCGTAAACACTCAAGGTAAGGTTAACCGCCTGAGAGATCAACTTTGATACAGCTGGCATTAAACTGCGACGACATATCTGTACACCGCATAAATGAAACCGCAGTCTTTCATTGCAAACGTTAGATCACAGTCACGGAGGGTGAAACATGCAGCTACAATGTGGCTACAGCGGTATATGCACTTTACACGGCCCTTCACGTGATTAGCAATGTTTTAAAGTGAAGTTTCAGCCAGTGATGGCCTGTCTAACACTACATGAGGTGATGATCGCTAAACATGATTTAGAACAAAGAATGTCGCAGGAGCCAATGTTTCAGCTAGTGGACTGGTCTTTGTCAGGATGGCGACTGCCTTCTCCAGCGTTTGTTTATGTACGCCATTGCATGCTCTCCCATGTCCACAGAAGGAGAGGAGAAAGAGAGTGGCACGTGCAAACAACAAACAAAGGAGTAGGGTGTAGGGGAAGTTGGGTGATAGGCGTTAGCGTCACTAATATAAATGGCAAGAACGAGAGCTTCCAAAGAATTCACTCGTGGTACATATCTTGAAAATGCATCGTGTGCGTAGCACTGGAAAGCAGGAGTAAGAAAGAGTAAGGCGTTGCAGGAGTAAGGCATTGCACCCCACACCACCCACGCTGCACACTTCACCAAAAGATTGTTGCTAAAAATGCGAGCGACTACCCTGTTTAACGCCGTCGAACTGGATGGGAAATCTGCGCCTGCAAGTAGAGTTTTGGGAAGAAACATTGTTAGCTTGTACATACCTTTTGTAGTCTTTGTTAACCCCCACCGTATCCAATAGATTCAAGGGTTCCCTTTGAAAACCTTTCAAAGGGGAACCCTTGAGTGATGCGCATGAAATTTTATTTTCAAAACAGTAAAAAACAGCCAAATGGCATCGTTACTTCACGACTTGGCGCCCGCTGCGACAGGCTTATGATGGCTGCATTTTGACCCATTGCGATGGCCTTTTGCTTCAATTTAACGCGAAGTTTGCCCACAGTGCCGCGAAACCGGAAAAATGGCAGCGGTCTTCCAGGGTTCGGTTTTCGTTTCGCTCCACAGAAAAAAGTTCCACTCCGTCTTCGTCCCAGAACAAAAAAAAAAAAAAAAAGAGCACGTTCCGTAATGGTTCATAACGTTTTTTTTTTTTTTCAATTAGAAAAACGAACAAAATACTTAACATTAAAAGTATACCTTTAAAAACAGCAAAAATACTGAACTAATACATAAAAATGCAATAATAATTGTTGGGGTTTTATGTCCCAAAGCCACAGTTTGACTAGAGGGAAGTCACAAAATGTTTCGAAGCAAGGACACAACACAAACTTGGTATACATAGCTTGCACGTGACGTCACGACTGCCCCGCTGTCGGCGCGACGGGCATGCTGGAGGACCATGGGGACCACTTCTTGTTTCGTTCCCTGCAGCGCCGTTCATACAGTCGTTGATTCGACCGCGTTTTGGTTCGTTTTCTCTAAATTTCTAGGCGCAATGTCGCCGCCGTCCCTTGCGGAAAGATTATCAGCCTGAGTTAATCGTATCGGCACGATGTTTATGTGAGCAAATGCGCGAACGTGCGACGATGTCGATCCCTACACGAAGCTGCCGGACGCCGACGGGCACCAACGCTGTGTACTCGAAGTGACGCGCGGGGACATCGTCAACTACTTCGTTTTTCTCCGTACGGCTTCCATCTTCCGGCAACGACTGGCACGCACGCAGTGCCGATCGACTCCGCGACTGCCGCTGCACCAGCCTCGCTTTTCAGAAGGCGCCGTCCTTTCAGCGCGCTGTTCATGGTCTGCGCTGCGTCAGTGTAGAGACGTCAGTGTCCCATCGATATTTGTGCCCTCCAAGATCTTACATGGAATGCCTACGAATGCAGTTTGTGCTGTTCTTTTCCCCGTGTCCCTAAATTTCAGTCATAAAAAAAAAAAATCGTGACGAATGTCATACTTCCTAATGCAAAATGTGAGCGCAGCCGTGCGCGCGTGTGCTAATGATGCGATATGCTGAGCAAAAGAATTAGATATCTGCGATCTCTACCAGCAAATATAGCTTGCTGCGCCGACGAAGCACTTCCACAGAGTGCGTCACCCACTGTTAACAGAAACTCGATCGCGCTTTGAAGTACGATGAGCTTCCGTTTCGGCGGCGCGAACAGCTGGGTTCCCCTGACTCGTAGAAGGTTGTTTTTAGAATACTTCCATGGTAGCCCAGCCGGCCCAACACCACCGGCCCCGGCAAAAGTACGTCGCGCGTGGCTTGAGGCGCGCGAGCCAGGACATCTTTCGCTACGCTCGTTCGCGATCGGTTACGACGGGAGCCGACGGACGATGGCAGGAACAGGCGCATAACTGTGCTCGCAAAACATTTGTAGGCTCTTGTGCACACTTGGATGTATCAGCGTGGTCGGTGTTGCGATCGGCGCGCTTGATACGCATCAGCCACTAACTGCGCTGCCTTGGGATTTTAGCTGCTTCGTGCGGCCGCATTGACTGTGTGCGTCTTTTGGCACGTGAAAAAGGTTTGTGTTCTTTCACACTCGTCTCTTCATTGCTCTCCTGCGATTCGAGAACTCAAATACCGCGGCTAACGAGAGCGAGTACAGAAACGCATACGCGTCCGCACTTTCACTGCCGCGGCTGGTCCTCCACGATGGCGAAACGGTATCCCGCAGCGCCTGGTCGTGACGTAGGTGCAAGGCATGTATTTATTTCTCCTCAAGTTTGAATCCCAAATTTTCGTTAAGGGGGGGGGGGGGGGGGGCGTGTGGGCAAACGATTTCAGAAGCTGCAGGTCATCAAGTGTACTCGTCGATAAGCGAGACCGCTGCTATGACAAAACAAACTTGAGTGCTGCAAACGCCCTCTCAACGCTGACTTGTGTGGCTGGCAACACCAAGGGCCACTTGTGATAACATGTACAGCTCTGGCTGCCGCTCTTTGCGCTCGTACCAAAATTTCAACACATTCGTGCTTCTTGGAAGGCGCGGCTCCTTGTCCAGCATTTCCAGTAAGAGGGTGATGTCCGTTGATCCTGGCTCAAATGTGACTGGGCGCCAGCCTCAGCTTCCTTCGTCTGCAGAAGTGCCTCGAGGGCATCTTCTGGTTCCTCTGAAGCTGGCGCAGTGGTGCTCTCTGGAATGCTCTGCTGAAGGCCTGTAATACGCTTCCAGGTTTTACACAGATTCATTCTCACTCGATATTTTGGATCAGGCGTCAGAAGAAGGCGATAGCGGTGGTCCATGTACAGTGCAGCACAAGAGATATCCATACTGCAGAGATTTCCCTCTCGTTTCATCACTGACTGAACGAGGGCCTGTGCCAGTGGCAATGATGTCGTTGCTGTCGTCATAGAACACGTCAACCATGCACCGTAGAAATCTCCAATTGTCAACTGTTTGGCCTGAAGCGTGGCTTCTTGTGCCGGCTGAAGGGATTCTATGAGCATTTCTACTTTTGCCCATATGCTCACAGTCCAACTGGCGGTCTCGTCGTGGGGGAGAAAGTCTTTAGCAAAGTCCTTCAATTCGACCAACCTGGTCAACATGACCAAGTTTGACATCCAACATGTTGGGCAATCAATAATAGGCTTCCTTATCAAACCCATTGCACTTGGTGCGTGGAGTTTCCTCGCAAGTGCAACGAGAGTGTTGGAACCCGTGTCCTTCAAAGCGTCACTAACAGCCAGTGTGTGCAGCACACCTGACGCCTAACTCTGCCCCACCAAGGCACATCATCTGCATTGTCTAGCAGAGAATGTTCAAATTCCGGTAGCCAGTTCCTCTTCTGAACTAGAAGTGTCCGTTTCACCAAGAAGACGAGCAGCCTTTAGCATACTTGCACTGTTCTCACTTCACTTGGGCGACACTGAGGTTGACAAAGTGCCTGTGATGTGAGATGCTTGTCTATCAAAAAGCTCCTTCATGGCCAGCGGTTGAAGCTTTCCATTTTCGGCATACTGTACGTTGATGCCAAGCAGAGCCCTGTCAAGACGCGACGCGCATTCGATTTTCAAAGAAATCTGTTCTCTCAGCGTCTGTGAACATTCTTCTGTTGTTCCTGGACCTTGTCCTTAAACGGACCGACAACTGACCAGAACCTGCAATTAGATTCTGGCAGAAATGAAAAAAAACCATGAATTATGGTGATATATTCAAGCATACTTAATGGGGTTTGAGTAGAATTTGTATTTTTAAATTGCGTTTGAAAATCACAAAATATGGGTATGTCGTGCAGCGTAGCCGCAGAGGCTTCTATATGGAGTCTTCGGTTTGGTGTGCGTAGTCAGATGCTTTTATACGCACCATAATTAGTGCTCAAAGTTAGAGCACACATATTATTAAGCATTCCTGCTCTGTTCTGTGCTGCCCACGAGGTTTTTCTCTCGTGTCTGCGAAACCGGAGTGTACAGCGCGAATTAGTGAGTGAGATCACAAGTCACATGTAGGCTGGATAAACAGAACATTGATTTCTTTATATTTTCACTAGTTTCCTTTTCCCATTGCCGCCTTATAATCGCTATTGCCCTCACTGTTTGTAACTCTGTGGTCTGTAAAGACTCCATAGTTGCCGCAGATGAAAAGTTCGGATTTTATATGTCTCGCGGCGTTTTCGGCATTACTACTGGATGATTGGGCACTCTGACCGGATAGGCTTTCGGTTGCACTGATAAAAAGAGGTACTACAAAAATTGGTTGTCGGGCCCTTTAACACTCTCTGCAGTGATGGCTCGCTTAGCACTGAGCGCTTTTAGGACAGGATCAATTATTTTGCAAAAGCCGGAGTCATCTACTAGCTGAAATGGCCTACCATTTCTCATGACTAGCTCAATGCAACTGTTCATAATGCTGTCTTCTGTTATTTCCAGCCAAACAAACTTCCACAATGTGGGTTGAAACACGCTCTGATATCCACTTGCCCGAGCCACCACACAGCCCTCGACCTCGTCCGACACAACACGCTTTGTAGAGCTGGCTTTGTCGGCCAGAACGCTGTCGTGCACTCGTTTGTGGCGCCGCTGCAAATGCCGCTCCAGGTTTCCACCGTGGTCGCCCGACACATTGTGCTCGCAGTTCTCGATCTGATATATTGATTTGTTTGAGACACTGTCATACTTTAAATGCCGTCGAGCGCAGTTTGTTCTGTCGCATACCATCGGAACTAGCTGTAAGCCTCGGTGAGGAAACGTTGCACCAGCATAAAACAAAACCATAGGTGCAAAACAGCCGCCGCCTACCACCATGGCTCGGAAGCGTAAGCAGGCTCGGGTGACTCGTAGTGTTCCTGTGAGCGTCTAGGCGACTACTGTAGTTTCTGTGATAGTTGCGTTTTTCTATCGCAGTTTTATGATTGTGTAAGCCTTCAGCGGCGTCGAGAAACAACGGCTGCATAGTTGGCTGCTCGAACAGGACCAAATACTCGCCAGGAATACACTTCTACACGTTTTCGGTGCTGATGCTGAGGGTGTCGGAATGAAATGCTTTTTGTTTCGGTTTTAGTTTCGTGCCACCAGAAAAAGTATCATTCCGTTTCTGTTCCACAATGAAAAAAAAAAGTTCCGTAATGGCTTGTAGCGGTTTCCATATGTATGCAAAAGACTGAAGTGATACTAACTTTAATAGAGTTCCCCTTTAGAAACCCTGCACAGGAATAAAACAAACAACTTTACCATGAATTCCTAACCAAAATAACGAAAATCAGTGCTTTTCTAAGTTATAGTATTTAATTTTCTCAAGAGTTAATTAGAAATTTTCTGAGCAGGTTCAATGCTTTGAGTCAAGAGTGTGAGCATGATCTCAGAAGCAGCCCGTCATCGAGTGCACCCTCTGATATGCGAGGCCGTTGTTCTGATCGAGCAAACTTAAATGACGACGGCCTGTGTGAGAGGCACGCAAAAGTCCACTTGAGTTTAATACAAACAGCTATGGTTGCCACTTTTTTCGTTTCCTGCATTATTTCAATACATCTTTCCTTTGAAATACCTGCCCGAGATGCGAGCTGACGTTGAACCTTGAGTTATGGATTATTGCTCACGTTGCATGGCCTGATGTCGATGGTTTGACAAAGCATCGTCTGGTCGGGAATAAGCATGAACAAAAAAGTTCAAAAGTTTAAAAAGTTAAAAAGTTTAAAATGCATGACCTCGGTTGTTCCGGATCGCAAAGTTTTCCCGTGAACTGAAAAATGATAAAAAATATTTCGTTTTTGCTCCGGCACGAAATAATAAATAACGTTCCAGTTACGTTTTCGTTCCGGTCAAAAATATAGTTTTTTATTTTTTTGTTTTAGGAGCTTGCTCAGCAAGCTTCTTGTGCTCGCGCCTTGTCCAGCAGCGGCGACGGTGTGTACATGTTGCCCAAGGCACCGGCTTTCCGATGACTTCAAGAATGCTCACTAGATGGCGGCACCGCTCAAGGCGACACACACCACTCTCAGCACGTGCGCTTCCTTTCTCTTCGCCGGGAGCTCACGCAGTGAACACTCTTCGTTACCGCTCGGCCGCATGAACACCGCTCAAGCCAAGGCAGCAGCTCGGGCTCGCCGTCAAGCTGTGGGCCAGCGAAGCAGAAGCAGCCCGCAGCTCCGGGTACATTGCAAAAGAACATCTCTTGTGTATATATAATGTATATCAGGCACGTAGGCAAGGGGGGGCCCAGGGGGGCCCGGGCCCCCCCCCCGAAATTTGTCGTCAGCCATTAACGCAGGGGTATAGAGGCACAAGTACAAGTAGCACCGGGCGCATTTAAACAAATGAAAAACAAACGATAGTCAAGGAAGTCACTAAAAACAGCTAACCAAGAACCTTTATTCCGAAAGCACTTCAATTCCAAAAGCACGGCTACGCTTGCCGAGGATTCAGCGTCCGGCTCCTGAATCAACAGAAACACCATGCACTCTCCCGTATGTCGGAGGCGTTAGCGAAACCATCGGCCGTATTCTCAGAAGAGAAGGCATCCGAGTGACTCACAAGCCCACGAACACATGTTCTCTACATATTGCCAAAGGTCGTTCACCGAAGGAGAGACCCAAGGCACTGTATACAAATATGCAATGCGAGCTACATCGGCGAAACGAAAAACCTCAAAGAAACATTTTGTCAGCACAGGAATAACCTCTAACTTTGCAACAGATCGCAACACGATAGCTGAACACTCCCAGGATAGCGACCACCGTATCAATCTTCCTGACACAACGGTCGTACCAACTGAAACTACTGAAACCAGTTATCGGAAATAGTTGCTGCTTTGTGATTGGGGACAGAAACAGAAAACTCCGCAACGCGAGACATTTTAATGTATGTAAGACAAGCTTGTTGGAAACAAAATTACCAGAACGAACAAAATGTTGCCATACGGCTTCGAAACCAAAGAAAACGACGTCATCTGCCCGTACTTTGTGCGACTTTTCTTCGTCGCATCAGTATGGTTGTGTCGGGTTTTCTGGGCAAAAGCGACCATGACTATATTGCGCGAAACGGGGATTCTCATCTACGGTTAGGGCGCTCGGTAGTTGGATTGCTTCAAGGAACAGTGCAAAGAATGACAGGACATACAGAAAAAGATAGCGTTGACTCCACCGGTGGATTCCCTGAGGAAATGTCCTTCTTAACGAGAGGAGCGGTGTCTTTGATGCTGCATAGCTAGCAGGCGACATATTGCGGGCGTCATTTATAAGTTGCGTAGTGGCGGCAACTCAGGGAGCATTCAGGTGCTTTGTTTAACTGATAGCTGCGCAGCGTGGGAACAAGCACGCGTACGGCTTTGCTTTGCCGCAGACGCAGTGTTTTTCCACGACCGGACGGCGGAAGCTAACGGAAAGCTTGGAAAATGGGACTTTTGTATGGAAAGCGACGGCTTCGAGGGCCCATTAACCCGTTCAACCCTGCTGGCACCTCTACGAATCCCACCACCTTTTTTCCGCTGTCTGTATCGTGGGGCAGGCGCCCGCGTGGCGGAAGGAGTGAAAAGGGTATAAACAAACAAGGTAACCAGGGTCGCTTGTTCTGCAGAAGGGTACTGTGAGCCTCGTTCATTCCATAGGTAGATGACCTGAAAGATTCCCTCAAACGGCGCTTTGCAGACCATCGGAAAACGCGGCGAAATTTGCTATTTGTGTTGCCAAAGCACGCCTGCAAGGGCAAATTTGAATCTGTTCAGCCGGCCTTCGACTTTTACCTCAGAGATATGACAACAGCGCACATCATTACGCTAAAAGGTGAATGGGAAACGTGGAAAACTAAATAGCAAACCATTCAAGAGGAGGAACTTCCCCGCTCTGCGACGGGTGCTTTACCTGAATGCAACAAAGCCCTCGTGCCGAACGTTCACACACTCAAGATATTGGCGACAATCCCGATGAGTACAGCTGCTGCAGAACGCAGCTTCTCGACAATGAAAAGAGTAAGAACATACATATTTTGAAGAACCGTTCAGCTGAAGAGTGGCTTAATGCCTGGTTCTTATGTCAATTCACCGGATGCAACTCAGTGTCGACGAAACTGTGTTTATAAAGAAACCGTGACGCATGAAAAGTGCAGCGTGAACCACTTTTTTTGGCCAAGCTGCATGGTCGCCTTCTTTTTCTTTTGCGTTAACTTTTACTATATTGTAAAACCACTCGCAATGTCATTCTTTAATATTGCTTCCTAAAACGAATATTAACGTTCTGCATCTTTTGTGTGATGAAAGCATTCGTGCTTTGGTTCTTTGTGGTTCAATGAAATTGTTTTCGCGAATATGTCTGTTTTTTTCTTTTAAGAGTTGCTGTCATAAAGTGGCTCACGTTCTTCTCGCACGCCTGTAGTTGAGACAAAGTGTGAGAAATTGAGTAGAGAAAGCGTCCGACAAATATTTTTTTTACTTCCTGCAAAGTGGGCGCCTGATTCCGTTGCACTGCTCTTTTTTTTTTTTGGCTCCTCTTTTCGTCACTGACTCTGTATGGCCCTTCTTCGTCTAGATTACTTGGTTAGAAAGTATTCTTTCTCGTGCACAACCACTAGTTTTACTGCAGTGTCAAAAAACTTGCTTTCCATCTCGGATGAACTCGTCTTTTGTACTGTATTCCACTCTGTTGTCATTCTCGTCTAATAATTAAACGCCTTCTATATTCCCGGGCAAGTTTTTTTAAGCATTGTATAATAATGACCATGCTGTTATTGGCGCTGTTGTCGCCCCCTTTTGTTATGTAATACCCTGAAAAGGGCCTTTAAGGGTGAATAAATGATGATGATGATGATGATGATGCTTT
Source organism: Hyalomma asiaticum (assembly GCA_013339685.2). NCBI lineage: Eukaryota > Metazoa > Arthropoda > Arachnida > Ixodida > Ixodidae > Hyalomma > Hyalomma asiaticum. Next base: position 6,040,023 of record CM023486.1, on the reverse strand, counting down.
TTGGGCCCACCCCGAAAAAAAATCCTGGCTACGTGCCTGATGTATATAGTCCATCAAAATGTATATAGTGCATCCAAATGTCAATTAATAAACATTCTGTATGTCACGTACATATAACAACATTGTCACGTCTACATATGATGGTAGGAGACGTGTACGGACGATTCGCGGCTTACCCGATCATCTCCCAGCAAGCCCCTCTAACTTTGTGGATATGGCAGTTTTCGTTTTTTGTTCTGTTCAGACACTCTGTGGTCACCACTGTTCCTATGTCGCCACGGGTCCTGCTCGTAACGACGCCACCACGATGCAAAAGCCAATGATGTCACCATGCTGGCTTGTGGCTAACCAAGGTCGCTACGTCGCCAATGAATTCTCGGAGATGCCTAGCTGCATCAGCATTCGCAAGTCGCCTTAACAGGAAAATAGGTGTTTTCCGTAACTGCACGCAAAATGGCTGATTGTCCCATTTCTCCCTTATATCTATGGTTATCGGTTGAGCGCGTTAGGCACGACATCTGAGGTTGCCTCGATGCAACTCGAAGACCACTTAGGATAGCTGCCTGCACAGCACGCATGACGGCACGCCGTGGTGAGCAGGAGGGACCGCGATATCCCGGAGGAATGCAGCATTGCGAGGAAACAAGGTTACTGCTGCTTGCACGCGGCTACGCCGAGCTATGCCCTGCAACATGTGCCAGTTTTATCGGGATACGGGAGTTACGAATCGCCATGCTGAATGGCTCGCAAACACCGCAGATCGAGGGAAGTGAAAAAGCCAGTCCGGCCGATCACGGGAGTGCAGGAGTTCAAAGTTGGGGGTGTGTTTATAACACGGGAGAAAAAAGAATCTGTAATTTGACTACTACAGTGTCGGGGTGTGTTTATTATGCGAGTGCATTCATCATGTGAGTAAATGTGTGTGTGTGTGTGCAAATTTACATGTATGAGACGTAGCACTTCAGGAATATTTCATTTATTTGTCAACGTTTCGGTCAGAGCCTGACCGAAATGTCGACCAATAAATGAAATATTGCTGAAGTGCTATGTCTCATACTTATATTCATGCGGCAGCCGAAGCTACCTACTTCGCCAAACTATACATATCTACATATATACTATACATTTTGTAAGGGAAGGAGACAGCGCCTTTGCTGCAGGCTGGCTCATTGCAGGGTGCTCATTGCAGATTTTTGCCTTTACACTCGGCCACGACTGCGAGTTGAGGAGCTGCCAGCAATGTCTCTGTGAGGTGGCATGAGTTCCTGTGCCGTGCTCGAAGGCTTTAAAGACGATTTCCTCGTCAGCCCTAAGAATGGCCCAGAAGGTCTTCGATCAGGAACCACCATTAGTCAAACCTGTTGGCCACACTTGGCATAATTAGTTGCCGAGCGACAGTTGATGCCAGGGGACGGCAACGTCTCCAATGTGGCCATTTTTGTTGGTCTGACCAGGCATGACAAGTATGGCGTCATCCTGGAATGCACGGAACTCTGGAAGTGCACATCGATTTGGCGATGGTAATGCCGCACCTGACAGTCCGGAAGTTACCGTACCAAAGAAGTCGAATTGCTCTGACAGTAATGACATGGCTCGCTTGACGTCGTTGAGGTGGCCGACCTGGCTCGTGGTCTGCGGCCATAGAGAATACAGTGCCAGTGGTCGTCACGGCAGCAGGATGTTTCAACAGCGTCCCTGCGCAGCTCGTGTGCAAGGGGTTGTTACCATGGGAAGCATGAATGGGCATCCCGTGGAAACAGGAGCCCCTGCCTGGTCGTGGGTCGATGCGATGGTGCGACGCCGGTGTAGTACTGACCTTGGGACGCCACCTGGACGTCGTCCCCGAGTGGTCCCATAGGGTGCGGCAGAAGGGTTGCGGAATCCACGGTAGCGGAAGCGTGTAAGGCATTCCAATGCGATTCCTGCAGCGTCGATGACCTTCGAGGATGCCCTAAAGGTGTGTCCTTCACCGACTGCACCATTGTAAAGGAAGGAGAACAGTGCCTTTGCAAGTAGGACAGCTGTTCAATTTCTCCCCTATGTCATCTTACTTCTCTCAGCCCCCAAGTCTGAGCACTCAGTTCCCTGTTACAGATTTTCACCTTTAAGATATATCTATATTGTACTATTAATGAATGAGTAGTGGGCAATGGGCAACCCAGTTTTCCTGGATTCATGAAGACGACGACGAGACTGTCCCTGGACCTTGTTGTGGTGTAGCTTGAACTGTGCCACCTCTCGCTACCGAACACTACTATTCGAGGAGTGTAGTCCACCTGAACACTCCTCGACAATTGGTGGAAAGTGCGGGGTACCTTTGAAGACCCGAAACCTGGAACTACGCAGCCGGACAATCCCCTCAAAGACTGCCATGCCTGAAGATGCTGGGCCGTCCAACCCTCCCCAGGCAGCCCCATCGCCTGCAGTCGTTTGTTCAGGTACGCCACGCCAGTGAGACCCTCCCATTTTTAGTGGGACTGATGATCGGGACGTGGACGATTGGCTGTCTACATACGATGGAGCAAGCGTGCACGACAAGTGGAATGACGTCGACAAACTCAGTTACGTCCTGTTTCACCTCTCCGGCGTAGCCAGTCTTTGGTTTCCGAACCACGAATCCAACTGTTCCATCTGGGCACAATTTAGAACGAGGTTTCAAGAAGTCTTCGGCCTTCCTGCTGTGTGCAAGCATAGGGCCGAACAACAGCTGCGCAGTCGCGCTCAACAAAAGGGCGAAAATTTCACAAGCTACATTGAGGATGTAGTGGGCCTATACCGGGGCATTAATCCGTCCATGACTGAAGATGAAAAGGTAAAGAATGTCATGAAAGGCATAGAGGATGACGCCTTCCAAATGTTATTGGCAAGGAAGCCTCGGACGGTCACAGATATAACTGCACTTTGCCAGAGCTACGAAGAGCTGCGCAAACAGCAGCTTTCCACACTGCGTGCTCTCTCTACGGAGAGCAACATTGCTGCTACAAGCAATCCACCACTATCCAACCAAATCAAGCAGTTCATTCGACAGGAAGTCGTGCGTCAACTTTCTCTTTTGCCTAATGCACGGGTGTCTGAGTCGACCTTGTCGCCCGAGCTCCGTCAAGTTATACAGGACCAAGTAGCCGACGTCGTTCCGCTTGTTCAACAGCCACCCCCTGTAACAGCTCCACTGACTTACGCTGCCAGGCAGAGACCTTTCACTGCACCTGCGCAATACACACCTACCAGCACCTTCTCTTCAACACCGCCTGCGGCTGTAAACTACACCCTTGCGAGCGCCTACTATCTGCCACCGTAGCCCCTGCACCTGGCTCGACCTGCGGTTCGTGTTTTCAACCCGTGGCGCACCCAAGACAAGAAGCCGATAGGTCTCTCATGCGGCATCGCTGGTCACGTAGTACGGTTCTGCCGCCGGCACCCTTGGTATCCTTCAGACTCTGCAAGGCCACAGAACAGCGGTGTATGCTCCCCCTACCGTCCGCGCTTCGATGCTTCGCCTCATTCCAGAGCCAGGCGTTGGTCCCCATCTCCTCGTCGACATTCTCTATCGCCACTTATCCGCCGCCCTGAAGCTGTTCAAGAGGAAAACTAAAGGCCGCAGTTCCAGAGGCACGAACTGCGACCTCAGCGAACTACTTAAGCCCTCGTCTATTCCCTGTGAACGTTATTGAAGTTTACGCTGTACATATTGCCGTTAACGCGATTGTCGACACGGGAGCCGCAGTATCAGTTATTTCTGACCAGCTTCGCCTTAAACTACAAAACGTTGCCCTTTCTTGCAGTTTCCCTACGTACAGCAAGTGCAGAGCTGGATGAACCCTTGGCGAAGAGTGCCGCAAACTTGCCCATACGTTCACCTCCAAAGACCAGCAGCACCAGAAGCACCACCGAGACCACCACCGCTCCTGGTTCGTTAGTGTGGCTTTGGGTGCCAACCCCGATCCCTGGATTGTCTCCCAAACCAGCCTCTAAGTACGTTACCGTGTCATGAGCCACCTTCGTCCTATCGGGTGCCCGCTTCTTTACGAAACTCGGGTGTGCACCCGCATCTTTTGCAATGCTCAGCCAGAGTTTGCGCGCACTAGTTTCGTAAAGAAGCGGGCACCCGATAGGACGGAAAGAGTTGAAGCCTACTACATTTTAAAGGCCGGTGACAATTGCATTAGCACGCCTTCATTACCACTCTTGAACAGTGAAGCGACTTTCCTGGAAGGACACGTTTCACGCCATTTGGGTGGTGCTGTTTCTACCTTTTCCCGTTTTTATTGACGCCTCCTTGTACATCCTGTTACCGTTCTTTTTTGCCAGTTTTTCTTGTTTTGTGACGCACCCCATTGGGACGTTTAAGGTTTGTTGTCGTTTTGCCGGTTTTCTTGTTTATGTGATGCACCTCATTGGCCTTTAAGTATTGTTGTCGCTTTTCCAGTTTTTCTTGTTTTGTGACGCACCCCTTTGGCCCTCTAAGTACAGTGAACTCCCGTTAAAACGAACTCGGTTATAACGAATTCTCGGATATAACAAACAAAATGGGTATGTTTGTTTGGTTTCCCATAGACTCAATGCAAAAAGAAATCCTCTTAAGACGAACCCCCTCACAGGTAACCTTCTGTTAAAAAGAACTTTCCCAGTGCTGTGGACAGCTGCATACCTGTGTTCTTTTGTTGTCTCCCCACCCAGGAGAGTACAAAAGAACCAAAGACTAAGTAATCAAAGCTACTGGGGTGCCAGCAATAAAACTACAGAGTTTTATTGTTGGGGACCCCAAGTGCTAGGGGCACCCTGCCTTCTTGGGCCCTTTTGTTGTCTCCCCACCTCCTGTTCAGCACCTACAGGGAGAGTACAAAGGAACACAAGGCAAAAGAATCCAACAGGGCTTACACAGAGACTCTGGGTACTTGAATAAAGTTGGCCCTCCCCAGCCCCCAACTAGTAGAGCAGTGATAAAGCAAAGCAGAACAAAAAAAGGGAGAACCTGGGCTCCCACAAAGGGCCAAGAAAAAGGGGGCTGATATAAAAAAGTGAATGCTGCTTTTTATCCACAACAAAGTGTACACATTAGACCTTTTGGCTGATCAGTACCTCCTGGGGCAAGTGCAGGAAAACTGCCCTGAAGAAAGACAGGCCTAGTTTCTAGTCTGGGCAGTAAAGGAGTCCTGGTGGACATGAATGCATAAGTGAGTATCCTCAAAGATGCCCCACAATGCCTAACCCATTGATTGGCAACACAACTGATGTGCTCACTGAAGAAGTGCTTCAAGTGCCTTCGAAGAATATGGGAGGTAGCTTGTGCCTGCTTAAGTTCTCCAATAAACAACCTTTCCCAGCAGCATGGAGATACTGGAGGATACTTAAAATCATTAGATGAAATGCTATTTATGGCTGCTTGCCAGTGCTTGAAGACGGTTTTCAAGTTGGGTAAAAATATGGTTTCATTTGTAATTTTTTCCCAATTTCAAGTCTACTTGATTGACTTTTTGAAGTAAGATGTTTGGATCCACCTGGGCATGTGGCCAATCCATTCTTGGAGGCACTTCTGATAAGACGAACAAATTGTCATGCTCCCCTCGAGTTCGTCTTAAAGGGAGTCTACTGTATTGTTGACTGTTCTCCAGTGTGTGTGTGTTATGCAGAGCCGCTGTTGTTTGCTATATCGACCAAATCTTATAAACTTTCCGCTAGCAATTCTTATTGCTTTCTTTGGCCTTGTTTCCTTCCTCCAGCAGCGTCACATTTGTAACTTTTGTAATCTGATGGACAGGCATGCAACTGCAAAACAAGTCATGGAGCATTCTGGTTAAAGCAATGTTTCCACATATGCTTTCATGCAACACTGTTTCAAGATATGATTTCCCTCATAGTTTTCTGATTAACACGAGTGTCATGCCCTTGCCACCCCTTGTGACTTGTATATATGTACGTACGTTTTTTCAATAAACACAGTTGGAAGTTAGCGCCCATCCTGTGCTCTTTGTCTGTCCCTGTGTTCCTTTGCGCTACAATACTTTAAAGAAGTCATGAACCAACTAGCCAAGAAAACGTTTTGTTGAACAGCCAGAAACCGCCGACAGATTGCACGTTCGTTTGTCAGCTGGTAAGTTGTGGTGGTGGCATCGGGGAAGCGCAGGTTAAAAAAAAAGGGGGGGGGGGGAGAGAGAGAGAGAGAAAACGGCTGAACGTCTCGTAGCGTCTAGAGACTAAGCTGCTAGCTCTGACAGTCAATATGCACTCGATGCGCTTGCCCAGCTAGCTTGGGCCGTGCGACGCATGTGATGTGCCCGTTCATGTGACTTGTTGATGCAAGGCTAGTTGCTCTTGGTGCGCACAACTTATGTACCAGAGAGCGCGCCGTTGGGCACAACGTAGCCCATGCATCCGCACTGTGTACTGATAGCTGCGTGCACGGTTTGGGCAGGCTGAGAAAATGACAATGTGAACGCGCGCATTTTGTTACATGTTAAATGACTTGCCTGAAGATGCAGAGTAGTTTAAGCACTGAAGCAAGGGACAACACACGCGCGTTCCGTTCCCGACGCATTCAGTGCTGACGGCTAGCACTCGCCGCCAGCACTGCCGTACCTTCAGGCACGTTCCAACATGCTTCATTAGCTATATAAGCAGATGTTTATTGCTGTTTCGTGACGTTTTATTGCCTAAATTACGTGAAATTGTCAAATACCTTAATATTTATATCAATGCATGCTTTTCTGGCAATACTGCATATTTTTCTGTGTTTGGGTCATATGTTTTCCCAGATAATACGTTCAGTGTTGCATTTTTTTTTTTTCAGAAACATATGAACGAGGTTCTACTGTATGAAGGAAGAGGAGCGGGCCAAGGACTTTGAATGGGCAAACTGGATGATGCATAGTTCTGGCTGGATAAGAAACATTCGATCTAGTTGCGAACAAGCAGATGAATGTTTAGGTGCAATAATCAACAAAAGATGAGAATGAGGAACCTTATCGAAGGCTTTTTCATAATCTAAAAATAGAGCATCAGTTGAAATGTTACAGTCCAAGTTTAAATGAATTTCATTAGTGAATAGGGCTAGTTGTGATTCACATGAGTGCCCTCTCCTCGAACCATGCTGATTAGGATGAAAGTCCACCAAGTTTAGGAAATGAGCAACATAAGAGTAGACGACATGTTCCATCTCATCGAAAAACAGCAACAGCAAATCACGCAACAGGCTGAACTTATCACGAACCTACTGAGATTACATAGCCTACAAGGGGACACAGTGGAACCAAATATTTTTGAGGAAAGGTCCTCAAGCCCCATCTACTGGCATTGGTTCTACGAATATGTATGTGAGGAAAATGGCTGGTTGTCCGACAATTTGAAGATTGAGAACATGCGCCGCTACCTCAGTGGATCAGCTAAAAAGTAGTATTCATAATTTGCTTTATCTTTATGTTCAATGTTGCACAGTGTATATCTGCTTCTGTTATACTTTAAGCACTGCATTTGTGTCATGACATGTCCTTTGATATCGATTTGCTCCCCCCCCCCCCCCTTATGTAATGCCTTGTATAAGGTCTTTAAGGGTTTAATAAATGATGATGATGATTTTGGCGAGTTTCTATCATAACGCCGTTGAAAATTGGGATGCGGCTCCACGCTTGACACACCGAAGCGGTTCCCTGCTAGAATGCTTTCTTGAGAAGTGCCGCCTATTATATGAAGCAGAGCCTAAGTTGGCACCATCGGCAGCTCTAATAACACAAGGACTTGGTGCTGATGTACGACACCAGGTTCAGATAAGAGCACCAACTACATTTGAGGAACTTCTCGAGTGCGTTCAATTCATTGTACCGAATTATCACAGCAGCTACCAGCAGACTAGGCTTCCAGTTCAAATGACCTGCGTGTGTCACATGTATGCCTCAAACATTGCAGAAACAAGTTACTGTGAATGAGAAGAATAGGACTGCATGATGTCCAGTTGCCCGCTCTCGTGAGGGTTGATGATGTGGAAATGAAAGCCCTTGCCAATCACGAAGTGGAGCCAACCACTTGCATGTTGGCAGGACTGTGCGTGTCGAGGGATACGATGGGTCTCGCAAAATGAATGGGCATCAGTTGTTCTTGAATTTCAAGGCCACAGAACAGCAACCGATTGTATGAGATTTCACTTACGACTTCCTGTTATCTCGCCCCGATATGAACAAGTTGAAAATGAACGCTTACTGGAACGACAGAGTCTTAATTGAAGATGAATTAACTAGAAGGTATGAGAAAGGGCTGCTGACACTCCTAAGGCAAATTTACTGTGAGGGAGACATACAAACTAAATACCCAGAGCTTTTCTCCATAGGCAACTACGCCTGTGCAATTAAATCCTATGAAGTTCTTTTCAACCTCGCAGATGAAACCGTTGTTCGAAGAAGTTCATATAATATGTCCCGAGAAAAGAAGATACGGTTGAAAGCAGAACTACAAGCACTGCAAGATGCATTATTCAACCATCGGTTTCACCATTTCAATCGCCGATTACTACTGCCCCGAAAGAAGATGGGACTTTTTGTCTTTACACGGACTACAGGGCTCTGAATCGACAAACAGAGCTGATACCATATTCAATGCCAAGAATTGATGACATTACTGACGAAACCAGTGGTTGCCGGTGGTTCTCACGATTAGACCTGTGCAAGGGCTTCTGGGAAATTCCACTGAAGGAAGAAACAAAGTATGCTGCGTTTATTACACCTTTCGACTTATATGAATACAACAGACTACTGTTCGGGTGGAAAAACTTGCCAGCATGGTTTCAGAAAATCATGAAAGAAACGCAGAAGCCGTATTTGGGCCTGCTTTGTAACATCGATATCGATTACATAATCATTTATTCGAAAACAAAGGAGGAACATCGGGACCGCCTGTCCCTAGTTTTTCACGCTCTGAGAGATGCATGTCTCAGGGTGAACTTTAAGAAAAGTGTCTTCTTTCAAGAAAAGGTAGTGTTCCTCAGAAGGGTTTTTGACAGGTGCACGAAAAGCACGAAGCAAGAATCGGTGGAAAGAATCTCCAAACTAGTGAAGCCCTATGACGTACATTCAGGCAGTGGCCAGATCCAGTCCTGCGGCTACCCACCGACGACGAAGCGATACCATCGCAAATGGCACGCACACAGCCGTTGCGGCAATGTTGCTTCTGCAGAGTGATGCCAGCGAAACATGAGGGCCTCACTTCCTTCTCAACTCCCCTGTGTCACTCAAGTCGGCAATACTGTCCGTGCCGCTTTGTCGTTTCGTCCTCCCTCCAAACCACGTATCATTTTCCCAGCTGGTTGCATGAATTTTTTTTTATTTAGCCATCACGCCGTTCGCGTTGCCCTTTTTTTTTTTATGCAGTACACACGTGTTCGACTGGACTTCCGTATCCACGCATTCAGTCGCTCGAGTCTGTCACTGCAAGAACGACTGCCTCAATGGAAACTCCAGCCGCCAATCACGCAGGAGTTTGGCTTTTATTGTGCGTGAATAGAGCAACCATGGACTATGTGCAGTTTCATGGGTTCTTTTTTTAAATATGCTTTTAGGGTTGACTGTGCCATCCCTACCGAAAAGATGTCGGATGAGGCGCTGGTGGAAAGTGTCCGATAGCACAGCGATGGTGACGAATCTTCGGAGGACGATTCGAGCCGTGCCTTCTGCGTTTTTGCTGCGAAATAAATGTGTTCTGGGCTAAGTATACCTCCATTTGCCCCTTTGCTTCATTTGCATGCTTTTTTTAGCATTTTCATACCAAAACTGGATATAACGAAAACCTCTTTATAAAAAAAAAGTGTGCGATCATTTGGCAATTTCTTTATATCCAGGTTCTACTGTATGTTGAGGACCATAGGGACTGTTGAAGTTGCGCCTCTAGCAGTCGAAGATCCTCTCCTCCCCAAAAATCACCTGGCTTACATTACTCTTTGCCATTATTTAATAAATGATAACCATGATTCCACTTTTGGTCATATGTCAGGTGCATCGTGGGACATGCACCATGCGACCACTGCTACATGAGCTCCTCGAATTCCAACTGAAGGTAACGCGAAGCCAAAAGAAGCCAGATGCCAATAGCAAGTCATTACATTTTCCTCCCTAGCAAGCGTCAAGTGGCATTTAGACAAAATTTCTCTACAGATATTCTCTTGTAAAGCCAACAGCTCACCAATGATCTGGTCCTGTGTGAGTGAGCGGTCGGGCACCCGAAACTCGGCAAACAGTTCCTTGGGGTCGACTGTCTGGAGGAACGCAGAGAGGAAGTTTGCCAACCGCACAGCAGAGCGCGCCTCATTTTCCAGATGCCAGTCACGGCCATGTGCCACATCACCAGGGAGCCGGAGCAGCTCGGGACGCACCTGGCCAATTTCAGCGCAGTTGGATGCTGTCACCTGCACAGTCGAAAGGACATGCTCCATTGTACAGTTAAACCTGCTTGTAACAAACCTCCATATAACTAATTCCTCGATATAACGAAGTTTTTCTATTCCCCGCCGTTACTCCATAGAAGTACATGTATTTGAGACCTCTATGTAACGAAGTGCCAGCGGGATACCCCCTCGAAATAACGAATTTTCTCCGCCGACAACCTAGAGATTCTGCCCCAAATTTTGTCGCTTTAGCACGAGCAACAACCGGAAGCACCTGCTCCGCCGCGACGGAATGCGAAGCGAGAGCGAGCGCACGTGCGTGCAAGCGTGCGCGAGGCGGGCCTGCATCCCTCGACTCGGTGATCTTGCCGCCGTGGGCATGTGATTTCCCCATCACTTCAAACCTGATCCTGCCGCTTGCTGCAGCTGGCCTAGCCCGCCAACCCTCCTTCCCAGTTGATGTTGCCGAGCCGCGCCGGCTTAAGACAGAAAAAAACGAGTTGTTTTTTTTCAACATGCTCACAGCATCACTCTTTGGTTACTGTGCAAGCCTCTGCGCTTCACTTCACTAACCTGACACTCGGTGACAGAGCTTGTTAGGCCTAGCTCGCATGGTCGCGGTTGGCGCGCCTCACGGGAAGCTTGCCCTTGACAACACAGGGACCGGGTGCAAAGAAAATTGCGTTCACGGGGTGATTCAAGGGCAGCGCGCATGAAATGATTACAAAAAAAAAAAAAAAAACTGCAGGCAAACAACGGTAAATTGGAGGTCATGGGTGCGCGTTCCGTGTGGCGCGTTTTTTTCTTCTTCCCTCCGCTCATTCGTTCCGCGCTCCTTCCTACTCCACGGCGATTCGCTGCGCTCTTTTCGAGCGGCGCACTTCCTTTGTGATGCCTGCTCCCTACCTCATTTGTCCGCGGGATTTCCTGGCAGCCGCATTATAACCAAGGGGGGGGGTCTGCACAATAAGCGGTAGGCATATACATTAAGTTCTGTGGGAGGGCAAACGGGGGTCAGAAAAAACCGCATTATAGCTGGTCCTTCACTCTAAGCTGTCACACAAGTGGTCTCAGCTGTAAATGTTTTCTCATCCAAAATAAATGTCTTGGGTACAGCTCTGTGGTTTGTTACCTTTTTGCTTACTTAAGAGTTTCTTTCTCGAATTTTCGTGCCGTACCTGCATATAACGAAATCCTCTTTATAACGAACTTTTCCGAGAATATGTCAATTTTGTTATATCCAGGTTTAACTGTAGCAACAAATTCTCAGAGCAGGGCAGTGCTCCTCTCTGACCTTTAGGATACACAGCCAGCCAAGACTGCACCTTAATTTCTTACCTTAGTGAGGCAGGTGTCACCCCTGAACCAGAACATTACATGGCTGATATCACTGATAGCGCTGGAAATGTAGAAGCAGGAGTGCACTAAACCACAAGAACATTTTTCGAAGGCTGCTCATGCACAAAGCAACACTAATTTTCAGGGGTGAGCAAATACCGAACAGTAAGGCTCAAATCAAAAAGAAAAAAAGCTGATCAAAACCTCTTGTTGGCCAAGTTGGTACATTCTTAAGACGTAAAGGCACCGACGCAACCAGACGACACAGAAAGAAAGACACGGACACACGAGCGCGGACTAACAACTGGCGTGGTTTATAAGTGCCTCAAAGAAGCATGGGAAATGGAGGGGGACAAAAGAATAAAGGGGGGGGGGAAACATGCCAACAACGTAAGCGCGAAAAATCAACCAGGAGTGGTGTATTGCACCCCCTTGTCATGTGGGATGTTCTACGTCGGCGAAACTGGCCGCTGCGTCAATGACCAATTGGGGGAACACGCTCTAAATTTGAACAAACTACATGACAAGTACGCCCATTTGGCTGCGCATGTCATCAAGTGTCCTGGTTGTGTGGCACGGTTGAAGGAGACGACGATCCTAGGCAAGAGCAGTGACAAAATTGCACGTCTAAGTCTGGAAGCCTACCATATCAGAAAACTTGGCAGCAAGTGCATAAGCACCCCGTCTCTCTCCCTTTTTGATGCGGAATTTAATCTTCTTGATGTGGCTATCGGGGGGTTACATTGCTAAGCAATACTTTTGATTGGGTTCTTGTGCTTTCCTGGCTGCTTTTTGGCGCTTGCGTTGTTGACATGTCTCCCTCCCCCCCCCCCCTTTTATTCTTTTGACCCCCTCCATTTCCCATGCTTCTTTGAGGCACTTATAAACCACGTCATTTTTCCAGATAAAGCCAGTTGTTAGTCCGCGCTCGTGTGTCCTTGTCACTCTTCCTGTGTCGTCTGGTTGCGCCGGTGCCTTTACGTCTTAAAAAAAGAAAGCTGAATATGAAATAAATTTGTTTTAAGGAAGCTCGAGTATTTACAAATTCTCATGCAAGGAAAGCAGCTATTGTACATGGTCTGGGTCGAGACCGTACACTCGTCACTGGAATGCCCATTTTACTTCATGCCAATCTTGCACAGTCCTGGGCTAGCCTGTTTGTTTCCACAATAGGTCCTTGGTCCCCACTGCAAGAGGGTTCCCCCTGGCACAGAATCCGATTATTAATAGGACCTTTTGAGGGCCTAGCTGGTGCATACTGTCGAAAATTATTTAGCGCAAGCAAAAACGGAGCACACAAGAGAAACACACAAGGGACTTGTGGCTTAACAAAACTTGATACTGGGCTAGATGGTGCACGTTCATTATCACGGTAATGTAGGCGCAGGAACAACGCTCACATTGACACGAGGAGACAGGACAGGCACTCACTTTCATCTACCTTTATTCGTGGCTACGCCGACAAATATATACACGTACCATACGCATGTTCCATCAGTGAAGCACATCGCCACCATCATCCGACATCACATATCATTACACACAGCCGTCTCTCCTTTCCCAAGATTAACAGACGTTTCACTAACGCACTCTTTGCCCTTCTTGCAAATGAAATATTCCCCTAACAGTTCACGTGCCATCTGGTCCGTTCCCCTACGAAGAATTTTCGTTTCTTTCCATCTTGGCTCGCAATCACTACATCTTGCACAATGTTCTGCCATATTACTTCCACTGTTGTTAACAGCGCGTGCGTGTTCCAGTGCCCGGTCATTGAAGCAACGACCTGTTTGTCCTATATAAGATACACCGCACACCATTGGAACCTCATAGACTACCCTAGTGGCACACTTAGCATATTGTTGCGTTGACAGAAGAACTGGGAGAGTATAGTAAATACATTTAGATTGACAGGCAGAGAGCCGCACGACAGTCAAAGTGTGCTCGTTGTCCTCCTCCTCTTTTCTCTTCCATCGGACACCACCGAGCATAGGTTCCACTGCAGTTACTGGAAGTTCAGTGTGCTCTCGCGTCATGTAACATAACCCCCGGCGGCGAAAGCGCCGACCCGGCGCGTCTATGGAGCTCCAGTAGAGGGCGGGTAGTAACGCTTGAGCCGTGAGACATGGACGACATCTGGTGACAGCAGCGCCGAAGAGGTTGTCGGAGTTTCAGGGGCAATTTCGTACGCGACGTCTGTGGGTTGTCGAAGAACACGGTATGGGCCTGTATAACGAGAAAGCAGCTTCTCAGAAAGTCCTGGGCGTCGTGTCAGGGACCAAAGGAGAACAAGGGAGCCTGCTGGAAAATGTTCGTCGCGATGACGCTGGTCATAAATGCGCTTCTGGGTTTCTTGGGAAGCTGTAAGTCTGGTACGGGCAAGTGCACGGGTGTGGTCAGCGTGGGCGATTGCGTCGCGGGCGTAAGCAGTGGTCGAGGTTGCAGCAGAGGGAAGGAACGTGTCCAACGGCAATGTTGGTTCGCGTCCGAACAAAAGGTAAAACGGTGAGTACCCAGCAGTATCATGGCGGGAGGAATTATACGCGAATGTCACGTATGGCAGTGCAATGTCCCAATCAAGGTGGTCTGCTGACACGTATTTGGAAAGCATGTCCGTGAGAGTCCGGTTCAAGCGCTCTGTGAGGCCGTTTGTCTGCGGGTGGTATGAGGTCGTGAGTTTGTGCTGTGTAGAGCAGGAGCGCAGGATATCATCAATCACCCGTGAAAGGAATGTACGGCCGCGGTCGGTGAGCAACGGACGTGGGGCACCGTGTACAAGAATAACGTCAGTGTGAAGGAAGTCAGCTACGTCTGTAGCACAGCTGGTTCGCAATGCTCGTGTGATGGCGTAACGCGTCGCGTAGTCGGTGGCAACAGCAATCCACTTGTTTCCGGCAGCAGATGTTGGAAATGGACCGAGAAGATCCAAGCCGACCCGGTAGAAGGGCTCCGGGGGGACGTCGATGGGGGTTGAAGGTACCCCGCAGGTAGCATGGATGCGGCGCTGGCAGACTTCGCAAGCATTGACATAGCGCCGCACTGAGCGCGCGAGGCCAGGCCAGTAGAAGCGCTGGCGGACTCAGTCATAAGTGCGAGAAACGCCAAGATGACCAGCAGTTGGGGCGTCATGAAGTTCGCGAAGGACTGTGGCGTGCAGGTGTATTGGGATGACGAGAAGGAACTCGGGCCCAGCAGGTGCCATGTTGCGCCGGTATAAAGCGCCATCCTTGAGAATGAACACGCGCAATGAAGTGTCGGTTGGCGAGGACAGCAGCCGTTGGATCAAAGTGCGCAAGTACGGATCCTGACACTGCTCGTCGCCAATTTTAAGCAGCTGGGAAACTGAAAAGATGCCATGGGTGGATGCATGACTCGTAGAGTCGAAGTCAGCCACTGGGTAGCGTGAGAGGCAATCAGCATCTTTATGTAGTTTGCCGGACTTGTAGACCACCGTGTAAGAATATTCTTGAAGACGGAGTGCCCAGCGTGCGAGACGACTGGTAGGGTCCTTCAGCGAGGTCAGCCAACAAAGGGCATGGTGGTCGGAGACTACAGTAAATGGTCGGCCAAACAGGTAAGGGTGAAATTTTGCGACTGCCCACACAAGAGCAAGTCATTCGCGTTCTGTAATTGAATAATTGCGTACCGAGGTAGTCAAGAGGCGGCTGGCATAAGCTATCACACATTTCACACCACGTTGCTCCTAGGCGAGCACAGCACCGACTCCGTAACCACTGGCATCAGTGCGGACTTCGGTTGGCGCGGAAGGGTCGAAGTGGGCGAGAATGGGAGGCGTGGTGAGCAGGGTGGTCAGCTCGAAGAAAGCAGCAGCTTGGCGGGGACCCCAGACAAAGGGAGTGTCTTGTTTGAGAAGGTCTGTGAGTGGTCTAGCGACCTCGGCGAAATTTTGCACGAATCGACGAAAATACGAGCAGAGGCCCACAAAGCTACGAACATCCTTTGCAGATTTGGGCACAGGGAAGTCTGTCACGGCTCGAATTTTTTCAGGATCAGGCTGTACGCTGGCTGCGTCCACGATATGCCCAAGGATCGTAATGCGGCAGCGGCCGAAACGGCACTTCGACGAATTAAGTTGAAGACCGGCTAGCCGGAACACATCAAGAACTGCTGAAAGTCGTTCAAGATGAGTTTCGAACGTAGGCGAAAACACGATGACGTCATCTAAATAACAGAGGCAAGTGGACCACTTGAAGCCATGTAGAAGTGAGTCCATCATACGCTCGAAAGTGGCTGGGGCATTGCATAAACCGAAAGGCATCACCTTAAACTGGTAGAGCCCATCAGGAGTAACGAACGCCGTTTTTTCTCGGTCCATGGGGTCGACAGCGATCTGCCAATAACCAGACCGAATATCGATTGAAGAGAAGTAGGCGGCACCGTGCAAACAATCAAGGGCATCATCAATTCGTGGTAAAGGGTAGGAGTCTTTTTTTGTGATGCCATTGAGCTGCCGATAGTCTACACAGAAGCGCCACGATCCGTCCTTCTTCTTTACAAGCACCACAGGGGATGCCCAGGGACTGGAAGACGGCTCAATGATGTCCTTATCGAGCATCTTCTTTACCTCCTGCTGAATGACGCTTCGCTCAGACGTGGACACGCGGTAGGGGCGACGATGTATAGGACTGGCGTCACCAGTATTTATGCGATGCTTGACAATGGTCGTCTGCCCTAAGGGCCTGTCACCGAAATCAAAAATGTCCCGATAGGACCAGAGAATGTTTCGCAGGGCTTCAATGTGCACAGGCGGAAGGTCAGAGGCGATCATGCTGTCAATTTCACGGCTTCTATAATTGGTCAAAGCTGGTGCGCCCTGCTTAGGAGCAACAGCATCTAGAGCGAAAGCTTCCACCTGGAAATCTTGAAGTGGGTGAAGGTGGGCCGCAGAAATGCCTTGTGGAAGCACCTGACTCGTGAAGCCGAAGTTTAGAAGTGGTAGGCAGGTTCTGTTAGCTGTGATGATGAGTACCGTATAGGGGATAGTGACACAATGCGTCAACAGCACGTCAGTAATAGGAGCAGCATAATATTCACCGTCTGGGAGAGCTGGTGAACACGACAATTCGACATATGACACTGTCTTGGACGGGAGGCGAACGAATTCGCTGCACTGTAAATGGCATGGAGCTTGGTTGGGGGGCTCACAGTATTGCGGCAGTTCAAGATGGGGTACACCGGCAGAGCAGTCAATCAAAGCAGAATTGGCGGTAAGGAAATAGAGTCCCAGTATGATGTCGTGGGGGCATTTCGCAAGAACACTAAAAAGGACGACAACGTGATGGCCGGCAACGGTTAATCGAGCTGTGCACATACCAATGACAGTGGCGGTACCACCATCCGCGACTTGCACGACGCTGGTCACAGGCGGTGTAAGAATCTTCTTCATACGACGACGAAAGTGGGCACTCATGACAGAAACGTGAGCACCCGTATCTATCAGAGCTTTCGCAGAAATACCATCGACAAGTACTTCAAGAGTGTTTTCGTGTAGACGTAAGGGCAACTGAGGATTTTGGGACGTGGTCGACAGTGCAGCTTCACCTCCAGAAGCTGCGCAGTCTAGTTTTCCGGAGAGATTCGACGGCTATATGACGGCGATGGGGAGCGGCGGCGAGTAGGGGAACGAGATGAACGGCTGCGAGGCGGAGATGGTGGAGTGTAGCGGCTGGGGTCTTCAGAGGCGGTGAATGCTGAAAACTCGTTGGGGGTCGGGTAACGGCGAGCAGCTGGACGGAAGGCACCGGAGTAGGTGGGAAACTGATTATGCCACGTCAAAGGCCACTGGCTACGACAGTAACGAGCAACGTGTCCCGCGCGACCACAGCGGAAGCAGATGGGCTTGTCGTCTGCTGTTCGCCAATCGGATGGGTTCCTAGACCGAGGAAGGTATTGACGGCGACAAGTTGTCCCCACAGAAGACAGTGAGGCGTCTGAATCATGTACAGCGCAGACCGTAGGAAGCAAACCCACGTTGGCGAATTCCTGGCGAACTACGGCCTGGATTAAAGAGACGGCTGGCGTCTGTGCGTCGGAGATCATGGACGCCTTGTTAACAGCAGGGTATGCGGCCTCAAGTTCACGCCGAACGATTCGCGTCACATTTTCAGATGCGGACGACTGACATGGACTTGCTTCACAAGAGGACGTTGGAGCAGTGTTCGGTAGGCGCTCGAACTGGTGTGCAATGTGCCAGCTCTTCGCTTGTTCTAGGCGCCGGCACTCTTTAATAACGGCGTCGACGGTCATCACGTTGGTAAACACCAGCAAGTTAAATGCGTCGTCCGCGATGCCCTTCAAAATGTGAGAGACCTTATCAGCCTCACACATATTCTGCTCGGCCTTTTGGCACAAGGCCAGAACGTCTTGAATGTAGGCCAAGTAGGGCTCAGTTGACGTCTGGGTACGTACCGCGAGTTGTTTCTTCGCAGCAAGCTGCCGACCAAACGGATTTCCGAAAAGGTCGCGGAGCTGTTCCTTAAACGTGTCCCAGTTTGTGATGTATTCCTCATGGGTCTCGAACCAGACACGAGGAGTCTTGTCTAAGTAGAAAATGACGTTCGCCAGCATTACGGTGGGATCCCAGCCATAGTTTTTGCTGATGCGCTCGTACATTCCCAGCCACTGGTCAACATCAACGTCATTCGTCCCAGAAAAGATACCGGGATCATGAGGTTGTGACAGGGCTACATACTGGGTTGTTGTGGTCGGAGATGCCGATGTAGTTGGCTGAGACGTGTCTTCGCCGGGAGGCATGCTTGCTGGCTCGAGGTGGCGTCCGCTGCGAAGCTCCGTCGTTAAATAGTTACCCAGCACTCCCACCAAATGTTGCGTTGACAGAAGAACTGGGAGAGTATAGTAAATATATTTAGATTGACAGGCAGAGAGCCGCACGACAGTCAAAGTGTGCCCGTCGTCGTCTTCCTCTTTTCTCTTCCATCGGACACCACCGAGCATAGGTTCCACTGCAGTTACTGGAAGTTCAGTGTGCTCTCGCGTCATGTAACAATATTCTACGCCATGTTTCTTCTCGCACTCTCTTCTTTTTGCTCCTTTTCTTGACACACGTGAACACAGTTGTCCAAGCTTCTTCAGTGCAGAAAAAACCACAGGCACACCGTACCGGTTCGCCACCATTTTCACATGGTGTGCGATTCTGTGTACCTACGGTATTACCACCGGTTTGGTGGCGGTCCTTATTTCTTTCCCAGCCACTTCTCCGAACAGTGACTGCTTTGTCTTTCTCAGAAGGCCCTCGGTAACAGATAGAATCACTTCCAACGGGTAGTCCGCCGAAAGCAACCGCTGCACTTGCCTAGCAAAACTTGCGTGCATGTTGTGCGGGCTACACTTGGCCAACGCCAATCCTAAGAACACATGGGTGATCGCCCTCTTGACAGTCTTGGACTGCGCAGAATGGCTCTTTTTGGGCACGTGGGGCATACAGCGCTTGTCCCGTCTCCTCGTGTCACTGTGAGTGTTGTTCCTGCTAAGCCTACATTACCGTGTTAATGGACCTTTTGTGTCTCTCTCGTGTGCTCCGCTTGCGCTAAATGATTTTCGACAGAATCCTATGCTGGGCTAGTTGTCGTATAGCCTTGAAAGACGTGCTGCAATGGCAAAGGAGAGAGAGCAGAAACGCTTCTTTATGTCCTCTTTCTTTTATATTACCGTTGCACCACATCTTTGCATTATAGCAAACATAATTAGAGTTCTGCTGCTCTCAGATTTGTTCAAGTTGTTCGGTAGCAGTCGCACATTGTACAAGCGGCACCTTGGCCCCCCTTACAGCACCTCCCACATCACACCTCATATTTTATTTTTAACCACTGCACACATATGCCCATTCTCCCTCCTCCCTATTTTACGATTTACAATAGTTCTAATAATGAGACAAAGAACTCCATGTGTGCATCCCCCATCCCTGTCACTAGAGAAAAATATTAATTATTACAAGCTTGAAGACAGTTCGAAACAAATACAAGACTAACAATTGTGCAGTGGCGTAACTCAGCTATGCCAGGATATACGTAGCGTTAAATAAGGTTCAGCTGATTATTCTTAGGTTTCCTGGTTGTCTAGGTATTAGCTTGATTATCATGCTTACTGCTGTTTCAATGACACATGCACAGTGTACGCATTATGTGACACATGTATATCTAATTTTGCTCAATGTCAGGTTGCTTCTCCATGGCTCTACTACACTGGCAAACGCCAGCCAGCTGGTCTGACCCCCCTGTCCTTCCGCTTTTCTCCTCCTCCCCGCTGTATGTATAGCCCCCCCCCGATATATTTCCGCACGCGCCCAAATTGAAGGGGTGCTATCCAGCAGCTGTGACACAGTGTCAGACGGAGACTGCGCAATGGAGGCGCACAGCTGCCAGTCATGGTTGTCACTCCTCTGGAATGCGCACAACGGCGAGGCACGTGCGGCGGCGCCAGCTGTGTGAAATCACTGCTCCTCGGCATGCACAGCATGGCTCTCGGACACGCATGCGGAACTGCTACAAAAATAGGTTTGGTGTATGCTGAGGACTCCATGTATGGACTGCTCAGAAGATGCTGGCCCACACAAACCACGTCTACGGTGCCCTCCATGCAAATAGCAAACAAAGCTCAAAACAACATGTACAGAAGATGCGCATATGATGGAATCTCCTTAAAGCGACAACACAGGGCTCTGCAGGCCTACAAACGATGCATATACGATGAAATCTTTGACGAATGAATTCAGCAGCTGTTTAATTAAAGTTTGGCAGATGAGTTCTGCAGAAACCCAAGGTGGAGTAACGTTTATGAAAGGGAAAATTAGCATCCCCCCGTTTTGTAGCAGAAGGCTACAAGGAGATCCATAATGTTTCTACATTATTTCTACATTAACTATTTCTACATACACCTTGCTGGTAGAACAAATCCCAACCTTGCTGTCATATAAAACCTTGCTTGTCATATAAAACCCAACCTTGCTGTACAATATAAAATACGCTCTCCCGTCATGTAGCATCAAAAGGCAAAAATTCTCATATCAGAGCTTTATGCATTTTCACAAAGGTCACTCAGAAGATCACAAGTTCTGAAACCTGCAGCAGGCAGAGCAGTCTGGAAAATGTGGCGGGACTGCATCAGTGGTGCGGCATTAACTATTCGCTCACATGTTGGGTGACTTTCATGGCAATTATGTGATGATGCCACATATGTAATCAGTGCTAACAAGATTGCTACATTATGTGACAGCATCACATAATGTGGATTTCATTGCTCGATTTACCAGTTCACCCAAATGAGGTATATCTATTATTGGGTACAGAAACAGCAATGTGGCAAGGGCACAATTTTAAAAACAAACAGGTATGACTGCAGATATCACATTAGTCAGCAGAACAAGGAGGCTCCAACTTGTAAATGGGATTTTTTACGCAGGCCTACTGAATGCACCTCACAAGTATATTTGGACAGGATCATCCCAAATTCCGTTAACGACATTCGCATGTCCACTTTCACAGAGGCCTTTCCTGCAGCTGTCACTGCAAAAGTAACCGTGCAGCAACAAACGAAATCACACCTGCCAACTTCAAGCATGCCCTTGCCACCCAGCACTGCAAAGTGTCGTCATTTGCTCGGCCTCCCAAGAGTACTATTGACGGCACCCACTAGGAGGCCATCAGTAGCGCCTCTATAGGCGTTGCACCAAGCGTACTGTCCACCAGAGTGTGAACAACTTCCACGCATTTGCGAGCGTGTCGCGCTCACTAAGTTTTGTGGGGTCGTGTGGCCAGCCATGTCTGCAAACAAATCAACCTTTCTCAGCGCTCTCTAAATCCGATATCTCGAATTATCAGGTGTGGGCGCTATACATCTGCTTCATCTTCTCATCTGTACATACTCATCATCACGCCTTAGAACCACCGTTGTGGGGCTTTGGCTTGACAGAATAAAGAAGACACTTAGGGCCTAGACGTTGTCTCGCAAGTGGTGGAGACTGCTGTCCGGTCCTTCTGTCCTCTCAATCTGCCGGTCTTTTCCCCAGCTCCAGCTAAACCACCTCCCTGGAGCTCCGTTCAAGTCGGCGCTTAAACCAAGAGCCCTCAGCCATGTCGCAAGACCAACAGCCCAACGCGGCAGCCCCCGTAGCACCCCCGGCGGCTATCGCACCTTGGACGGTCACTGCCCCTCAAAAAGACCCGCCTATCTTCGCTGGACTTCGCGGAGAAGACGTTGAGGCTGGAGCAGTACGACCGTGTGAGTGCGATCAACCATTGGAATGATCCTTCTAAGCTTAACCACGTCGCTTTCTATCTGACGGACGTCGCAAAAACTTGGTTCTACAACCATGAGATCGATTTCACGAATTGGAACTCATTTACACGCCAACTTGGACAGATTTTTGCGAACCCTTCCGTACGCTCAGACATCGCAAAGAAGAAGCTTGCAGAGCGTGTTCAACAGCCAGGCGAGTCCTATACCTCTTACATAGAAGACGTCCTCGCACTTTCCCGCCGCGTTAACAGCACAATGGCAGAGAACGACCGTGTGCGCCACCTCCTCAAGGGCATTGGGCCTGTGGCATTCAATGCACTCGCTGTGCAGAACCCTACGACCGTTGCTGATATCATCAATACGTGCCAGCGCCTGGATGAAATTCAGACAATACGCTTGCAACCTGGCATGTGTGAACACACAACAGCAAACGACAACGAATTACGCGCGCTGATCCGCTCTATCATACGAGAGGAAATGCACGCACAAGGTTCGCCATGCCTTACTGAGGTCTGTACGTCGTCGCCTGCTCTCCGCACCATCGTGAGGGAAGAACTGGCGACGATGCCGACACTTAGGGCCTAGACTCGCACAGGTAAGTTGAATTTTTTTCTCTGGCATGGTACCCATTGCATTGGTTTTTACCCCTTATCTCGAAATGCCACTGCGACCAACTCTGGATATCTGGAAACTGCAGTACTGAAGCGTCATTTCTGCTTTTTTGCACAGATGTCATATCGCCAAAAGTGAAACGTGAGCTGCTATCCGTCACGTTATCAACGGGACGGTGCGCGATGGATCATAAAACTGTACTTGTGTACAGGTCAAGAGAAAAGTGGCATCTGCCCATCAAAGGCCTCTCCAGACAACGGTGCCACTCTGCCAATGTGACAGACCACCTCAGCGCCGCATTCAAAAGAAAAATCAGAGCACGGTGCAGAGGTGTCCTGCCATGGCGTCACGTTGACAAAGCAGCACCACTGGCTGGAGGAAGGCTCCTCTGATGCTGCTTTTTTCTTGACCTGTAACCACGTAGAATAAAGCATGACGCATAGCTATAATATACTGGCCTAGGCTTGCAATTTTGTCTCACTGCCATCATCTACAGTTGTCGGCTGGCTGATAATGTGGGCAAAGCGTAGCTGCGACTGCCGATGCGCGTAAGGAGTGTGCGAAAGAGTGGCGTCGGAAAATGCATCCCCAATAGTATTGCTGTCACGGCAATGCTGCACTCCGGCCACGGGGATTGTGAGTGGTGAGTTTGCTGCGTCTTGGTTAAAGCAGTGCGGACGGAGGCATTAGAAAACAAAAGAACAACATTTATTTAATGACGACGTTCCATTCACACACATCGCAACAACGACACAGCGACAACAGTAACCATGAGACGGCACATTCCTTGGCGAAAGATCCACCCGGCAGCAGCATTGCACGCTCTGAGGCAGCCAAGATCAAGAGTCCTGCGCAGGCTGCCCCTTATATAGCGTGGGCATCCCCACTGCACACTTTGTGGTCAGGTGATAGTGGGCGTGCATGGTTCCCACAGGATTCCCCATCAATTGAGCAACTAAGCTTGGCACTTTGCCGACATGCTAGAGGCTCTGCAAGTTGCAAATGCACCAGCGACGTGGCAGTGCCTTGACGCATGCAGATTTCTAGATCCAAATCTTGAAGCCATTGTTCACTTCAGACGGCGGAAACAATCTTGGAAGCCCCCAATGCATCATAGACGTCACGCGCGAGCCAGCTAGAGGCGGTGAGCCAATACAGAAAATCCAATACGGCGGTGCCAAGTTGGTCCTTTGAATTCGTGATGGTATGGGCAGTCGCCATTAGGTGATGGCTTATTCAGTGCAGTTAATTTTAATGCTTCGTAAGTGGCCAGAACGGCACACAGTGCAGATGATCCTCTCACAAGAAATTCCAGAGAAGCGAGCACGCTCGGCACAATTTTTGGCGTTTACATGGTCTCGGACACTGTGTCAACGTGCATCTGCATTTACGCTTATATGCACGACGTTCGCCGTTGCCTATATGCTACCAACGTGTCGCTTGCTTGGTCACGCATAATGTCGCACCAATTATCCACAACAAGTACCGCTTCTCATGCATTGAGCTCTTGCAGGGTGTCCACCAATTAAATGTTTCCAAATTCCCCGACTTTTCCAGGTTTTCCATGACCATTTCAAGCAAATTCCATGACCCGTCTGCTTGGAAGAAACTGTGCACTGGAAACAAACTCTTGATTGGTAAAAACAAATCATGAGGCACTCAAATAAAATGGAAACCATGCTGCTTTATTGCATTCCCTTGGCTGAAAGCATCTTTTACAATGAATAAAATATTAAAAGACGCAATAATTGTCCCTCAACAAACAGAAAAGCTTGTTTATTTGCATCGGCAATGCCTTCACTCTTTCAAAGATTAAATCTCTTGCTGCAGCATGGAGACCTGAAGCTGTGCGTCTTCCATCAGTTTCTGCTTCTTTGATTCTAGCTCTTTCACAAGAGCCGCAGTCCTCTTCTTTTTCCTTTCAGCATCCGATACGTCCAACCGTTCCTTCTTTTTCCTCTCCAAGTCTTCTTGCCATGTGGCACTTGGAACCATGTCTATCATCTTGTCTGTTACGTCAACTTCTGCAACACCACCTGCTGTAGACACCTCATCGTACACTAACCTTTGTGCTACAAGTGACTCCTCCTTCATATTTTCCACAAGACATTCCTTGTTCACCGAAAATCCCCGCTCAACGGATGAATTTCCATGTGAAAGGCACAGCACAATCTTCAACTTGCACAGAGTTCCACCCACAGCTTCTCCAAGCGCTCTCTTGCACGATCAAATTTTCGCAAACGCACTTGTGCAGTGCTGTTTGAGCACACCTGTACATACTTGCTCTCTCTCTCTCCATGTAGGCCTGTAAGGCGACCGTGCTCTATAATTGCTTCTGGCCAGCTTCCACAGAAACTGGTGGGTTTAAGCAACTGGCCCCTCCTTGTCAGCTTGTGTTTCAGAGGTGATCTTTCGATTACCTTCGCTGAACAGGCCTTAATAAATAAGATGCATTCTTTTTTTACACTCGCAGTGCGAGATGGTTTAGTGATCTTTCGCAGCTCACTTTTGGCGGCAAGGCCTATGTCAAGGGCAGCCATACCAATGAAGTTGTTTGGGTTCTCTACATCAATTTTCATCAGTTCTGAAACTCTGCCTGCAGCATCCAGCTTTCCCTTTAACACGACTCGTCCCAGCAGTGACCGCAACAGGCCGCCGTCCAGTGCTGTTGCAAGAAGAGGTAGCATCGGCTTCTCTGTCTGAAACTCAGCCAAAAATGCCTCCAATTCTTCTGAAACCGAAAGCATAAAGGCCAGCTTTACTGGCAGCATCTCGTCTTTCACAGCCATTAAAATAGTTAAAAGTTGGGCTAGTTGGTGTTCAGACTTCACGTTCATCGTAGTTTAGCGCAAAGGAAACACACACAGTAGAGAAGGACCACAAACAACAAAGGCGCTACTAACAACTGATTTATTGAAGGTGGAAAAGACAGCTTTTATACATCCAGAGATCTGCGTACCACAACAGGAAATTTGAATATCGGCAAACAGAAGGTTGTCACACCAGGCGCGATAGGAATTTGATTTCAGCATTGTATAATAAAACAGATGTGTCACTAACACATTTCTCACCTGCTTTTCTGATAAAGTAAGCCTCCAAGGTTTCAAGGCCTGTTTTATGCTTACTTCTGCCCAGTACTCTCGCGCCACGGAAACGTGGTTCACAACCAGTGCAGGCAATACAATGAACGACAAGATTCGTCCTCTCCTTGTTGGCTAGGTCATTTGCATGCTCCCGGAGTCGGTCGTTAGCGCAACGCCCCGTCTGGCCGATGTACACTTTGCCGCATGACAGGGGAATCTCGTAGACAACGTTTTTGGTGCACTGTATAAAGCGTGTTTCGTGGTTCTTCTTGCAACCATCCTTATTGTCCGCACAAGAGATGCGACTTCCTGGGGGCAGAAAAAACCAGCGGTAGGCTAAACCAATCAGCGACCTTCTTCAGCCTGTGGGAGATACGATGCATGTACGGCACCACTTCAGGCCTATTTGTCCCCTCCAAAGTCCTCGCGGCATTTTTGCCAGTCCCTTTCTTTATTTTCTTGAGGAGCGTTTCAGCGACTGTCACTACTACCGACTCCGGAAAGCCAGCTGAAAAAAGCCGGCCTAATTGATGGTCAAAACTTGCCTGCACCTCATGAACACACGATTTCCTTAGCGCGGATTCCAGGCAGAGGTTAGCAATGCCTCTCTTTACAATCTTAGAGTGAGCAGAGTTGTAAGGCAAGAGCTCTTTTTGTGCCCACGGTGAATATGCCCAGCATAGGTGGTTTTTTCTTAAATCTCAAACGCAAATCCAAGAACTGCAGCATTCCATCATCCGGCAGCTCATACGTAAAAGTCAAACCTTTGCCTTGATTATTAAAATCATCTAAAATACTCATCACCATATGTTCATATGAACTGGAGCACTGCTTGTTTAAAATTACAAGAAAGTCGTCCATGTAACGAAAAACTTTGAGGACTTTGTCATTGGTAAAATGATTAAAACGATCGTGTAAAGAGCGATCGATGAATGATAAAAAGATGTTGCAAAGGACCGGAGCGATGCATGATCCAATGCAGATGCCTTTCTTTTGCAGATAAAACTGGCCGTCAAATTTAATAAAGGTGCTCTTAAGATAAAATTCTAAAAGTACTAAAAAGTTATCTACCGATACACCAGCAGCATTCTGAAAGGCAACACGTCCATTTTCATCTATGCAGTCTTTTACCGCAGCAAACAGTTCAGGATGGGGCACAGCATAAAAGAGCTCTTCCACATCTATCGAGAAGGCATAATCACCCTTATTGTTATCTTCAAGGAAACGAACCACTTCTGCCGAACTCTTCGTTAGGAAAGGGTCATTTATCTCGAGGACATTCAACACTTTAAGCAGGAACTTACTAATACAGTGCTGCCACCTGCCACCTTCGTTCACAATAGTCCTAAACTGAGCAGCCGGTTTATGCGTCTTAACGCTAAAGAAAACGTGCAGGGCTGTACTTTCACAATTTGTTATGTCCCTTGCGAGCCTCTGTAGGTCTAAGCGCTTGCAAAGATCGACGCCTTTACATTTAATTCTTGTTTGGCTTTTTTTCAAACGAATAAAGTTTTTTTCTATGGTCAGAGTGGCTTTACGAATATACATCTTTCTAGGCATTGCAACAAAACCGCCTACCTTGTCAGCCTGCATAAGACAAAGGTCATTGTCCTTAAAAAATTTCACCACACTTTTCAAACTGTCCTTAGTACGCTTCGGGCCAGTCAAATTCACGTTCTTCTCTAGACAGTCGATTCCTTCTAAGAGGCACCTTTCCCGGTCTTCCTGCGGAGCCTTTCGAGCAATCCGTCGGTTCAAAGCGGCGAGTTCGTGAGCAGGAACAGAGGCTTCCAGTCCGAACTTCGGGTCCTTTCCCAGGAGGTGAGAAATGTTCGATGGTAGGGAAGCACCACCCATGACAACTACACCTCCCCTCCGATGTACCAGCTTCTTCGACTTCGCTGTTGTTCTAAGTATACTTCTTAAGTTGTACCTCCACCAAAATTCTGTAAGTCGCGTGCCCTCACGTTTCAAGGAGAAGAACTGTCTTTCGGCAAGCCAATCTGGATGTTGAGCAAACGTGGTAGCCCGCAGCCAGTCAAAGTACAACCGTACATTTCGCCAGAGTTCAGATCTTAAAATCTTCAACACTCGTTTCACATGTCCCCACGAAGGAGCAGCAGGACCAAACAGGAGACTTACGTCTGGCGGTGTGAACCCCTTCCTGATGCAAAATCCAAGAAACCTCGCACGGCAGGTCGCAGATACGATGTTCGTCAAGAGCCAGTTCACATGCTGAAGAACTTTAAAGGACACAGAGACAGTTGAGCCCGATGTAGAAGAAATATACTTTAAAATAGTTAAAAGTTGGGCTAGTTGGTGTTCAGACTTCACGTTCATCGTAGTTTAGCGCAAAGGAAACACACACAGTAGAGAAGGACCACAAACAACAAAGGCGCTACTAACAACTGATTTATTGAAGGTGGAAAAGACAGCTTTTATACATCCAGAGATCTGCGCAGGCGTACCACAACAGGAAATTTGAATATCGGCAAACAGAAGGTTGTCACACCAGGCGCGATAGGAATTTGATTTCAGCATTGTATAATAAAACAGATGTGTCACTAACACATTTCTCACCTGCTTTTCTGATAAAGTAAGCCTCCAAGGTTTCAAGGCCTGTTTTATGCTTACTTCTGCCCAGTACTCTCGCGCCACGGAAACGTGGTTCACAACCAGTGCAGGCAATACAATGAACGACAAGATTCGTCCTCTCCTTGTTGGCTAGGTCATTTGCATGCTCCCGGAGTCGGTCGTTAGCGCAACGCCCCGTCTGGCCGATGTACACTTTGCCGCATGACAGGGGAATCTCGTAGACAACGTTTTTGGTGCACTGTATAAAGCGTGTTTCGTGGTTCTTCTTGCAACCACCCTTATTGTCCGCACAAGAGATGCGACGGCACAGCTGAGCCAGCTTCCTGGGGGCATCGTATCTCCCACAGGCTGAAGAACGTCGCTGATCGGTTTAGCGTACCGGTGGTTTTTTCTGCCCCCAGGAAGTCGCATCTCTTGTGCGGACAATAAGGATGGTTGCAAGAAGAACCACGAAACACGCTTTATACAGTGCACCAAAAACGTTGTCTACGAGATTCCCCTGTCATGCGGCAAAGTGTACATCGGCCAGACGGGGCGTTGCGCTAACGACCGACTCCGGGAGCATGCAAATGACCTAGCCAACAAGGAGAGGACGAATCTTGTCGTTCATTGTATTGCCTGCACTGGTTGTGAACCACGTTTCCGTGGCGCGAGAGTACTGGGCAGAAGTAAGCATAAAACAGGCCTTGAAACCTTGGAGGCTTACTTTATCAGAAAAGCAGGTGAGAAATGTGTTAGTGACACATCTGTTTTATTATACAATGCTGAAATCAAATTCCTATCGCGCCTGGTGTGACAACCTTCTGTTTGCCGATATTCAAATTTCCTGTTGTGGTACGCCTGCGCAGATCTCTGGATGTATAAAAGCTGTCTTTTCCACCTTCAATAAATCAGTTGTTAGTAGCGCCTTTGTTGTTTGTGGTCCTTCTCTACTGTGTGTGTTTCCTTTGCGCTAAACTACGATGAACGTGAAGTTTCACAGCCATCTCGACATGAGCATAGCTGCCACATGTTGGAGGTTCCTTTTCTTTCTTGACATGCTCAACATATTCGACCACATTTGGGAGGACCTGCAGTGCCCTAGCAAGAGCCTTGCCATTTTCCAGCCAGCACACTGAGCAAAACTTTAGCGGAAACAGTGAAATTGACATAGTCGGCTCGGCGTGTAGGGGCGTTCTTGAATCTAAGAGACACTACTGTGTTCCACTTTGTGACATTGTGGCCTCTTTCAAATGCACCACTCCCAACGTGCAGTTCACAGCTTCCAATGTCCACAATATTCTGATTTCCATCAGACGTAGAAAACTCTTGCTTCAATGACTTCAGCAACTTCAAATTGACGTTTGGACCATCCATCGAAAGTTGAAGTATTTTTGCCGGCTCAATGTTCTCACTGGCCTTTCTGAAAGCGGTAGCTAAATCCTCTGCGCGAGTGTGTCATAAAAAAACAGGACGTCAGGTAGCGGATTTTGACGTCGTCAGCTGGGTCCCAAAACCTGATCAAAACATCCATTTGCTCTTTCTGAGCAATTTTATTCAGAGACTCGTCAAAAGCCACAACCACGTGCGGGACACCATGCAGCTTTGATAGCAGCCTGTTTCGGTAGTACGGGGCTATACCGTAACAAATCGTATAGGTAACTTCGTCCTTACCAAGTTTCAACTTCTTCGCGATGTCACACGTGGGGAACATGATGGGAAAAAGTGCTGCTGACGCTGCTGCTGAACGAAACAATCCATGGGTCGCTATAGTGTTCGGACAGCAAACAACTTCTGCTTTCGCGACACACTTCTTGACACCTTCCCATCAGGTGCGACGGCCACTGGTTTAGCAGGCACACGCTTTCAGCACTCGTGCTTGGCACAGCCGATACACATTCACTCGTAGCAGTCACGGAACACGGCAAGTTGGGTCCAGCACCGAAAAATGCGTGGATGTTTGTCTGGGAAGCACTTTGCACCACGCTCACAGCAGCTCACAGCGTGACTGGAGACAGCAGCGATTCCCGCATTGCTAAGCGTGAAAGTCTTCTGGCATGCTGCACACTGAGCCTTACTCGGCACTGCTCTAATCCACAAGGCGTGCTCGGATATTTCCGCATTCACCCAATCAGGGTAAAATGAACGCTTCTTCGCACGAGGCCTAACAGCTCACTGCATGCTTAGTGCATCGCAAGAAGAATGGCAATATGGCTGCAAACGAGGCAGCTTGAGATGTCGATTGGATTGGATCCGATCTGGATTACCATATTTACTCTACTACTGTTTTTGTATCCCAGTCCGATTTATGCACCTGTAAAGTACACTTTTCAGTAAAAAAATAATTACAACTCGCATATTCTGTGCACCTTGCCCTCTGCTGATGGCACCTCTGGCCTAACCAGAAGGCCCTCAAGCCGAGCCGAGATCGCGGCCAAGACAAACATCAGAGCTGATAAGTAGAGCTGATTATCAGAGCTGATAAGTAGACAGGCAAAGAGATGTAACGAACTTTAATATGAGAGAAATAGAACGGTAGAGAAAGGTACCAGCACCAAATTGGTCAAAAAAAAAAGCTGTACTTAGGACAAAACAAAATGCATGCACTAAAAAATAAACAAGGTAACGTTATCAACAAATTCAACGAAATACAGTGTAGACCACTTATAACGTAACCACTTTTTGTGTGGAACCGGTTATAACATTTCTTTTTGACCACCGATATGTCGCCCATAGAGCTCAATGTATAGGCAGACTGTTTATTGCATAGGCACGCGAAGGAGACTACCGGTTATAGCGTGAATTGTTTAAGCGCGACCATGAAATCGGCGAACGGAGCACGGTTTCCCGACGCGCCGGCACGTTAGGAGTGGGAGCAGGGGTGCGCGCATGGAGACCAGCGGCGCAAACGCAATGTAAAGGTCGTCGGAAAAGGACGAAAATCACGGTAGTCCAATAAGGTGGAGTATGCACCGGACAGCCACAGGCGACCAATGTTGGAATTGGTTGTACAGCTGGGAACAGGGTAGCAGACAACTGAGAACCGGCTTGACAGGTGTTTGGCAGCCCCAGGGAACCTGTAGTTCAGGCAGCCTGTCGAGGAATGTCTGTAGTCACCAGCTGGATAAGATGGGGTTTGGCACCATTTTGGAAGAAGGAGGGAGCGTGTTTTCGTCACCATGGCAGTGTCCAGTCCAGGTGCACACTGCGCAGAGTGCGGGACAGAAGCGGTAGCGTGCTTTTTCTTTTTTCAATCTCATTGCTTTGCCTTGTTGTGTGCGCTTCACTGTGTCGTCTGTGTGCCCTGAGCACGTGTGTTGTCGAGCTTCTATCGCCATGGCGTCGGCGGCGTCTTCAAGCAGTCTGAAAAAACGCCGTGCCTTATTGCTGGAGACCAAGGAATGCGTTATAAGGGACATAGAGAGTGAGCTGAAGAAGGCGTCGGTGGCAGCTAAATACGGCATCTCTAAGAACAAGGACAAACTGCGGCAGCAACTGCAGCAAGATTCGTCTGCCCTGTTATGGAAGAGAATACGTATGTCGAAACACAAAGACGTGGGCACAGCGCTGTTCAGATGGTTCCGGGAAGTTAGGGCTCAGAGTATCCCATTAAGTGGCCTTGTGCTCCAACAGGAGGCTAAGTTTCTCGAAGCTCTTTTAGGCCACGACGACTTCAACCCAGTGGATCCAGCATTTCAAAGATCGCCATGGCATCAGCTACAAAATGGTGTGCGGAGAAAGCGGTGATGTCGACGACGAGTCTATTGAAGTCTGGCTTCGCTGTCCACCCATACGGACAGAGACATATATAATGCTGATGAAGCTGGCTTATTTTATAACCTTCTGCCCAAGCGCATACTTGCGCTGAAAGGCGAAGCCTGCTCTGGCCGCAAGGCCTCGAAGGAGCGTGTCACTGTATTGTTTTGCGCTAACATGGATGGAAGCGACAAGCGCCGCCTGTCTGTCATTGGTAAATCCGCAAGGCCACGTTGCTTTAAAAGCGAGAGTGCCTGCCAGTGACATACAAATCCAATAAAAAGAAAGAGCCAGGCCTGCGCGGAACCGCAGGGCAGTGACAGCGTAAGCTGGAGGAGCTATTTTCTTAGAGGCCACTTTAAACGCTTGAGGAAACTAGTGCAAGTAGAAGTGGTAGGTATCTCCTGCGCCATAACTTATCATTTTGCCAAGTAGGGAAGTACCCACTACGCCATAATTACCAGTGCCTCCGTAATGGGTTCAGAGCTACAAAGCATGCAGCCCTGTGTTCTTTCAAATGATTCCTCGACCTCGTTAAACAATCCATTTTCGCGTCGTGTAGCGGTGTATTACTATTTTTCAACGTAACATTACGTTGGTTAATGTGATTCCACGGCAGACGTTATACCTGTTTAGGTCTTTTAGCGATGATTTTTCAACCACAGGCGTAGCTCAGTGGTAGAACACTCGACTTCCACGCAGAGAGCCTGGGTTCGAATCCAGGCAGAGGACAAGTTGGAATACTCGTCGGTACCCGTTATTTTTTCTAAAATTTGCAGCGATAGTGGTTACGGACACCGGCGGCGGACAACTACGGCGCAAAAACGAACGTTGTTGTGATCTCATAACAGCTTACGCTGTAAAAGGTGTGGGTGATGCAGGATTTGTTCACAAGTTGGCTTTGCAAGTTTGATGATATCGCGGCTGAGAAGCGACGGGTCAAGCTTATCCTTGAAAATTGCATGGCCCACAACACGAGCCGAAGTTGACTGCAGTCAATTTAAAATTTCTGCCTGGCAACACGACAGCAAAATGTCAACCTCTCGACCACGACCGTAAAGGCGCTGTACAAAAAGCACATTGGCAAGAGAGTTTTGCTGAGCATGCAGCAGCAGCAGCAGCAGCCTCTTAAAGTGAATTTAAGGAGCGCAACTGATAATGTCACGGACCAAATAAGGGGCAGCCTGAAGTCCACGTCTTTTCCGGAGTTCGACTAACAACGTTCTCTTCTTCCACACACAAAAAAAAGTATGTGCCAGCGTTGCCGATTCATGCATGAAGGTATGTGCCATTACTCCCCCTCCCAAGGAAGCATTGCCTCGATGCTACAGATGGGTAAGGCTAAGTAACTTATCTGTGGATGTAGAAAACAAAAAATAATACAAAAACAGGACACCACGAAACCAAACAAACAAACAAAAAAAGAACACTAACCCATCAGAGAATGTGCAGTCACTCAACAGTCCCGTCACCACGTGGAAAGTACAGTTTCAGTCTGGATACGTGCTCAACTTCAGTTTGGGGACGCCTACGGGAGTTTTTTGGGGTACCTTCTGGGAGGACCTCGTAAGTAATACCACTCAGGCACCGTACAACCGTGTAAGGGCCGAAGTAACGACGCAACAGTTTTTCTGAATGGCCATGCTGTCGTACGGGGGTCCACACCCACACCCTGGTCACCAGGATTATACGTAACCTCTCGATGGCGAAGATTGTAGCACCGCGAGTCCAAGGTTTGGTGACACTGGATACGGCATCGGGCGAGTTCACGGGCGTCCTCAGCGTGCCGGGCGAATGTTGCAGCATCGGTATGAAACGGTCGTAGGTTGTCAGGAAGCAGCATGGCGTGGAGCATTGTGGTGACCTCCCGACCGTAAAGTAAGCGGAACGGCGTAAATCCTGTACTCTCTTGAACTGCGGTATTACAGTGGAATCTCGATGATACGATCACGGCTAATACGAATTTCCGGATGATACGAATATTTCTGTGGTCCCTGCCGAGCCCCATTACTTTGCAACGCGCTAGAGTACGTTTGTTACGAATAGATTTTCGACCCGCGTCGTTTGATACGAGCGAACGCCGACGGCCGCGAAAGAGAACAGCGCGCAGTCACGCGCCGGAACGCGCTGCACCGCCGGTTTGGCATGTTGCCAGCGGTGCCTGCCAGCAGCGCGCGACAGCCTCCAACATCGGCGCGCGGCGTGCGCAATATCGGAGACCTCGGAGACCGCTTGCGCCCTTTGATTTCGCTTTAGGAGTACAGATGGCGCTGGCCACGGTTTTCTTTCTCCCTTTCTCTTTTGGCGCGGCGGCGCGGACGCGACGCGGAGGACAGCGCGGGGCAGGGCACAACGAGTTTGGAGCGGTGGCGTTTTTGTTACTTTTGTGCTTTTCCTCCTTCTCCGCGTGCCGTTGGACGGAGTGGCTGCTGTGCTGTGCTTCGGGCCGCGTTCTTTCTGTTTGCGCCATTTCGCGTAGTCGCAACGAACTATGTCTCGCAAGCGAAAGGCGCTCTCCTTTAAGGAGAAATTAGACATTCTTCGAAAGGTCGATGAGGATCCTAAAAGAAAGCGGACGGAGTTGGCTAAGGAGCTAGGCCTTGCAACGTCGACACTGAGCACAATTGTTGGACAGCGAGAGACTATAATGAAAAACGTGCTTTCGTTCAACGTCAACGCGAAGCAAGCGAAGACCGCTCAGCACGTGAAGCTTGAAGAGACTCTCCTGACTTGGTTCAAAGAAGTTACCGCAGCTGGTGTAAATATTGATGGCAAAGTTTTGCGGGAGAAAGCCGACGAGTTTGCACTTGCTCTGCACATCGATGGATTTCAGGCCTCAGGTGGGTGGCTGCAGCGCTTTAAGACTAGACACGGTCTCGTTTACAAAAGCGTCTGCGGCGAAGCGAAAAAAGCTGACGAGGCAGTTGTCAGCGACTGGTTAGAGAAGCTGCCGTCACTCATTGCAGGGTATGAGCCTCGTGATGTTTTTAATGCCGATGAGGCAGGTCTGTTTTTTAACCTGCAACCCGAGAAGAGCCTCTGCTTAAAAGGCGAAGCATGCAGAGGAGGCAAAAAAAGCAAAGAGCGTATTACTGTGCTCTTGTGCTGTAACGCCGACGGATCGGAGAAACTGAAGCTGACGGTAGTTGGAAAGTTCCAAAAGCCCCGGTGCTTCAAGCGCGAAAGTCATTTGCCGTGCGTCTATCGCGCAAACAAAAAGGCGTGGATGACGGCGGCGTTGTTTGAAGAGTTCCTGTCACTCCTTGACAGGAGGATGGCTTGTAAGAATCGGAAGATTCTTCTTTTTCTTGACCAGTGCGCCGCCCACCCGAGGCAAGTAACGCTTCAAAACGTCAAGCTTGTCTTTTTACCAGCGAACACGACGACGCACCTGCAACCCCTTGACGCAGGGATTATCAAGAATGTGAAGCACCATTTTAAGAGCCTTCTTGTGCGTCGTCTACTTGCAAAAATTGATCGGAAAGACGAAGGTGACTTGCGAATAAGCCTCTTGGACGCCATCCATTTTATAGCTATGGCATGGGATCGGGTAACTCCGACTACCGTAGCGAACTGCTTCGGCAAATGCGGCTTCTTCGGGAGTCCAGAAGAGGTGCCCCCAGAGCCGGAAGATACTTCAATTGAGGACTGGGAACGGCTTAACGTCGAGTGCACATCTGATGACTTTTGCACAGCAGATGACAATCTCGCCACCTGTGGTGCGCGCACGGTCGAAGATATCGTCGAGGAGGCCACGTGCGAGGCTGCCGATTCCAGCGATGATGGCGACGACATAGACGTGGGCGACGGCGAAGGACCACCACCGGCGGCTGAAACGCTGCACGCGCTCGACGTTCTGAGGCGTGCTGTGGCCGCGGATGAAGTCAGCGACGACACCTGCACGCGTTTTTATGCTTTCGAACAAAGTCTGCTAGGTGACCTGACGAAGAAAAAGAAGCAGAAGGACATCAGAGACTTTTTCATCAAGAAATAAATGCTTTTTACGTACATGTGCCTGGTTGAGTTCACGTCTGACTTTGTTAATTTAGCTAGTTTTATGTGTTTCGATGATACGAATTTCGGCTAATACGAAACCTTGAACTCGAGTTTCGGCGCGGGACTTCGTCACCGCGGACGACAACGTAGCCACCTGAGGGCTGCGATCCATCGAAGAATTGATCGACGAGGCAAAGGATACCGAGTCTGAGAGTGATGGTGAAGATGGAGGTGAGTGTGATCTCCTACCGTCAATGTCGGAAAGCCTTGACACCCTCGATGTACTGCGTCGCGCCGTAAGCACCGGCAGCGTGAGTGAAGAAACCGCAGCACGGTTTGATTCCTTTCAGGCGGCTTTCTTGAGGGACAGCGAAGCTAAAAAAGTTCAAAAGAACATCATGGACTTTTTCAGAAAGAAGCAGTTGACCCCAATAAAGTTCTTGTTCGTCTTCATGATCAGCTTTAACTTGTTCTGGCTCATACGAATTCGGGATGATACGAATATTTTACGTGCTCCCTACGAATTCGTATCATCGAGATTCTACTGTAGATAAAATAGGTAGGCGAGGAGAAATATTAGTTGTGAAAATATGTGTGATTCGGGAAAAGAAATGTTTGTAGAGGAAAAAGAAATAAAGCTAGAGCTTGGTGGCCCGGCTACTGCCCTGTTATAAAGGGGACGCTCCTAATATCCATCCATCCATGATAAGCCGTTGTGCTGCGGTGTTCAGTACCACTCAGCCGCAAGACTTCCTGTAGCATTTCTGCAGTAAAAGCTGCTCCACAATCAGTAATGACTATAGCAGGCGCTCTATGGCGGAGAACGATGTCAACAAAAAAATGGACGACTTCTGCTGCGGTGGCTCTTGTCAATGCGTTTGTTTCGCAGTACCGCATTGAGTAATCTGTGGCCACCACAATCCATCGATTTCCGGGCGAGGATGTGGGAAATGATCCCAGCAAATCCATGCCAATCTGGTGAAAGGGCGTTTTCGGTGTCGTAACTGGGTGCAACAGCCCTGCTGGTCGCATGGGTGGCATCTTACGTCGTTGGCAATCGCGACACGTGCGAACGTATAGCTTCTGTGGGCATTTGTGTGCAACTCTGTGTCAGCGTCTTTGTCAAAGTGGCCGAGTAAGGTGGGGCATGAAGATGTTTCCGGAGGGTATCGAAAGCATAGCACTGATCCAGGCCCCAAACGAGTATCATCTTTGATGAGCTCATTGGGGGCGCAGAGATTTTCGAGAAGTTGTTTACAAAGCATCTGTAGTATGGGGGGGGGGGGGGGGCGGCACAGAGTCCCAAGAATCAGCGTATATCGTGTTTGTTTGTCAGCGTTGGAAATGCCGCAACGACGCTGGTCTTCTCCGTGTCTGGGCAAACACCTCTGTGGCTGACGACGTGTCCGGGGAACTTCAGTTCCTCATACCCAAAGTGACACTTCTCAGGTTTAAGAGAAAGGCCGGCTTTTCGAATGGCGTGAAGAACTGCCCTCAGGCACTGTACGTGCTATTCAAGCGTGTCTGAAAATACAACCACGTCGTCTAAGTAAACAAGACAGCATTGCCATTTAAGTCCTGATAGAACCGTGTCCATCATTCTTTGAAAGGTAGCCGGCGCTAAGCATAAGCCAAATGGGAGAACCTTAAATTCGCTTACAGCGTCAGGAGTAATGAATGCCGTTTTTTCATGGTCCCGTGCATCAACTGCGATTCGCCAGTAGCCGCTGCGCAAATCCATGGAAGAAAAGTATCGAGCGTGCCGAATGCGATACAAGGAGTCATCAATGCGGAGCAGTGGATAAAAGTCCTTCTTGGTGATCTTATTCAATTTTCGATAGTCTACACAAAAATGCAACGTACCATCTTTTTTCTTCACCAACAAAACTGGCACAGCCCACGGACCGGTCGAAGGCTGGATGACGTTGTCTTTAAGCATCTCCTGAACTTGCTGACCAATAGCATTGTGTTCCTTTTGGGACATTCTATAAGCGTGCTGCCGTACAGGTCTTTCGGTAGGGTCCGTGATAATTCGATGCTGTGCCAGCGGCGTTTGGTTGACCTTCGTCATAGTAGCGAAACAATCTCGAAACTCATCCAGTAGATGCAGAAGCGCGTCTCGTTGTGTTGGTGGTAATGTGGGGTTTCCATCGTGTCGTGAGTAAAGGGGCCCAAAACACGGCGGAAAAGAGCGAAAGGCAAAGTGGTGCGGAAAAGCACGCGCCGTAGACACGTCGAGGCACATTATTGGTGGACAGCAGGCTTGTGGCGTGCAGCAGCGATCGGTGTTAGAAAAAGGATGAGCTGGCATTCTCTGCGTGGCACCAGTCGACGAAGGTTATCCTGCCAGCCACGGACCGGTGACAAGGAGACAAGGGCGCCGGGGTGGCCGTCGACCAGGCTTACGGTCGAGCGTGAACTTCGTGCGGTCGCAGAGTTTCCCAAACCTGCGACCATAAAAGAACTTGGTAGTTTTCTGGGCTCCTATTTCCAGCGTTCCATTCGCAACTTCGCATCGATTATGTCGCCCCAGACTCGGCTGTTGCGCGGCGGCACAGACCCTGCATGCGACGCCACGTTTGTCCATCCATTCTTTACCATTTTGACCTGACAGGTGCAACTGAGGTACAGTAAAAGCTCGTTAATTCAAACCGCAAGGGGAAGCCGCCTCAGTTCGAATTAACGAAAGTTCCAACTAACGAAAGTGAAGAACAACAACAGTACACTGCGACTCAGTAGGGCATAACAATTTATTTTTTGAAAAAATCTGTGATCGCGGTCTGCCTTCTTTCCTTGAAGGCCAGCACTTTTTGCTCTAACGAGCGAATATGGCGGAAGGCCTCTTCTCCGCCTTCTTCAAAACTTAAGAAGAGACGGGCGGCATTCAATCCGGCCACGACTTCCGCAGCAGAGGGCCGCACTGGTGCTTCGTCCTCCTCCTCGTCATCGTCACTGGCAGCGACAGGTTCTGCACTTCTCACCTGACATGTCGTCATCCGTGAGTGCACCACACACCACTGCACTTGAGTCCACATCGACGTAGTCCGCAAAGCAGACGCCATGGGGGCGGTGACGTTCGAGCACCTCGTCAGCTTGCAGAGCTGAAGCCACAGTGGCGATAGCAATTAGTAAGCGCTGTCACTTGCTCCCAAGCACGCATGTGTAGTGCACTCAGGAGCGTCACTTGGTAGTTATTGCACAAAATAATTCGTTCCAACATTTGACGCCGATAAAATGATTTTAAATTTTTAATTATACCCTGGTCCATGGGCTGCAGTACCGCTGTCGTGTTTGCTGGAAGGAAGGCCAGCTCAATGGCCTTCGTCTCAACGTTGACTTTATGAGCCGAACAGTTGTCCACAAGAAGCAGGACTTTGCGGCGACAGCGTTCGAACTTCTTGTCAAGCTTCCCTAGCCACTGCGCGAACAATTCCCCAGTCATCCAGGCCTTTTTGTTGGCCGCGTAGTCTGATGGGAGGGACCGGATGTTCTTGAAGCAACGAGGACTACTCGATTTGCCTATCACGAACAGCGGCAACTTCTCGGTCCCCGTCATGTTCGCAGCAACCATCACAGTTATCCGTTCTTTACTTTCTTTCCCTCCCGTGCACTTGTCGCCTTTATACGTGATAGTTTTGTCGGGCAGCAATTTGAAAAATAAGGCAGTTTCATCCGCATTAAATATGTCCTGCGGAGAATACTTTTCCATGTAGCCTTGAAGCACCTCGGAGCGCCAACCTTCACGCGTTTCCATGTTGACGGCGTTCATTTCACCCGACACAGCACACAAAACGAGGTCGTAATGCTCGCGAAAACGGTGCAACCACCCATCTGCAGCAGCGAAGTCGTCGTAGTCCAGCTGCAGGGCGAAGTCCACCACCTTTGCCAGTATGATTGGGCCACTCAGTGGTATGTCCTGCAAACGCATTTCCTTTATCCAAATGAGAAGCGCTTTCTCGAGGTCAGGATACTTTGCGGGCCGCAACCTCCTTCTTTTGCTCGCAACTTCTGCCTGTAAGGCGTCTTCAATAGTCCTCTTCATTTTTATATAAGTAGATAGCGTCGTTTTCGGTATACCATGCTTTTTCACGATTTCTTGCTTAGGCAAGAGTCCGGCGTCCACTTCCCGCAGGATATCAGCTTGAAGTGTTTTGGCACGGTATTTGCCGCGGGCACATGCCATCAAGTCGCAGCAGCAGAATCGCGACAGACGGAAGCTACTCCGGGCGCTAACAACCGAGGCGTACGACGCACGCCCGAGACGGAGACTGCAGAGATAAAGGCTGGGCAAAGCTACGACGCACCCGATTTGCTGTATGCTGGTCATGCCATCTGTCGTTTAACAGCAACAGCTACGCAGGATTTGCAAAGGCTCCGAGATCGGCGCTTAAAAAAAACAAATCTTGGAGGTTACTTAGGACGGAGAGGAGGCAGCCGCCGAGAGAGAGAGATTGTGGGGGGGGGTTGTGAAGAGTAAGAAGCGCTATTTTCTACACTCTGGCCTCCGCGCCAGTTTCTCTCTCCGTTTTTCTCTCCGCTCCCTGTCAACGCCGCCTCGTAACTCGGCAGCCACCCTATCGAGTGACTAGCCAAGCCGCCGACGCGGTGGCACGTAGTTCGAATTATCCGTGGCGGAACCTACTCGCGTTCGAATTAACGGGCTTTTTTATTCATAGGCTTGTATGGAGCTTGGCTGGACCATAACTTACAGTTCGAATTATCCATAAATTCAAATTATTGAAGTTCGAATTAACGAGCTTTCACTGTACATACAGACACCAGCGGGGCAGGTCTCAGCGCCGTCCTCGCGCAACGAAAGCCCGGATATTCCGAGTACGTCGTCGCATATGCAAGCCGCACGCTGACGAAGGGAAAGGCCAATTACAGCATTACCGAAAAAGAGTGCTTGGCTTTGGTATGGGCGCTTGGCAAATTCCGTCCATACCTATACAGGCATCCCTTCGACGTAGTAACCGACCATCATGTGCTTTGTTGGCTCGCGTCTTTGAAACGTCCAGCTGGCCTAGCACGATGGGCGCTCCAAATCCAGGAGTCTGACATTCGCGTCGTATACCGCAGCGGACGCAAGCACTCTGACGCGGATGCCCTTGCTCGTTCGCTGCTACCTTCATCCTCAGCATGTGGCACCACTTGTGTGCCCTTTCTGTCTCATCTCTCGACTCCTTTGCCGCCGCCCAATGCCGTGATCCCTGGATCGCTTCACTTTTGCATTGCCTCTCTGGACCATCGAACAGCCCTGCATCCCGCTCCCTCAGACGACAAGGAGCTCATTTCGCCATTCGTGACCTGCTGCTCCACCGATGCAACTACGCTCCTGACAGGCGTCGATGGCTTCTTGTCATTCCCCGCAACCTACGATCACAAATCTGTGCCTCCTCCCAAGCAGGTCCCCAGCGTGGCCACACCGGAGTGCTTAAGGCTTATGAGTGCATTCGTCACTGCTACTACTGGCGTGGCATGTACACTTTCACACGAAAGTTTGTTCGCTCATGTATTGAGTGCCAACATCGCAAATCGCCGCCTTTACGCGCGTCTGGTGCCCTGCAGCCGCTCCCGTGCCCTGCCAAACCCTTCGACCGAATCGGCATCAACTTATACGGCCCATTTCCGACGACGCCAGATGGAAATCGGTGGACCATTGTCGCTGTGGACCATCTGATGCGCTACGCCGAAACTGCTGCTTTTCCAAGTGCTACAGTGCGGGACGTGGCCTCCTTCGTCTTACATCGATTCGTCCTCCGACACGGTGCACCTCGAGAACTCCTTAGTGATCAAGGTCGCACATTCCGTCCGAAGTCGTCCAAGCTTTGCTTTCGGCATCAGACGAGCACAGCATACCACCCGCAAACTAACGGGCTCGCCGAGAGATTCAACCGCACTCTGGGTGACATGCTCGCGATGTACGTGGCGTCCGATTATGGTAACTGGGACCGTGTTCTTCCATTTAATCACGTTCGCGTACAAGACTGCAATGCAAGCCACTGCAGGATTTTCCCCTTTCTTCCTTTTGCATGGACGTCAGCCTTCCCATACCATTCGCCCATATCGCCCTGGCGCCTCTGAGACCGAACCTGTGTCCAAAGTCGCGCACCAAGCCGAAAAATGCCGTCAGCTTGCCCGTGCATTTATGGCACACAAACAACAATGCCTGAAAGAACACCACACCGCTTACTTCCAGACACGACCTGTGCACCAGACGCTCTCGTGTGGCTTTCTGTGCCTTTTCAAACGCTGGGACTTTCTTCAAAACTTGCCCCAAAATACGAAGGGCCTTATCGCGTCTTGGACCGAACGTCACCGGTGAACTTTCTTATCGAGCCCCTCTCACCACGTACCGACACGTGCCGGCGTGGATGTGACATTGTCTACGTCTCGCGTCTCAAGCCCTATTACGACCCTCTGCTTCCAGACTCTTAGGTCGCCAGGATAGCTCCTTTAGCAAGGGGGGTGATTGTGAAAAAGAAGTGCCTCTCTGGCCAGCCGCATTGATACCTCTCGGCTCGCTCGGCGCACGCTTCTGGCCACTGGCGTTTCTCCCAGACGGTGCTTTGGGTGGCCTTGCTGCTTGTGGTCGCTGTGATATTGAGCCGCTACTAAACCTCTTCTCAGTAAGGCTCGTCAATGATGGTAAGCGTCACATTCTGCCGATCAGGGACATACAAAATTTGAAGCCGTCGAAACTAAAGGACTTCAAGCCAAAAAAGGTATGCAATGCGAAATGGAAGGATGATGTTCAGGACAACTTTTTCGGCCCTCAAATTGTGAAGCTGTTCGGTAAGTTCACAGTGATTTTTCTTCTTCTTCTTTTG
Organism: Hyalomma asiaticum; assembly: GCA_013339685.2. Classification (NCBI taxonomy): domain Eukaryota; kingdom Metazoa; phylum Arthropoda; class Arachnida; order Ixodida; family Ixodidae; genus Hyalomma; species Hyalomma asiaticum. Next base: position 5,997,199 of record CM023486.1, on the reverse strand, counting down.
CTTATCTCTATGCGATGTATATTGTTCTTATTTGTGCTTTTGTAGCTCCTTTTAACATACCATTGACCACAGTCGTCCTACATGTTCGTGGCTCCGTGTGCATTGCAAATAGTTCTCCTATATATTCTAGTTCACTATAGTTATGCACTCTTACTGTGCATACAGCTACAGTGCGCTTGGCTGCACAAAAATAAACATTGTAAAAGTTGTTCCCACCGTGCATTATTTGTTTTTGCGATAACCTAACTGTTCCTGCTAGCTAGCCGTCGATCATCAGGTCGACATCCAAACCACTCTTTCTTGTTTTCCTACTTATGTTGCTTGCAGTCATTTACATAATCCCTTTGTGCACTGCAAGTGAAACATGAGCTGAACTTCTGCTTTGATGTTGCTTGTAAAAGGCAGTTAAGAAACTCAGATTAAAAAAGTTGTACGTACACGACATTACAAGTTGCATTTTGAGGGTTCAGTAAATTCAAAAGTAAACAGTTTGGGAAAAAGCCAAAACCATTAAGATTTTGACAGCATTTTTATAGGGCGGAGATTAATTTTCTGGTGGAACACATGTAACTGACTTGTCTTTTGTTGCTGTTACAGGAACATATGAAGAAGCACAAGAGGAAACTTCCCGAAAGAGGTTGCCAGTTCTTCCTGCTGAAGTGTCATCATCAAGTAGCGACGATGGCTGCACAGTAAGTTAAATATGTTTAAATTACTTTATACACATTTATGTCACTATTGAGTGTTGGTTGGTCTGCGCATGCTCTCCTGGTTTCCCTGGAAGATGGTTTGTGTCCAGCCGTTGTCTCTCTCAGTGGCCCTTTGGCTGGTTTCTACTTTAACATTGTTCATAGGAATGTCCACCCTGCCAGAGGACACTGGCATCACCGAATGCCCAGTGGCGCTGACACTGACTGCGATGGGTACGAAGATGGGGCACCGCCTTCTCGCGTCTTTGTCGTCTACCAACATTACGTTTTTCATTAGATGCTTGAGGGGGAACACAAAAGAACGCAAGACAGTGGCCCATCCCCATATGATCTGGTATACTGCGTGCCTCTCAAACAAACAAACAAACAAAAAAAAGGAGGTACACCTGCTGTCATGGATGAACTAACGCATACAGTAGACTCGCGATAATTCAAACTCTGATAATTCGTACTTTCGGTTAATTCATACAAAATTCAAAGTTTTGGTTGGCCCGCTATGCTTTCAATGTATTTAAAAGCCGCTTAATTCAAGCTTTGTCATTCGGTTAATTCATACTTTCTGCCTGTCCATACCGGAAAATTTCTGCTCATTTGCCAGCAATATGTGGAAATGTGCGTGCTTATGATTACCATAATAGTCTAAAATTGAAAAATAAGCGCCTTAAAGCTTCAAGGGAAAAGGTTTTGCCGCACAATCGTTTCTCAGCATACCGCGCCGCGGTGGGAAAAACACGAAAAAAAAAAAAAAAACGGCCCGGTGGGTACGAAGCTGGCTTGCAGGCTTATCTCCGCTTTTCCGGCGTGCCAGTGGCGCCGGCCGACTCCGAAGCACGTGACCTGCCCACAGAACACCTGCCTGCCTGTCTTACGTGCTGCACATTTCTCGACCGACCATGTCACCACGAGGAAAGTATCGGACACTACCCCTAAAAGAGAAATTGGCCGCAATCCAAGAAGTCGACGCTGGAGTAAAGAAGACTGAAGTGAAGTATGGAATCACCAAGAGTACTCTCACAACCATTTTGAAAGACAAGCTGCAGAATAACGTGAGCCGCTTCGCTCCCGATCGGAAAAGGCTTAGGGAAGCTGCGTACCCGGATCTCGAAAATGCCCTGCTTCTTTGGCTCAAGCGCGCACGGAGCTCCAATTTACCGATAAATGGGCCAATCCTACGAGAGAAAGCCGATGAACTTTCCTTGCACTTTGGAATTGAAGGTTTCAAGTGCAGCGATGGCTGGATTTCTCGGTTCAAGGAACGCCACGGTCTTCAAAACAGTGAGCGATGAAGCTGTTTCTTCTGACTGGCGGCAGACTAGACTTCAAAGCCTGCTGCTCGATATATACAACGCCAACGAGACGGGGCTCTCTTTTAAGTGCCTGCCCGATTGTGTCGCAAGGGCGAGCGTTGCACTGGCTCAGCAAAGAACGGTCACTGGTTTGCACACCAATATGGACGAAAGTCACAAGCCAGAACTCTTCGTTGTGGGTAAGTCCCAGGTGCTCTAAAGGCGTCCGAACGCTCCCAGTTGCATATGACACGCGAGCCTGGATGACGCAAGCTTTGTTCGACGGTTGGCTCCACAAACTGGATGGGCAAATCAAGCAAGCGAAAAGGAAAACTTTGCTCATTGTTGATAACTGCCCTGCACATGGCGACGTGGAGGGGCTGGAAGCAATTCGCCTCGAATTTCTGCCTCCTAACACTGCAGCTGTCCTCCAGCCCCTGGATCGAGGGGTAATCAAATGCTTGAAGCTTAATTACCGGAAAACACTGCTAAAGAGAATGCCGATATGTATGGACAATTCCATGCCTTACAGCATCACACTCCTCTCGTCGTTGGGGATGCTCGCCGACGCATGGGATGCGGTCACGTCAACAACGATAAGCATGCATTCCGCACACGTGGCTGCAGCTTTGCCGCTTCACCCGAGGACGACGACGAAAGCCAAGTGCTGTCTGCTCTAAAAGCGCTGCCGACCTCGACGATTATGCAGGTACTGATGATAACCCGTGCGTGTGCAGGGAGGACACACTCGAGGACTCGGCGGCAGAGGTGCTGCCAGCACAAAACAGCAGTGAAAGTGAACAAGACCCAGAAGTGGAAAATGTGACAACTGCGCAAGCCTTCCACTAACATTGCTCAAGTGAGAAAATTTCTGACAGCAACAGAAAACTCTCAGAATCAACTGGCTGCACTTACTGGCATCGAGAGCTTTGTGCTAAATGCGCATGTGGCAAATAAGCAGTTGACCATCCATGATTTTTTTAAAGGGCCTGGTCAGCAGTGGATAGTCAATAAACTTGTTGACTTTACACGCACAGCTTTCTGTTTTTGTGTAGTAAGAATCTAGAAACGCTTAAAAGTGTGAATATAGATGTACAATCATAATTTGTGCTGTCGCCTTACCCAGAGTCGCATATATGAGAACTTCTGATAATTCAAACAAAATCCAGGGGTCCCTTCGAGTTTGAATGAATGAGGGTCTACTGTACGTCCATGTACCGTTCCCAGACAATTCCAACACATTCTTCTTCCACTGCATCCCAGTGAAAGTGCTCGAGTGCCACGAAGGATTTACAGAAAAGCAGTCGCACCATGCCTCTGTCGCATACACAGATGTGGGAAACCCAAGAAAGGTGGGGACTGTTGAATGGAAAGAATAACTTGTTCTGCTAGTCTGTGGCTATTCGTCTGGAAAACACGTATGCGCCTATGCTTCCTTATGCATGCAGAGTAACATATTTAAGTGAAGCTTCTCTTATCTAGTCCACGTTGGCGCAGTGGTTGTCGTCATGCCAAGAAACTCCCAAAAATGTGGAACCCCTGGCATCTTCTATGAAGCGGCAGAAAAAAATGGATGCATTAGTTTCCTGCACCTTTCCAGAGAGGGCTCATTGTAGCGAAAAAAAGTTGTTACTGATGACGGGATTTCAACCCTGGCAACCATCCACGCTTGTGATATGAAAACATATCTGAACCATACAATGCCTTTAATTTTCTACCACTTAAGGGGAAAGAAAAGGAAACGCACCCCCCTCCCCCCACTGATGAATTCGGGAACCCCCTTCCCCAAAGCAAGCTCTGGATCTGAAAAGGACAGAAAGTTGAGCGAGTTGGTAAGGATCCATAGTCAAAAGAAGAGGCGTGCAAGACACGGACACAAGGGGAGAAGTGAACAACACGAACGCCGACTAAGAACTGATGCAGAGCACAGAGGCGAAAAAGAAAGAAGACAAACAGCTTATCTGCGCATGCTCGGAATGGTAGCGCCACCTGTCAAACGATTACACGTGCCGGTCTATGCGATAGACAACTCCTAAGGCATTCTATCTCCTCTCTGTTCAAGCTAATAGACAGCTGACTCACGCACGCACTTCCACTAATACTGATATGCCAGGCCTCGACCAATAAACGTGTCTCTTCGTTCTTATGTCTGTACAGGATCTCGGTTTCGTCTAACTCGGGCGTGCAGCTACAGACCTGGCAGTGCAAAGATAGATTAGACGGCGTTCCACCTGATAGCGACCTTCTATGTTCAATTAATCTTTGATTAATACAACGCGCAGTTTGTCCTACATAAAAACATCCCAAGCTAAAAGGAACCTTATGAACCACACCCATGCGACAGTCGGTGAAATTTGTTCTTGGCCAAGAACCTGCCAAGCCCCTGTTCGGGCTTAACAAGAGTCACATTCATTTTTCATATCAAGTTCAGAAAGGGAAAATTAGCGTCCGCCTGTTTTATAGCCTTGTGCTACAAAACGGATGGATGCTAATTTTCCCTTTCATAAACGTTACTCCACCTTGTGGGTTTCCGCAGAACTCCTTTGCCATCTTCATGCCCGTGTACGTGCTTCGATTTGTCAATGGATTCGCCCTCGCGCTGTCGGTCACTAGCTTCCTGGTTAGCTCAATTAGCAGAGCGAGCGCCCCGGTCAGGCGTTGGTCCTGGGTTCAAACCCCGGACCAGCATGAATTTTTCGGCAACTAGGAAGCTTTCATTTTCTGAGAAGTCTGTATGCATTTCCTTGTAGCCTTGAGCTACTAAACGGATGGATGCTAATTTTCCCTTTCCTAAACATTACTCCACATTGCGGGTTTCCACAGAACTAATTTGTTATATCAAGTTTATATGTTTTCGACTCACCGCCTTCATGCGTGTGAAGATAAAGCGTGGGTCCTTGTTGGCACCACTGCTGATGTTGAGGATGGCCATGTGATTGGCCTGCATGCCGATGAAGCGGATGCGGTCCTCTTCTGCGATGCGGAGCAGGTTCTGCGTCTGCACCATCAAGTCTGCGCACCGAAAAGTGAGAGTTGACAGCTATAAAGATTGTGCACTAATTCAAACCTGAGGGGCATTTAGCTATCACGAGACACAAGCAGGCTCATACGAAGAAAAACAGAGATGGACAGTTATTGCATGCCCTCGAGCGTTTCCGCTAGTTGTTTGGATATGAAAAGATCTCGATGCTGTGAAGTATGATGGTGCATAAACAACGGCGATCACGAAAGGCGTCCGGTGGCAGTTCTTTCCAAAGGTAGCACGTGCTCTCTTGTCTGATCATTGCTGACAATGCTGGTTACACCAGCGGCCTGGTGAAAGTCGCTGAAGGACTGAAAAATAGGAAATCCCGGAAGAAAAAAAAAATCACAACAGAAGAAGAAAAACGTTGTCATTATTCCATTTGTATGACGCACAGACTAAAGAAAATAGACGGTTAAAAAGCAATTGCGGTTGTATGTTCTGCACCAAACAAGGCAAATTCAATGTGTGCACAGATCAACAGTGGTGAAAGAAATCCATGGGACAAAAAAGCAAAAAGTACAGCATGTAGGGGACATACCATTACGATGCAGCCAACAATGCAGCACAGGACAGTGGTCAGACAAGAGAGCAGGACATGTTGTTAGCGCACAAACATACAACCACCAAGAGTAGAACACACAAGGAAATCTAGCATCTAGAAGAAGAAATCTAGAACACAATATGAACACAATCTAGAACACAAATTCCACTTTCATGCGGTAAAGTTTACGTAGGCCAGACACAGCGCGGCGTAAACACACGTGCCCGTGAACATGAAAGATCACTGGAAGATGATGACTCCACCTTCCTGAATCTGCCCGCCCATTGCTGTTCCTGCAGATGGGAGCCCTTACGATCCAAATTCTAACGAGAGGTTGGGATAGGTTAGCTTGTGAGCTTTCTGAAGCGTTCCTTATCAATCAGAGAGGTGACATGTGCATCAGCACCACTTCGCTCTCTGTGCGTGCCAGTGAAATTAGATTGTTAAGCAGGAGATCTCTCTTATCTGCACAAACGAATGCGCATGCTCTCAAGATTTTCTCAGTTCTGTCAGGTTAAACGCATGATTTTTTTTCAATAAACTTAGTTGGAGTACACTGCCCGTCCTGTCTCTCTGCGTCCATTTGTTTACGCTGCTTATGTTTTAAATTTGAAGAATACAAGAGAGCATGCGGCCCCTTTGGAAAGAACTCCTGCTGGACATCTCACCTTTCACAATCGCCACCATTGATGCACCATCAAATTTCCCCACATCGAGATCTCAGCAAGAAGATAAGCTGTCGCGCAAAATTTTAGAAGCCATGGCCATTGATGAGTGTGGACAACCATGAATCCTCGGTCACCTGTCAGCAGTCCATAGGAATCGATGCATAAATATGCTTGCCACAACAAACATGTTATTTTGTGCAGTTTCGGTTCAACGAAATTTGACAATTGAATTTAAGGCTAAAAAATTCTATTGCTGTGCAGTGAACACAATCCTGAAGATTTTGGCACACTTCAGAATATTAAAGTACGTCTACAAAGTCGAAATCGCGTGTTGGCATCACCAGAAACGGACGCTGTTGACTGCGTGGCTGACTACCGATGCCTCTACCAATGCCGTCTGCCGCCGTCTGTCGAGACAGCGCGCGCGACCGCCCCTCTCCCACCGCACCCCATAATGTCCTTTGCCAGATGAAAGATGGGCTCGGCGTTTCCTCTCCGCTTGAGAAGCAATCGACGACAGCCCTCGCATGCAGTGCGATGTTATTGCATGTGCAGTTCATTCGGCGGAGGCAGCCGGGTCGTTTCATCTCTGCTTCAGCTGCGTTGCTAGCGTGCTTTTACTTGCGTGCAAAACATACAGCGCGTAGGCGGTGTTATCAATTTGGACTATGTACAGAACAACGGCGGTGACTGCAAAAACCCACTAACAGTGTCCATATCACTGCTATCGCAATAAGCCCCCGTCCCACCGTCGACAATTTTTTTTATGGTCCAAGCACCTCTCCCCCTTGAGCACCATGTTTACTCAAATGTAACGCGCACCTTCTTTCCAATAAAATTGGTCCAAAAATCATATATGCATCAGAATCGAGTGCAAACGAACGACACCGTTACCATGTCGTTGTCACCATCAAAATGGCCGCCTCCTGTGTGCTTCAGGCACTGTCGAACGGTCACCGGCGAAAAACGAACTAGCGGCGCAGCAAGCACAGTTTCTATGTCGCCGCTGGTCTTGCACGTAACGACGCCACGATGCATATGATGCGTTGGCCGATAATAGTCGCAGCGTTGGTTTAGCCGTCTTGCGGCCAACCAAAGTCGCTATGTCGCCAATGCAATCTCTGAGACGCCCAGCCGCAGCAGCTTTCAGAAGTGTTCAAGGGTGGCCAGAAAAGAAGAATAGATGTTTCTCATCACCGCACACAAAACGGCTCATCATCACATTTCTCCCTCATATCTGTGCTGAGCCTGAGCATCTCAGTCCTCCGCGCTGCATGACGTCCGAGATTGCATCGCGGCAGTCTCGAGCCCACGTCTTGATCATGCTTAGGCTTAGCTGCGCCAGCCTGCACAGCACGCATGGCAGCACACTGCAGCGGGCGTGAAGCACGGAAGACTGCAGCACTGCGAGTAAATGACGTTACCGCCGCTTGCACGTGGCTACGCCCGGCAACGTGCGGCAGTTTTATAGGAATGCAGGAGTGATGAATCGGCTCACCGAACGGCTTCGAGACACCGCAGATCGAGTGAAGCGGGAAAGCCACAGCGCGGCCGTTTGAGGGACTGCAGGGGTTCAAAGTTGGCCGTCCGTTTTTTATGCGAGTGCGTTCATTACGTGAGTACTGCATTTCTTTTTAGGAATGTAACAAGGTACTAAGGACTTTTCTTTTCCGTGTCACGAAAAACAATTAATGTTTAACTTTTTTTTTTCAGTCGTGGGAAACTGGCGTGCGTCACAATTGAGGGTGTGGTAGAATCAAGTAAATATGTAAATTTCCCGAATTCCCGTTCTCCAAACTTCGCAGGTATGTTTTCAGTACTTGCGGTTTCAGAACCCTTCCGACTGCCGCCGTGATGCACGTGCAAGAATGAAGCATAAAAGTTGTGTTGTTGTACAAACTCAGGTCAGTTACATTTTTTCGATTTCACAACAACGAAATTTTCGCTTCAATAAAATTTTTTCCCCACACCGTCAATTTCGTTGTAGCGAGAGTCGCCTGTATCCAATATTTCGTTATAACCATTACTGCCCTTAACCCCAATTATTTGCCATTTGGGAGCGTGAATATTACCACGCAAATAAGATGGCGTGCTGTGGACTGCGGTAACACCATATACAGCCATACACACAACGAAGTTTTATAAAAGGAGTAAAATAAATCTACTCGTCAGTGCTGTGTGAATGCCAGCCTGCGCGACAGACTCTGCTCTCTCGCAACACGATTGTCGTTCACTTCCGTTTGGCGCACGGCTTGTCCATGTTACCACGAAACTGAAAAAACGGCAATGCTGTCAAACAGTCAACAGCAAAAATACGCTCATCATGAGTGCGTAGCATGCGGCGGACAACCGTGTGTGCTCCTACGGCGTTTCTAGCGACTGCAAAGTGCCATCTTTGCCGCTACGGTGCACATGATGTGTAGGCCAACCATGGGCCAACGAACGTCGCCGTGCCGGCTAGGCTTGGCGGGTTTTTGGTTCCCATGATCGCTACGTCACAAATGCCCTCTCGCAAACCACGCCCAGTCAAACCCGAGCTCACCAGTGTTCAATAGTGTTCTCAGGTAATGAGAGAAGTGGATACACTAACCATTTCAGACCATGCGAGCAAGCGACGGTGCACCATCGTGTTTATCCCTCATGTCTCTACTAGCGCCTGTCTGACTGTGCAGTTAGCATGACCTCAGAGATTGCTGTGATCACTCTCGGAGGCCATGCTTTGACATGCTGGTGCAAGAAAAAAGAAAGAAAGAAAGAAAAGGCAGGGATGGCAAGTGATGACAGTAATAGAATGAAGGACGGAAGCAGCACATATTGGTGTGTGCTGCCACTTACTCGTGGCTGCACAGGGCAATGTGCAGCAGTTTCATCGGGCCACGGGATTTTTTTATTCGACACGCCGAACACCGAGGGAAGCGGTTTTATTGACACAAACGCGCTCCGCTGTTGGGTTTCTAAGACGATTTTAGTTCATTATACCCGTTGAAAGGACAATTTTACTTTGTTAAAACAAGGCTTCAAATGCACTTATGTCTATGGAGATTTCGAGGGGAATTTTATTCACTTTGTTATATCCATTATTTTGTATATGCCATTATGTTACAACCAGATTAATTGAAATCAAGAAGAAATGTTGTAACTACTGTGTGGCAGCAACAAGAACTTATGGGGAGTCAAATGGCACCACCAGTGGAAAATGAGGGAGGAATGCAGCAGCAGCACATGCCCCACAGCAATCCCACTCAAACATCCTCTCAATACCCACAGTTGCTTGACCTCTGCACAACTACAAAGACACAGCAACATTGCTCACAGCCAATCTTCTCGCAGTGGAATCCCGTGCGGTAGTCGTGCTCCGTGGCACGCTCGATGAGCTCGCCATGGTAAGGGTTACGCACAATCCGGGGGCGCCGGAAACCAGGCCGACACCGACACTGATAGCCACCACGCCGAAAGCCATAGCCATGGACCGGTTCACACTGCAAGTAACAAGCATCATCAACCTAGGTGAGTCTTCATCAGGCATAATTATTTTGCACTGCCATCATGCAAGGTGGAGATTCCTGGTCGACAAAATGCATGTGTCGGGCTCGTCACGAAACTACCGTATTTACTTGCGTAATTTACGCACTTTTTTTTCGTGATTTTAGAGCTCCGAAGAGGGGGTGTGCAAATTACATGGATATTTCATGAACACATTCGAAATAATGTGTAATACAATGCAATGAGCGTGGTAACTCTTTTGGATACGATCTCACGTAACACTACAAAACGCTGGTGTAAGAGAACACAACTGCTCTGTGGACACTTTTCACAGTCCCTTCACGTTGAGAGCGCAGCACGTAGAAGGGCTTATGAGCTGCCCACCGATGGCTGCCGAGATAGCACCCACGCCAGCGCTATCTCGGCCGCCATGCGATCGCTCGGCAGCCAAGCGACACCCCCCCCCCCCTGCCTCCCTCCTTCGCGTTTTTTGATTCTCGTTAAAACGGGCAGGGCGTTTCCTCCCTGCATCGACGGCAGGTGTTTTGATCGGGGTGATGTTATCGCATGCGCCCACCGAGCGACGGAGATAGGCCGGGTTCATTTGATCTCTGCTTCAGCCGTTTTCATCACCCCTATTCGCATGGTTTTATTCTAGCGACCGTACCACAGGCTCCGGGGGCCTCCGGAAAAAAAGAATCGGAAAAAGGGACATCGCACTCGCAGCCGCTTTTGCGTATGACTGCTCTCGCCTGCACAGTGAGGGGTGCGGCCGCGCGGCTGTTCTAAGTCTGTCTGTGCGCGCGCGCAAGCGAGCTGGCTCGGGCGGGACGGAGAGCGCAGAACATGCGAGTTTTTTTTTTTTTTTTTAAAGCTGGCTAAATGTCAGGGGTGCGCAAATTATGCGAGGGTGCAAATTATGCGGGTAAATACGCGAAATATGTGCAAAAAGCACACACAAGAAAGGAATCCATACAAACAAGGACACGAGCTACTACCAACTAATTTATTGAAACAACACCCCACCAACATGTAGATTTAACGGCATACTTGCCATGCCCTATTTTCTTTATCAATGAGAAGATGAAAAAATGAAGCCTTGCACAAAACAAGTGCAGATGCACAAGAAAAACTGCTTCTGATTACCGGCTTTATTTTTCCAAAAAGAAAAAAGCAAGACTCATTTAACCAAAAAGCTGTTCAAACGACCTCAGGTAATTTATCTTTGGAGCACACACCGAACAGTCAGTTGTCCAGCATTTACAACACTGTATTTACTTAAATCCAACATGCACCTTTTTTCTGATAAAACGAGGCCAAGAACTGTCCGCGTGTTAGAAGTGAGTACGAAACCAATACCACATTAGTGGCATTAACAACAGCCTCCCCACAGGAGGGCCACCTGTCATCAACACACAAGATAAACGCGGCCTGCGCTACGCGTAACAGAAAGTGATAATGGCGCTCCCCGCAAACCAAAACAAGAGTGCGTTTCACAGGCAAGTGATAACACAGTTTCCCTTAATGATTGATTTATGGGGTTTAACGTCCCAAAACCTGCTCTGATTATGAGAGACATCCCGTAGTGGAGGTCTCCGGAAATGTCGACCACCTGGGGTTCTTTAACGTGCACCGACATCACACACAGCACACGGGCCTCAACATTTCGCCTCCATCGAAATGCAGCCGCCGCGGCTGGGATTCGATCCTGCGACCCTCGGATCAGCAGCCGAGTACCATAACCACTAGACCACCGTGGCGGGGCCAGAGTTCCCTCTAAACAAGCCAAACATGTGGCAGAGCTGTTGTTTTATTATTATTTTATTTTCTCCCCCAACACAACCAATGCCTTCTTGTGCAATCCCCACTACACTTTTATATTGAAAAAAAAAAATGTAGCTATACTTCCAGGTGCATTTTGATTTTGAAGCCTTGAAGACTAAATGCACTTTATTCAAGCAAATATGGCATGTGGGCAGAAGCAACATCTCTTTATCTGACATGGAAATGGACAGTTTTTTTTTTTTACTCACACAATCTTGTTTCTTTAGGAACTTGAAACTGCTCCAGCCACAATTTAAAGAGAGCGCGATGTTTCAGGACCGACTCAGTTCCTTCTTCAGGGGGTGACTGTGTTGGTCACAGAAGCATCACCACGTCTTGTCCTCTCACCACGGCTCCGGCTTTCCCTTTCCCTCACGTTTCAGAGACCATGAACATATACCAAAGGCACTGTTTCCAGAGAGCGGTTCACGTTGGCACGTGCGTGTCGAATGTGCCAGGGCTCGAGCAAGGGCCTTTTTCCCAAATTCCTTTCTGTTTCAATAATAGAAGCGCCGTCGAAGTAAAAAAAGTGATCGTGCTTCTCACAGCGCTCTGCCAGAGCGCTACGGTGCACTTCATTTTGCTGACGTCCTTCTTGTGCTGGTGTATTCTTTCCTGGAAACACTTGCTCTTGCCTATGTAGCTGGCTGGACATTCATAACACGACACCTTGTAAGCAACGCCCGGGTGTCGTTCCTTCGTAGATCGATCCTTCGGCTGCAGTAGCAAGCGGGAGAGCGTCGAAACAGGTTTATGAGTTACCGTGACCCCCGCTTTTCCTAGGACGCTCGTGAGCTGTTCCCTGATGCCCGGCACATATGGGATGGCGACGTGATGGTTTGGCTTCTTCGATTCTGTCGTTGGCGGTTGGGTGGCCAGGGCGGGAGAGGGTTATGCGCGGTGTGTCACTCGCAGGTGTCTCTCCGTGGTCCAGTGGTTTCCATCTCGATAAAACGCTTGACACACGGTGGGTGTCACACCGTTTATCTTCTTTGCGCTGCAATATGATAAATGCTTCCACAATTCCCCCTCAATGGTTATTTGGCAAGTTCAAACAGAATGACCGTATTTTCCGGTGTATAAGACGCACCTTTGTATAAGACGCACCCCCCAGTTTTCGCAAGGCTGCACGAAAAAATTAATATATAAGACACACCGGTGTATAAGACGCACCTGCATTCACTCACTTTCCGCAAAGAAACTTCATAACGTGGGGTTGAGCGAGCATTGTAAAATGCCGTACTTACGTTTCTGAGCGCTAGTCCATAACAAAACTTATACACCAAATTTGCGAGAAAAAATAATGCACACCCACTGAAATGTTCTGCATGACTGCAGGAAAAACATTTTATTCGTTGAAGCCCTCAAAGTCATCGTCCTCCGACATGCTTTGAAATAGTTCAGCGAGCTCTGGCGGCAGCGACGCTGGGACTTCCTCTTCGGAATCGCTGCTGCTGCTGCTGTCGTCGTCATCGAGGTCAGGGGCTGAGGGTGCTAGCAGGCCTGCCTTGCGGAATCCCGCAGTTACGGTGTCCTGTGACACCGCACACCAGGCTTCACGCACCCACTTTGCGACTTCGCAAAACGAAGCACGCCTCATGCGTCCGGTGGCAGTATAGCTATGCTCGCCGTCAGACATCCACGACTCCCACAGGCGCCGCAGAATAGCCTTGAAACTGTGGTTCACTGAGATGTCCAACGGCTGAAGCATTTTTGTCATCCCGCCTGGGATAACCGCAGCGGTGCAGTTTTTTGCCTTGATGCGCTTCAAAGTGCAGCTTCGTTATATGCGCCCGCATGCTATCCAAGACCAGGAGGCCCTTCTTCGCATGAAAGAAACCGTCCGGTCACTTAGAAAAGTACTTTTCGAGCCACTTGCCCATCATCTCTTCGTCCATCCAGCCTTTCACGTTCGTTTCTATGACGACACCAGGCGGGAAGGGCTCTTTCGGCATCGTCTTCCGCCTGAATATTATCATTGGCGGAAGTTTTCACCCCTCGGCACAACATGCGAGCAGAACCATGAAGTGCACTTTTTTGTGGCCGGTAGTTTTGATGGTGACGGACTTGTTACGTTTAGGTGCCACACTCCTTTCCATCGGAATGTCAAACGTAAGTGGCACCTCGTCCATATTTATTATATGGCTGTTAGCGATGCCATCGTTTTCAATGGCTTTCTTAACGAAAGCCTGGAATCTCTCAAGCTTGTCCTTGAAGTCTGCTGGCAGATTCTGGCACGTGGTTGTGTGGGCCCTCATCGCCAGCGCTTTGCGGCGCATAAATCAGGAGCACCAGGATGGCCCGCCAACAAAATCAACGGCACCCATCTCCTAAGCTAGCGCCTGCACTTTGAGACGCAGCTGCACCGTTGACATCGTCCTACCTTGGGCACGTTGCTCCAGTATCCATGAGTGCAGACGTCCCTCAAGGACTGGCCATCGTGATTTCTTGCCGCGGTCAGCTTTCTTGTCGCTCTTCATGGCCAGAAGCTTAGCAGTTGACTGTTGTGTCTACTAGAACACTGTAGCGCGGACCAAACGAACAGATGAAGTTGCAAATGGCGACTAGCTGAACAACAGCGTGGCCAGCGTGGCGGCTGAAGCCGAACCTGTCGCGCACCTATCGCCATCTTACGCCGATTTCACTAACTGAGCACAGCCCTCTATGGTACAGCCTCCGAAACTCGCGCAGCTTCAGTGAGCTGAGAACTCGCACGACGACATTTTTTTTTTATTTTTCCATTTTATGTACTTTGGTTTTGTTGTGGAACTGTAGTACCGGCACGTTGAGCCTTCGTTATAATTATGATGCATCATGCGCATCGGACTGCTCTAGTCGTTTAAAAGAAAAGACTCACCAGCATCAACACGAATTTCTCCCAAAAGAACTACAAAAAAAGTACGTATAAGACGCACCGTTGTATAAGACGCACCTCCGAAAATTTTGGAAAAAAACTGCATCTTATACGCCGGAAAATGCGGTACCTCTTGAAATGCGGAGGACTGGATAAAACGAGGAAAAAATTTCTTCCATTGCCATTCAGGCAGCATCTTCCGCTGCACCCTGCTTTGCTTCTAGGCCCTGAACCTATTTTTGCACATGAATCCATATTGGTCCATAGTGAAAAGGAGAGGCGTGCAAGCCACGGTCACAAGGGGAGAAGTGAACAATACGAACGCCGACTATCAACTGAAGCAGTGCACAGAGGCATATCTTTTGACTAGGGACCCTTACGCTCAACTTCTGTCCTTTTGTAATCCATATTGGCATTTGTAAACAGTATACATAGCTTTTATGTCATACACCCAGGAGATCCGTAGCACGACCTCTCTCTAGAAGCCGCTGCTGCGGTAATGATTTTATGAAAAGGCACATGCCTCCTGGCCTTTTGGCTCAAAGGCCCTGAGCAGGCATTGTGCTGTTTTTATTCCCCTGAGCTCTTATAATGTCATAATCCATCGGCATATGTTTGCGACCCATAGACCATCCCATATCTCACTGGCATAATTCTACGCTCCTATACCGCGATTTGTTTTTAAGGCCTCCTTACAGCCACCTATCATCTGATCATTGCAAGCCACTGATCGCCGCAATCACATCATTCCTTGCAATGGCGCTCTTTGGCCACACCTGGCCCTTGCACCATAAAATGCCAAACATCATCATAGTTGTGTGGCATTTACAGTTGTGCTCAGTGCGGTACATGTGTTCTAGCCAGAGAATACTTATACCAACGCACCTCCGAAAATTTCGGAAAAAAACCGCGCCTTATGCACCGGTAAATACGGTACCTGCAAACAGAATGACCGTGTTGCACAAGCACGCATTACAATGCAAGGACAAATGTGTGGTATCCCTATAAATGGTCCCCCCTGATTAGGCCTTACAAAATTGTTTGGCCTCATTTGTGTCGCTTTACCACTGCCTCCTCGCCAAGCTGCACGCTAGCAACCTCCTGTGGCTGCTGGTTGTGCTGTCAGCTTTTGGAGCAGGAAAAATAGGAGTTTGTGCTCTTGGAGTAGGAAATTTCTCTGTTCGTAGCAAGGCTGAAAGCAGTTCCATGCTGCTACATAGTGCCTCGGACACTTTTCTACTATGCTCCAGTACAGGTAAAGAAAAAAAGTGACATTTGCCGTCAGAGGACCCCCCCCCTCAAGCCAATCGAGTCGCTCTGTCAACGTGACATCACAGCAGACTCCCTCCGCGCTGCGCTCACGAGAGAAATCAGAGCGTCTTCTTCCGCACTTACGGATTCTTACCGAAACGACAGCCCCTGCTGTTCATGTCTACCCAGTAGTAGCGGTGACGAATGCGCTCATAAGTCTTAAACACTACGGCATGGCCACACTGTGGATCGGTGTGGAAGGAGGCAGATTTGTGATCATAAGTTGCGGGGAATAACAAGAAGCCATCGACGCCTGTCAGGAGCGTAGTTGCATCGGTGGAGCAGCAGGTCACGAATGGCGAAATGAGCTCCTTGTCGTCTGAGGGAGCGGGATGCAGGGCTGTTCGATGGTCCAGAGAGGTAATGCAAAAGTGAAGCGATCCAGGGATCACGGCATTGGGCGGCGGCAAAGGATTCCAGGTCGAGAGATGAGACAGAAGGGGCACACAAGTGGTGCCACATGCTGAGGATGAAGGTAGCAGCGAACGAGCAAGGGCATCTGCGTCAGAGTGCTTCCGTCCACTGCGGTAAACGACGCAAATGTCCTGGATTTGGAGTGCCCATCATGCTACGCGGCCAGCGGGACGTTTCAAAGAGGCGCGCCAACAAAGCGCATGATGGTGTGTCACTAAGTCGAAGAGACGACCGTATTGGTATGGGCGGAATTTGCCAAGCACCCATACCAAAGCTAAGCACTCTTTTTCGGTCATGCTGTAATTGGTCCCTGCCTTCGTCAGCGTGCGACTCACATAAGCTAGGATGTATTCGGAATGGCCGGGCTTACGTTGGGCGAGGACAGCGCCAAGACCTACCTCGCCGGCGTCTGTATGTACCTCAGCTGCCGCTGTCGGGTCGAAATAGCAAAAAATGGGTGGAGAGGTAAGGATACGACGTAGCATAGCCAACACAGCGTCGCATGCAGGCGACCAAGAGGAGAGTTCTGTGTCACTGCGCAACAGCCAAGTCAATGGCAACATAATCGATGCGAAGTTTCGGACAAAATGCCGGAAGAAGGAGCATAAGCCCACAAAACTACGAAGTTCTTTTATGGTCTCAGGTTTAGGAAATGCGGCAACTGCTCTAAGTATTGCAGGGTCGGGTAGAACGCCGTGCTTGGACACAATGTGGCCTAAAATCGTGACCTGCTGCGCGGCGAAATGGCACTTTTTGAGGTTTAGCTGCAGGCCGGCGTTCGTTAGGCAGGTCAAAACACATCAGGTGGGTCGGAAATTCAGGCGAAAAAAAAAACAACTACATAGTCGAGCAGCATATACACATTGACCACTTGAGACCCCGCAGCGTGTTGCTCATGAGTTGTTCAAATGTGGCGGGAGCATTACACAGGCCAAACGGCATCACGTTAAATTCATTAAGCCATCGGGCGTAACGAAGGTGGTGCGGCGCAGGTGGTGTGGGATGGAGATGGGGGCACATGCCATGGGAGCAACTTCTGTTCCCAGCGTGCATCCGTTTTTTCATCCAGCTTTCTGGCACTGTGCACACAATGCATTTGCAAGATATGTACAAGGAGCGGATTCTTTGGAAGCTTTCGCTCTTGCCATTTATATTAGTCACGCTAACACCTGTCACCCTGCTCCCAACCCCACCGCCCCCCCTTTTTTTTTGTTATTGTTCGCACGTGCTGCTCTTCTTCTCCTCTCTTTCTGAGGATGGGGGAGAGTGTGCAAAGGTGTACGAACGCTGGAGAAGGCAGTTGCCGCCCTGACGAAGACAAGTCCGCTTGTCGAAACGTTGGCTCCTGCGACATTCCCTGTTCTAAACCGTATTTTGCGATTTATTCATCGATTCAAGCGTCCATCTTCCCCAGAGCTTTTCTAGTTTGAAAGAATTTCGAAATTCGTGCAGGAGATTAAAAGATCGGCACTTCGGTAGGCGTGAGTGTATCTGCGATAGCACTAGAGAATGTATCTCGGTACGTCTCCTCAAGGGCTGAAATCGCAGTGGTTAGGAAGTGGGTCATTCGACACGTCGATCAAAGACGAAGGGTCAAGGTGCTCCATGAAGCTGAGGCGCTCACCAACGAGTAAGGTGACAGGCGCACACAGAGGGGGTTGTAGCAGAATATACTGGCTACAACTGGCGGCAACATCAAGCGTTGCAAAAGGCAGTGGGACAGGTTTACGACACGTGAAGGTATGCGACGGCATGAAAACAACGGTTGCATCGCTGAGGATATCACAGGAGACAGGTACAAGCGAAAATGCCAGGCGGAATATCTGTGTCCTCGCGCACGACCGAGCCCGATCACGAACTTCGTGTAATGGTGCGTCAGGCAGGGCCGAGAATTCAACTTCAGCACGTGCGCAGTCAATGACAGCATGATGACGGGATAGGAAGTCCCAGCCGAGGTTGTGCGAGCAGGCAGGAAGAACAACACACTCAACGACACACAAAATTCCCTGAATGAGCATGCATACAGTACTTGAGGTGTGACATGTTGTGCGCTTGTAGTCCGAAGCGAGAGGCGAGAAAGTGGTGTGGTTACTTTGTGCAGTAAACAGCAGAGTTTAGCGGCTACTAATGAACAAGCACAAAGGTAAGTAAAAAAGCTACAGGGAGGGAAAAGAAGAATCTGGTTGAAGCACTTCAAGTTTCATACATTAATCTTCACACAGCAAAAAAATTATAGCTGTATCTCTTCTAAAGCTTTAGAAATTGCTGCACTAAACAAGCAGGGTGAGTGAAAGCATGTTTTAAGAAAAAGCAACAAAACAATTGTTGAACGTGCAAACCAGACCAAAGGGACAACGGACGGAAGAGGGAAGTGACACACACAACGGCTCGACTAACTGTGCTTTATTAACAAAAACCATCTTGCAGGAAAACCAGCAGAGCATGCGCCGACCAAACAACCAAACAACAAACTCAGAAGCTAATGTAATTGCGATAAGAAGCTAAGTTCCTTGTGCAACAATGATAGTGAAGCAGTGCTGACACCTTGCCTGCTCATGTGATACGCTTAGAGAATTTCGTGATCAAGTTTACCCTTACCTCCACCAAGTATCCTAGTATTGAAAGAAAGTGGGACACAGCCACACTGCCGGCAACGACGGGACAGATTAGCCCCGTCCAAAGGGTTCAGTGGGCAGTCGCGCTCGCGCAGCCGATCGTTAACACATCTGCCAGTCTGGCCGATGTAAACCTTTTCACAGGTCAGTGGAATCTCGTTCTTTACTCGTTTACTCGTTCTTTGCTCGTTTTCTTTACTCGTTTTCATGCTGAGTGGGACACACTATGATTCTAGTGGCGCCACGAGCAACACATGAACAAAGCCTAGAAAGTCTGCATGGGGGTGAAAAGACAACATTAACACCCTACCTCACAGCAACCTTTTGGATACCATGGGAAACTTTGTGAAAATAAGGCATAACTTCAAAGGCACTGCGCTGACCACTTCGTTGTTCTGCACCTTTCTTAATCAGCCCTCTGACCTTCTGCAATAACGTTCCTGCTACAGCTATGAGCAACTGTTCTGGATAGCCGGCGGAAACTAAATGCTCGACCTGACAGTCGAAACTTGTCTTTATGCTGTGGTCGCAACTCTCTTTCAAAGCATTACGAAAACAGTTCATGGCAATCCCTCCCCTGACGATTTTTGAATGAGCCGACAAGTAAGGTAACAGCGCCTTCTTACTACCAGGTGAAAAGCACCAGCACAGGTGGCCATTGTCATGAAAAATTAGTAACATATCTAAAAACCTTATCGAACGGTCACTGGGCAGTTCGTGAGTAAATGAGAGTGAATATGAACAACATTTGAAAGTGCATAACACCTTATCAACCGCTTGTGCCTTGTTGTCATTTGACAATAACTTTAAAATAATCAAAATGTCGTCAACATATCTAAAGATACGGCAAACATGTGAGTCACAAAGAGAGCCTTCAAGAAGGCTCTCAAACTTTGCTAAAAATATGTGGCATGTAGAGGGCGCCACCTGTACGCCTTGCAGCAAGTGCCCATAAGATGGCGCTACAATCCTCTGAAAGCACTGTATATATATGGGGGCTCTGGGGAGAGGGAATAAAGTTTGTTTTGGTTTGCGCTTGCCAGTAGTCCGCCTCGTCCCTTGGCTGGCGCCTGCGCCGAACATGGTGTCAGAAGTGGGATCCCGCCGTTAACGCTGACATGCCTGACACGAAGTCCATCCCCGCCGAGGCCACCGAACCAAAGGTGCACATCGTTCACGCTGGCACATCTGGCCTACGCCCACCGGGGGACTTCACGTTTTCAAACCCGTCAGAATGGCCAACGTGGATTTCGACGTTCATGGATTACGCTTTCGTGGCTTGCCTCCACAACGCCAGCGACAAGGCCCAGGTACGGACACTTCTTTACTGTATGGGACTGCAAGCCAGAACCATTCTTTCGTCCTTGGGGGTGTCAACACCGGAGGAGCTTTCTTTCACTGCCGTTAAAGAAAAGTTTGATTCGCACTTTGTGCATCCCGTAAATGAGATATACGAGAGTTGTCGTTTCCACCGCCGCTCTCAGCAGCCAGGCGAATCTGTGGATGACTTTTTTACGGCATTACGCAACCTGGTAAAGCGCTGTGGCTACAACAGCCCGCTCGTCGAGGACCGTCTTGTTCGCGACAGATTCGTCGTAGACATCCGTGACGAGAAACTGTCCGATCAATTGTGCCGATGCGCAAAACTTGCCGCTGACGAAGTGCTGTGCCAAGCCCGCATACACGAAGACGCAGAAAAAGAGCGATTATCACGCGCTAGATTGACTATGGATAACGCTCTCGCCGAAACGCTAAACATTGACTCGGCTCGGCGAAACGATACGCCCACCCCTTCGCCACGTTTTCGCGACCAGTATGAGCACCCGGCTAGGTTATCATGTGTCTTTTGTGGACGACAGCGTCACTCTCGAAAAGACTGCCCAGCCAGAAAGTCAGTTTGCCACTACTGTAAACAGCTAGGACATTTTGCTGAAGTGTGCATGAAGAAGAATAGAAGTGAGCTACTGGATTCCATCGTACTGCACAACGTGGATTCACGACGGGCCAGATACATAGACCTACTCGTGAACGGGCACCCGGCCGAGTTTAAGATAGACTCTGGCGCGGAAGTCTCTGTTGTCTCGCCGTCTTTCCCAGGCCAACCGCGGGTGCTGGATCATGTTGAAGGGGAAGTCTTGGGCCCTGGCGAACAGAGACTGCACGTCCTTGGTACCTTTAAGGCAACCTTACAGTGGGGCGATAAGTCCACAGTGCAGACCTTGTACGTTGTTGAACATCAGCGCACTCACTTGCTTGGGCTCCCTGCAATTGAAGCCCTTGGTGTTGTTCACTTCCTGGGTTCTGCCGAGTGCGTTCGTTCTCCCACAGCCAAGATTTTTCAAGGGTTGGGTAAATTTCGGCAAGCCGAATATCGCATTCGCATTAAACCCGGCGCACGTCCATTTTCCTTGAGCACCCCAAGGCGGATTCCAATTCCTTTGAACGACATTGTCAAGAAAGAGCTGGACGACTTGGAGTCGCAGGACGTCATAAGGAAGGTAGAGACGCCAACTGACTGGTGCTTCGGGTTTGTAGTGGTCCCCAAGTCATCAGGTGGCTACAGAATCTGTGTCGATCTTACGAAGCTGAACGAAGTAATCGAAAGGGAACGCTTCATCTTGCCAACAGTGGAACAGATCCTCGGCCAGTTGGGTGGAGCGCGAGTATTCTCCAAGTTGGACACGCGGTCTAGTTTTCATCAGGTGAAGCTGTCAGCCGAAAGCCAGGAACTCACGACATTTATAACACCGTTCGGCCGGTAGTGTTACAAGAGACTCCCTTTTGGCATCGCCACAGCACCAGAGTATTTCCAGCAGTTAATGTCGAGGATTCTTGAGCACTTGCCTGGGGTCGTGAACTTGATTGACGACATTCTAATCTTCGGGAAAGATCGTCATGAGCACGACGAGCGTCTGGCTGCAGTCCTAGCTCGTCTTGAGGAGGAGGGTGTCACCCTTAACGAAAAGAAGTGCGCATGTCGGGTCAGCTCGGTCAAGTTCCTCGGAGTAGTGATTGGGGCGGACGGGATCTCGCCAGACCCGGACAAGGTGAAGGCTGTCAGGGATCTGCCGCCACCGACCGACATCAGTGGAGTAAGAAGATTGCTGGGAATGACCAATCACGTGGCGCGGTTTATACCTCACTTGTCCGACGTTACGGAGCCCATTCGTTTCCTCCTTAACAAGAACAGCACCTGGAGTTGGGGACCCAGTCAAGAAAAGGCCTTCTCACGCCTCAAGCTGCTGTTGAGCTCCGACACGTGCATGGCCAAATACGACTCGTGCTACCACACTGTAGTATCCGCGGATGCCAGCTCCTACGGTCTGGGAGCGGTACTGCTACAGGACCAGCCTGAGGGTACTCGAAGGCCTGTAGCATATGCTTCAAGGGCACTTACTCCGACAGAAGCGCGTTATAGTCAAACAGAAAAGGAAGCTCTCGCAGTGACTTGGGCCATTTCACGGTTCGACCAGTTCCTTTGCGGCCTAAGCTTCGAAGTAGAGACAGATCACCTTCCTCTGGCCACCCTTTTGGGTAACAAGGACCTAGAACTCGTGCCACCTCGCATACAACGAATGCGGATAAAACTGATGCGTTATCAGTACGTGGTAAAATACGTGCCTGGAAAGCACTTAGCGACAGCGGACAGACACTTTATCCCGAGTTCCCTCTGATTTCCCAGCTACTGGCATAGTAGACACCCTGGAGTTGTTCGTCAATGAAGTGTTAAAGGAATAACCGCCTCTCGTAGCAAGACGACTAGAGGATGTCCGCATACATCAAGGCCAAGATGGAGTCTGCTCTGCGGTCATGACGTACTGCATGAAAGGATGGCCTGACAAAAAGAAGGTGCCTCTGCATATTACCCCATTTTGGAAGGAGAGGGACAGACTGAGCATATATGACGGCGTCCTTCTGCTGGACCGGCGACTTGTCATCCCTTCAGCCTTGCGCCAGGACATTCTCGCTCTCTTACACGAAGGACATCAGGGAGTACGCCGCTGTCAAGAACGGGCCAGGGAGTCGGTTTGGTGGCCTAATTGTAACAGTCATGTTGAACATATGGTGACCCAATGTGCCATATGCGCCGAGACTCGTGTTCAGCGTTCGGAGCCTATGTTGCCTACGGTTACACCCGACAGGCCATGGCAACACCTTGGCATCGATCTTTTTCAACTTAGCGGGCGTGATTATGTCCCGATTGTTGATTATTACTCCAGGTTTCCCGAAGTAGTCTCCGTGGTGTCCACCACGACATCAGCAGTCATCTCAGCAATCAAGAGTTGCATTGCACGTTTTGGCATACCGGATATTGTCCGGACAGACAACGGACCGCAGTTTGCGTGCAATGAGTTCGCCGAATTTGCGCGGTCATACGGATTCCGTCACGAGACCAGCAGCCCGAGGTACCCCCAGAGCAATGGAGAGGCAGAGCGCATGGTGCGCACGGTGAAAGACTTGCTCTTCAAAGGTCCTGATCCCTACCTTGCCCTGCTGTCGTACCGTGACATGCCCGGTCCCAACGGCATTTCCCCGGCTCAAGCCCTGATGGGAAGGAAATTACAAACTCGTCTCCCGAAACTACCGGAACAACTGACACCGTCATTACCATGCCATACGAGGTTCAGGGAAAAGGACTCGTGGAACAAGGCACGGCAAGCGAGGAACTATAATCGCCGTCATGCTTCAAGTCAGTTGGCCCCTTTGAGTCCTGGAGACTACGTATGGGTCACTGACACCTGCTGCACTGGTGAGGTACTCTCACAGGCTCAGCATCCACGGTCCTATCTTATTCAGACTCCCAGAGGCGTCCTTCAGCGGAACCGACCCCAGATCAACTGGCAGATTCTCCACCTGCACCTCCCGAGATCTTAGAGCATGCAGCACCTCCTGAAGATCCAGTACAGCCAGAAGTAACGCTGCAGGAAACTGTGACAAAGACTCGCAGCGGCCGTATAGTGAGACCACCGCGACGGTTGGATTTGTAGGTGAAAAGGAGGGATGTAGAGGGCACCACCTGTACGCCTTGCAGCAAGTGCCCATAAGATGGCGCTACAATCCTCTGAAAGCACTGTATATATATGGGGGCTCTGGGGAGAGGGAATAAAGTTTGTTTTGGTTTGCGCTTGCCAGTAGTCCGCCTCGTCCCTTGGCTGGCGCCTGCGCCGAACATGGCATAGAACCAGTGCAAACATGTGGTTTTTCACAAACACATCCACAATACTGTACCATAATAGAGAGTGGGTTAAAAATACCGTACATGTGGTTTTTCGCAAACGCATACACAATACTGCACCACAATAGAGAGTGGCAGCCAGCACTGCTGGCAGATAATGGCAATAGTACGTAACCTAAGGCTTTTCTGGATCCCTTGCAAGCAATGCTAGGAAAAGATGCAAGTCACACCAGCAACACGGCTAGCACATTGCAGCAAAGTTTTGGACCGTTGCCTAGTGGCACACTGCAAGCGATCTCTACAGGCATGAAATAAGGTGTTGCCCCTTCTTTTGAGACATCACACAATTGAAAGAAGCTATGTGCTCAAGAAAATCACTCATGAGATGTTGTTCATCACATATAAGTGTTGAGTGGCCGAATGATTACCCTTGCAGTGCCACCACCTGCTCTTAGAAACAAAGCCAGCTCACAAGGCTTCTTTTCAACCAATGCATAACTGCAGCACAAAACAAAGAACGGCCATGAACAAAAGCTATAAGAACACTCCATTACCACAAAGGCTCTGAGACCTGCTATTTCAGGGGCCCTGTTTTGGAGCAGTGTCATTCATTTGTAGCACGGATGTGGCAGAACTAATCAAGTGTAGCGCGTTAGAGCAACCGTAGCAGCATTCCACGAATGCTCAACGAGAATTCTGCTGGCGGCATCCCACCTCAGTGGTGTCGTTCTTGCAGCGGGACGTGCCAGCAAAGTAGTTGGGCCGAGGGTTCCCGCTCCCGATGGGGCACTGGTTGATGTCCAGGCGCTCAAAGTCCAGCTCCAGGACGGCCACCGCCACGTACCTGGACATCGACAGTGCAGCCACATGACACAGCACCGCAAGAAGCAACAGCACAGACTTGTTTCCAAATGAGCTGGCGGCAAGAAAACAATTGCCGCATTTCATACGTTGTCTTCCAACAGCGCATGAATGAACAGTACAACCACCACTCGATTGTTTTGTTTGAGATTCTGCTTGCCAATATTGAAACCGTTTACGTGCCAATCTACCTGCTTGTTAAACCTGTGCTGAGCCACATGGCGACATCACCTCGTGACGTCAGAAAAGACAGCACTATATACCATACTTACTAGCTTCAAGCGGAAGGAAGCATAACCTAAGAGCGCCTTGGTGGATCAGGGTCCAGCACGCATGTTTGTGCTGAAAAATGCAGGGACTGGTCGAGTAATCTTAAGGTATCCTTAACAAGAACTTTGCAGGTAAAACACAAACCTTCAAGAGTTGAACTTGGCACGAATGACACAAACACACAAGAAGAGACCAAGTGGGACAGAACGGGGCACCACTAACAACTGCTTATTGTGAACATCACAATGTATAGATGCTTTAAGATGCATATATGCAGAATATATATGTGTCTTGAAGCGCCTATACATTGTGATCTTCACAGTGAACAGTTGTTAGTAGCGCCTGTCCTGTCAACTTCTTGTGTGTGTGTGTGTCATTCAGGCCAAATTCAACTCTTCAAGATACAAGACCAACTAGCTTAACAGTCTGTCCTACTCAATTACAAAACTCACACCTCTAGCAGTAAAAGCACAGAGTAGAAAACTTGACAGGATTCAACTTCCACACTACTCATCAACACCAAGAAATCGTCTACATACCAAAACACTCAAGCAGTAAATCCCTATCGACATTGCTCAAAGGAATATCGCTGAGTATGGGGGCAACCTTCGGCCTGATGCACACACCTAATTTTTGTGTGCAGATCTTGTCCCTAAATCCTATCCAGGTGTTCCTGGGTAGAAGATAAGCAGCTCCAAAGAGACCACTACCGTGGTTCAATGGCCATTCCTAAAAACCAACCTCCTCGTTATGCTTGATAATACAAGAGTCCATCAATGCTGCTTTTCTGGTCATGAAACTCCTCCACAACGCTATGAGGATAGCTTGCTCTGCTGCCACAGTGGCCACGGGGTGGCACTACGAGTACATAGGGAGCAAAGGCCAGGCTGCAGTCTGCTTCACTAGATCCGTGCAGCATAGCCAAGGCCACGAGGCCATCGAGCGCAGAATTCTTCCGAGGCGTGACGAAATGTGATTGTTCGGACACGCACCTGCAAGCCACTCCTGCCAATAGGGGCCTCACTCCGCCCTCTTCCTCCTCTTTCCCAGGCTGCTCCTGCCACTGCAGCGTTCACCATTGGCAGATGCCACGCTGCAGAAGGATACATGTGTTTGCCCTCCTGAAGGGGCCTGTAGCTTCCACAGTGCTGCACGGAACTAATGAAACACACTATAGAGCTGTGCCAGCTGCGTGCTGTGTGAGGATTGTGGGGTGCCCGAGAGCTGTATCAGCCTTTATATTTTTCCCCGTTTCTCCCAATAGGTAGATGCAATGGAAATAAGCATTGTGTACAACGACACAGGGACTCGTCATGTGTAGTGCTAAATTATTATGTTGAAAGATGCAAGAGGCGAAGCTATGTACAGATGTATTTACAAGGAAATGCTCAGGCGCTTCGCCATGAACCAGCAGCCCGAGCAAACCTCACTAAGACCGTCCTCCTCCTCGTCTTTACTCGATTAGCCTGGTGGCCGTCAGTGCTAACGGTCTGTAGCACTACCTCCGGTGTCAAATGTACCGCCCCGGCTACTCACATGTCGCTGGGCCCGACGGGAAAGGACAAGGAGGCGCTGTCCGGGCAATGTCTTACGTTACGAGCGTCACTTGCTGAAGTAGGGCCCTGTGTACTTAGAAAGGAGCTTCTCCGACAGTCCGACATGGCGAGATGGTGACCACAGGAGTACGAGCTCACCAGCCGAGAAGTGTCCGTCATGGTGGCGGACATCGCAGTGATGGCGCTGTGTGATTTGCGAGGCCTTCGGACAAGTATGGGCAAGCTGGCGCGCATGGTCGGCCAGGGCAATGGCGTTGCGCGCGTACTCGCTGGCTGAGGTGGATGCCACAGGAACAGTGGTACCACATCAAGGAACAAAGACGGTTCACAGCCATACGACAGATAAAATGGTGAAAATACGGCAGTGGCGTGATGAGAAGAATTGTAAAAAAACGTGACATAAGGCAGAGCAACATCCCCAGTCATGGTGGTCTTTCGAGGCATACATTGACACCATAATCAAAAGAAGAGGCGTGCAGGACACGGACACAAGAAGAGCAGTGAACCGTCCGGCATGTATCCAGCCACCTGGCATGCATGTATCCGGCATGTATATCCGGCATGTATCCGGCATGCATCCGGCCACCCGGGGAGACCGTCAAAGGAACCGCACTTGCGCCAATTGGTTGAGAGTTTCTGAGCAGCATGCGGATTTTTTGTGGAGGACGAAGCTACCGGATCTACTGCAAAGTAAGAGGAATTCTTTTTCTACTAAATCGCCGTCGGAAAAGGTAATGATTCTCGGAGACGCCGTTTTGGACGAGAACCACAAGAAAATTCTAGCATTAGGCCCTAAGTACTGTTTTCATCCTAACCTAAAAGAAGTTGACGTTTTAAGCTTACCTCGATCTATAACTAAGGTTATTCCGGAAGTTGAACGGTCTCGTTGTATTTCAGATTGCTTCGCCAGCATCAAGCATTCGAACGATCTCGTTAAGGCCTCTGACCCTATCCGACCGGTTGTAAATTACTGTGTGGAACATAAGCTTCGACCTGTTTTATCTGATAAGGAAGGTTGTTTTGTAATAATGCCGAATAGCACTTTTTCTGATAAAGCCTCAGCAGCTGTTGAAAAGAATTTTAGACCTGTTAAACTGAAACCTTCTGTAGTAAAACAACGAGCTGTCGATCTCCTGTTGAAACATAATCTAGATAAGGTAGCTTCCAGTGTTAAAAAGGCAAAACTGCTCACTTTAGAATTATTTTTCTCGGCGAAAACCCATAAGCCAGAAATTCCATTTCGCTCGATTGTATCAGAGTCAGGGACTTGGCAAGTTTGTGTAGCTAGCTATTTGCAGAAGTGCTTAACATCCTTAAGTTTTTCTGACCCCTTCCGTGTACGTAATTCCCAGGCTCTAGTTCAGTTGTTAACAGAGGAAAATCCTGGCCACTGCACAGCGTTTAGCATGGATGTAGAAGATTTGTATTACTCGTTGCCCCATAAAGGTTTATTAAATTGCGTGAAAGAATGTATTCAAGAACAACGGCAGGAGTCCGGTTTCATAGATAGATGCGGAGTTTCCACAGGTACCTTTCTAGAAATTCTCTCCATGTACTTAACCTCAACATTAGTTGGATACAGGGAAGGCGTATTTGTGCAGAAATCGGGGATTTGTATAGGTTCAAAGGTCGCCCCTATTCTAAGTGATATATACTTGAGCAAGTTTGACTGCCGTTTAAAAGAGGCCTTAGGGGACCGCATCATTAGGGTATTTCGGTATGCGGACGATTACTTGGTACTTTGTAGTAACGATGACTTTGAATCCGTCGTCACCTACGTAAGCGATCAATTTAAACTTAATGGAGATGGTCTAAGGTTTACGAAAGAACTACCGGAGAGAAACGTAATACAATTTTTAGATATCTCCTTGTCATTTGAGCAGAATCACGTGTGTTGGCAGTATTCCCCTAGAGCATCTAAGCCGTTGTTAAACTTTGACTCCAAGCATTCGAAAGTAGTAAAAAACGGAATAGCCTTGTCCTGTTTAAAGTCAGCCCTATCAAAGTCGTGCGTGCACCGTTTGACCATTAGCTTTAATGCGCAGGTCGAGCGCCTTTTAGATGCAGGTTACCCTAGACTAGCCATAGCCACAGTAGCAGAACGTCTTAAGAAGTCGATTTCGACCGGAACTAAAGCTGTAGCAGAGAGTAACATTAACAAGAAAAAGGTCGTGAGTATTCCGTATATCCACGCAGTTTCGCACAGGCTTAAGAAAGTAGGAAGTAAATATGGGGTTAATGTTGTGTTTACGGCTCCCAATAAGTTAGGAAGGGTTTGTGCTGCAGTGCATAGAAGAAATGAGCAGATGGAAGGTAAGAAGCGTACGGATATCTGTCCGGTTAAGCACCTAGCCAAGAACAATTTCACCGACTGTCGCATGGGTGTAGTTTATAAGATTCCTTTTAGCTGCGGACGTTTTTATGTAGGGCAAACTGCGCAATGTATTAATCAAAGATTAATTGAACACAGAAGGTCGCTATCAGGTGGGACGCCGTCCAATCTATCCTTGCACTGCCAGGTATGTAGCTGCATGCCCGAGTTAGACAAAACCGAGATCCTGTACAGGCATAAGAACGAAGATACGCGTTTATTGGTTGAGGCCTGGCATATCAGTATTAGTGGAACTGCATGCGTGAGTCAGCCGTCGATTAGCTTAAACAGAGAGGAGATAGATAGCCTTAGGAGTTGTCTATCGCGAAGACCGGCACGTTTAACCGATTGACACGTGGCGCTACCATTCCGAGCATGCGCAGATAAGCTGTGTGTCTTCTTTCTTTTTCGCCTCTGTGCTGTGCATCAGTTGTTAGTCGGCGTTCGTGTTGTTCACTGCTCTTCTTGTGTCCGTGTCCTGCACGCCTCTTCTTTTGATTATGGACTGTTACCAACTCGCTCAACTTTCTGTCCTTTTGAACTACATTGACACTATGTCTATGAGGGCTCAGTTCAAGCGTTCCGTCAAACCGTACATTTAAGGATAGTAGGAGCTGGTCAGTTTATGTCTGGTGGAGCACGAATGTAATATGTCGTCAACTTTCGCAAGGAAGTTACGGCCATGGTCAGTCAGCAGCTGTCGCGGAGCGCCGTGAAGCAAGATGATGTCACGCAGGACAAAATCTGCAACATCGGTGGCACAAATGGTCGGAAGAGCCCATGTGATACATCATAAACAATCTATAATCAGACCAAAATACATCCTTTTTATTCGTACGACGTCAGTGTTTCAGCGTTGAAAACTAAATCTCCGATACCGCCCCTCTCAGTTTGCCGTCGCATAGCCACTCTATTATTGTACCACAAGTTCTATTACTGATCACTTAATTGTGCACCTTACATCATGCCAGCATCATACATCTCTCACCGCACCGGCCACACCCTTCAAGTTTTTCGTCCACGGGTCCGAACACTTACTTTTTCAGCTTCCTGAAATGCGCAGCTCAGGATTGGAACAGCCTTCCCCAACATATCGTCTACATCACCTGTGCATCATCCCATTCACTGAAAACTAAAATAACCTTTTCTGTATATGTATAGACACACGTGGCATTGTTATTCATGTTTTGCTGACCCCACGTGGGGTCTTTAAGGAGTGGCATAGTCCATGGCAATGGCTATTCATTTGTTCCTGGAGTATTTCGAAGGGGCCAAGGAGGTCAAGCCCAATGCGGAAGAATGGCTCCACGATAATGTCTATCGGCTGGAGATAGCACTTGAGGAGTTTTTCAACGCTGACAGGAATCACAGGCAGCAACATAGCACCGAACTGATCGAGCGAGGTCGGGCCAGTAGAGGCAATGGCGGATGTGGCCGTACGAGCGTGATACACCTAGGTGAACTGCAGTGGGTGCATCATGAAGAAGTTCGAAGAGAACAGTGCAATGTCTGGGCCCATTTGAGCAGAAGTCCTTCAGGACGCATACAGAATCGTCTTGCAGACGGTCAATGAGTGCTCGAAGAGAAAGATCGTGGTGCTGTTTGTCTGTAACGTTACTGAAGGCAGCACAGAAAAAATGCTACTGACTGTGATGGGGTTCTTGGAGATTAAATGTGAACGCACGCTGCGTCTGACGACGGCAACATGTTCAGAAAGATGGCGAGGCTGTTTTCTGCGAAGACTTTATAAGAAAAACAATAACAAACAACGACATGGAACCAAACACACTAATAAATGAAAAAGAAATGCAACACTTCGGAACAATGAAAGAAAAACGAAGAAATAACACGCGAGTATAGTCAGAGTTCGGAACAGTCTCACCGAGGCTGGTCGACCGGTGCGGGAGAAGTCGTCGCACATGAAGCGTCGGCGTGAGCTGGAGGTCGTCAAGGAGCTCGTCAACGAAAGGTCAGCACTGGTGCAGGCCAGGGACGGGGACGAGGAGGACGACGGGCACCGAAGTGACGAGAAGCATTGCATGCCGCTCGGGGCTCGAAGGAACAATGCAGCACTCGGGTCTACGCCCGACCGTGCTGCGGGTAGCGGCGGCCTTTCTTAACTCCACGAAGGAGACGCTGGAGCTGGGGCTCCACAGAGCCGATGGACACGGCCAAGAGGTTCTCTGCCGGCGGTACAGCACTTGGGCCTACACCCGACGGTACTGTCGGTGGCACGGATGGCTCTTCAGGCGGTCCGTGGACACATTCGGGAGCTGGGTGCCAAGCGGAGCCGTACACCCCGACTCTTGGCACCTGCCAGGCACTCGGGACTACACCGCGACCGTGATTCTGGTGGAGAGCTCCCCTGCCACATCCGCGCTGGTTGAACGCCGCCTCGCTTCTCCCCAACATGGCGCCTCGCGAGCCTGCTCCACGTGCCACTCTTCTTGTTTTTTCCTTTCCCCGCCTTGTCGTCATTTTCCGTCTCACGTGTTGAGCTGGCACTTCTTCGTTACCGCTTTTTCTATGGCACCGTCGTAGGAACACCAAACGCAACAAGCACGCACTTCTCCCATGACACTGACATTGCCAGTGGTATCATAGGGCCTGTTGACCGGGTAATGGGACAAGCAATCAGTGTCCTTGTGCAGCTGGCCGGACTTGTGTATCACCGAATAAGAATATTCTTGGAGGCACAGCACCCAGCGGCCAAGTCATCCTGTAGGATCTTTCAGGGAAGACTACGGGCAGATTGCATGACGGTCTGTGATGACTGAAAAGGATTGTCCATATAACTATGGGAGGAATTTTGCAGCTGCCCAAACGAGCGCCAGACATTCGCATTCAGTAATGGAGTCATGTTCGGACGGTGGGAGGAGCCTGAATATATGGCTAATAAGTTCTGTGAATGAGCTTTCATTTCTGAGAATTCCGTATGGATTTCCTTGTAGCCTTATGCTACAAAACGGGTGGATGCGAATTTTCCCTTTCATTATAGGATCCTGCTGGCATAAGTGATAACGCAGTCACAGCCACGCTGCCATTGCCCTAATATCGCATCAATACCGTGGCCAATGGTGCCGGTACGAACTTCAGTTGGCGCAGAAGGATCAAAATGGGCCAATATGGGCGGTGTTGTAAGTAGACGTACGAGTTGAGCAGACGCCGAAGCCTCTGGTTCGCCCCACACAAAAGGAACATCCTTCTTCAAAAGCTCAGTAAGTGGCCGGGCTATCATCACAAAATTCTTCACACAGCGGCGGAAATACAAATATAGGCCAACAAAGCTGCGTACATCTTTAGCACACTGGGGAACAGGGAAGTTTGTAACAGCACATATTTTGCCTGGATCCGGCTGTACTCCACTAGCATCTACAAGGTGCCCAAGCACAGTGATTTGGCGACAGCCAAAGTGGAACATTGACGAATTAAGTTGCAAACCAGCTCGGCGAAAGACGTCCAGGACTGCTGACAGGCGCTCGAGGTGGATCGCGAAGGTTGAGGAGAATACTAGTCAACGACCGATTTTTCGGACATGCCCGATATTTCGGACGTCTTCGCGGCACCGCCACAAGCCCCATAGAATCAATGTATACAAAAGTCCGAAATTTCGGACGCTCGAACCCTCCGCCGTCCAATTTTTCGGACTTTTTGACGCGACGAAAGGTCCGAAGTCGTCAAAACTGCGTACCCTCAAATCTCGCTTCGAAGAAACTGACGGGACGCGCGAAAAATTCATGGCCGCGGAACTTCGTCGCAGCGAAATTTTGTCTAGAATACCAGACAAGTGCGGAAAATATGATTGTTATGACTTGACCTCTTGTTCCCCGCAAGCACACGCTTCGTTTATTGGCATTGAACTCTCGCTAATTTGGACTTACTCGGCCGCACAATGAGCTGTTCGAACGCATGACCCTCGGAGCGCTGCGGCTACGCGTCGCATCGCGTACGCCAGAGGCCAACCGAAAACGGAGTGCCAAAGTCCGCCCTGCCGTAGTAGCGATCGACAGGAAAGCTATAACGCTTCGTGCCTTTCTATGGCTCTATTGCCTTTGAACTACCGCTGCGTTGGCCACGTAGTTTGGGAGGTATGTACATAGGCGCTATCAATGATCGCGATGATAGCGAGAGCGTTCTCGTCTGCATTGGGCAGCAACCCGTAGTTTCGTTTTCTCATACGTGCCTTCATGAACTCTATCCATGATAGCGACTAGCACGGTTTCTTTCACAGCGTTTGCGGAAAGCAGCTTTGCTTCGACTCGCTGTAGTACATTGGGCGCGCACACACTTTCAGGCTGGTGGTGGCCGTACAAGACCGCACCGGTAGCGACCGCGGTTTTTGAAACGGGCGAACGGTAAAACCTCCATCCGGGCATTGGCCACGCGCGTACTTTCAGAGTTGCGTCGCTGGCGTTCGTGATCACGGCGACCGCGATTTTGTCTGCAGCGCTTTTAGGGCGCATGTAAGTACTTTGTGTGTGTGGCGGCTGCCATATGTGAAATCGTCAATACGACCGCGATTTTCGGCAGAATTCGGTCCGGTTCCGCCCTGACGTTGCACGCGTTAATTGGCTGCGCCCATGCCATCAAAACGGCGCATCATTAACCCTTGACAGCAGGAAGCGTGACAACGAGCAGTAATTTCGTGTTGTCTCAGTGTAATGCGCCCGATCTCATACACATGGTGGGAGCTCTTAGCCATTCCACCGCGGCCCGTAGGCGCGTCACACCTGTTGGCCGCATTGGGTTGGTGCTTCTGAAGCGTAGTATTTCGTCGTTGACCCCCCTGATAAGAAAAATATCAGTGAGTTAGTGCGTATTTGCATGCATTCGTTTTTCCGGACTGCCCGATTTTCCGGACATTTTTGCGTTCCTGAGGGGGTCCGAAACAGACATGTGGACCATTTGAATCGTTGAAGGAGGGAGTCCGTCGTGTTCAAATGTAGCTTGCACGTTGCAAAGCCCGAATGGCATCACCTTGAATTGAAATAAACCACCAGGTGTGACAAAGGCAGTTTTTTCAGTCTAAGTCGTCCACAGCAACTAGTAGCTGGAGCGAAGGTCAATATATTCTTACGAGTGCTATTCAGGCGCAACACCGACAAGACACGATGTCCTGGCAAAATAACGCTGGCGCAACAGCCAACGGCCCTGAAGTCCTCTTCCTCTTTCTTCATGCCGCTGCGCTGAGACGGCTGGTTGGTATCATATAGCTCCCCGGCAGCGCAAGCACGGTCTCGGTGCTGAATCTAGACATGTGCGTTCGAGGGAGGGTGATAAGGCTTCAGCCGAGCCACGTGAACTATGTCGCTCGAACCGAACAATGACGTGAGAGAATCGGATGGGACGACCTCGTACGTGAGGTCAGTCACCTGACGAACAACACGGTAGGGGCCAGTGTAGCGTGACAGCAGCTTCTCGGAAAGCCCCACGTGCCGGGTAGGTGACCACAGAAGCACCAGTGAACCTCGAGGAAAGTGCACGTCTCTATGGTGACAATTATATCGCTGCATTTGACGGTCCTGTGAGGCCTGTAGGTGGTTGTGGGCGAGCTGAAGGGCATGATCGGCGCGCGGGCGATCACTTCACCCGCGTATTCAGTCGTAGTGGGCAACAAGGTGTCCAGAGGTAATGCGGGTTCTCGGCCGTACATGAGGTAAAACGGTGAATAACCAGCAGTGTCGTGACGCGATGAATTGTAGGCGAAGGTCACATATGGCAAATGAACGTCCCAGTCTTGGTGGTCGGCGGCAACGTATTTCGACAGCATGTCAGTTATGGTTCGGTTGAGGCGCTCCGTCAGACCATTCGTCTGCGGATGGTACGAAGTTGCGAACTTGTGCTTGGTGGAACAAGAGCGTAGGATGTCGTCATCTACTGCTGAGAGGAACATATGGCCGCGGTCAGTGAGTAATAGACCGATCTCACCACGTACTCTGCGCATGCGCGAGTGTCCAGGAGCGGCGCTGCCGCCATCTTAGTTGTAGTTCTCAAAGCACAGCTGCTACGGCTGTGCGTGCTGCATGCTGTAAGTTTACTGGCGTTTTTCGTGTATTCTTGGCATGGACGACGATTGAACACGTCAGAAAACGGTGTCCGAACCTCCTGTGGCCGTGTTTCATTTAAATTTGCCACGCGATGTAGCGCTGTTGGAGGAAAAAAAAAGAAATAAGAAGGTTAGAGTGTAAACATGCGAACTGGTCACGATCTCGTCGCTAGTCCGCAGCGCCCGTGTCGTTTCGAATTGCTTTTACTCATATTCGCTGAATTATTCGCAATAAAAAAAAACGAGTAAAAACGTCTTAGAGCACATATCGTACAGAGATAGAACGCGAAGAGCGTGGAAGAGTGAAAACTGAAGACTCAGTCGAAGGAACGATTTTGCGCTTGTTTTGTCAAAGCAAACCTTCACATGCACACTTTGTTATTAGTACAGAGTTTCGATCACAGTGCTGCGCTAGATGTGAATGGGTGGAAAACGATCGCGATGAACAGGTTAAAGGCGCATCCACCTTAGCGGAACGATGACCTGCCGCACACCGTTATCGAAAGCTTACGGGCTGCTGCTATATATCGTGAACGAGTCAAGCAGTTCCTGCTGCATAAAGTAAGGATGACTTGGTGAGTAACATTGGTGACAGGTGCAAAACGACGAAAAAGCGGCAGCCCGCTCTGCCCGCCGCCCTCACATCCGAAGGCACAGCGCCGATGTCGTCGCTAGGCCTTACCGCTTCGAAACTGCGTCGACATAAACACAGTAGGCGTCAGGCCTCTCGCGAACACAAGATGACACATTTTGTCACTGGTATTTACTCTCTTCAATGTGCAATAAAATGACACATTGAAAACGAAAACACCGGCGGCACCGATGGTTGCCATTGATGCCCGCGTGGCGTACCAATAGACGGTTTCGCCAGCGCTTGCTGTTCTCTGGCAACATTGAACGTGCCCTAAAAAACTTCCTGTTTACGTTGCTTTCGCATGGTTTCAGCGTGCGTCGGTGGCCGCGGCTGCTTGTGTTCCGCTGATAGAATTACTGTGATGAAGCGCTCGCGACTCGGGCGCTGTTTTCTTCTGCCCAGCTCGCAGATTTCTTCTGCCTAGCTCATCAAAGGCAACTATAGATGTAGGCAGGTTAACTTGAAAGTTTGGTTCGTAAATAGTGTATACTCGTAAGCAAACCATAGTATTTTGCGTGACTCAGCCGCACCCGACTTCATCATATAATGAGTACGTTTCATATGATTTCAGAGGCACCGAACACATTAGATCGCAATCGATTCCGATCGGCGCCGATCTCTCGGATCAAAAAGTACCCGGTGTGGCACAAGCGCACCAATATAATGTTTAATGTTCCATCGTGATGTGTGCCTAGACCAAACCTTTGCGTTTGTAAACTAGCCCGTTTTCGGCAGCTTAGAACACGTGTGATAAAACGTAGGTTACGCGTGTGGCGTTCCGTACACAACTCCACCACTTATGTGAAAAACAGATGATCACTATTACGACCTTTTCAAATGGTCACAGTAAAGTTTTTAAGTTGTCATGGTAAAGTTAGCCATCGGTTTAACCTGTGATTTTAAGAAAGCTAGGCATGCTCCATCACAGCCGACTTGCTCTCTGCTTGTCGCCTTTAATTATAATTTTATTGCTGTTTAACAGGCTTGTCCTAAAACTGGACAATCTTGCTTACCTTTCGCAAGAATGCTGCACTTAGCATAACTTTGCTCAGCAACATTGGCTGACATGCAGTCACACAGATCATTTGTCAATTCATCGCGTAGCTGCCTTCCAGGCTACAACTTCCCTATCCAGCGGATCAGGCAACTCTTCTCTCCTATGCAGTTTATGCTTGTAGCTCTCTCGTGCGACGTCGTCGACCCCCTTCATGTAGTCGCTAGACATCGCTCTGAACACATTTGAACGAATGCGCCAGAATTATTTGAGCAACGAACTCAAATGCACCAGAGGCAAACACTGTCGAGTCCATTGAAAATGTATTACCGGAAGTGCCGCACCGGAAGTCTTCTTGGGCACACCGTTCAGGCGCATTCCTGTTTGTTTACAAACAGCGAACCCGTCTACAGCCGAGCGCAGCTTGAGGTAGGTTCTAAGCTGGGCTTGCGTCAGGTCTTTCGTTCACGTTGACGCTTGACTGTCGTAATCGCTCGCAAGAGGTTAAGCATTTTCTAGCGAGCACAAATTTGTCCAGGAACACAAGCTGTATCCACTCCGACGCCGTTAGTGAAAATCACCCGGCAAGGCGATCATGCAACGCCATAAATCGTTGCGGTCACTGGTTTCCGTCCATGATGTGCCTGAGGTGTTATGACGCTGTAGGGCATTGCTAAAGTGTCGTGCATAAAAAACTCAAAATTCACAAACACTGCTGAACAAGCCGTGTGCCGTACGAGCCGGTCTGTCCGACGCACCAGTTCCTGGCGGAGCTTGACATTCTTCGCGAACACGAGAAAAACCGATGCGCTTTTGTTTCAGGCTGTTCTCTGAGCATCCCGGCACATAGGACGTAAATCCAACCATCAAAACTCTTCGAAATAAGGCCGATAAAGCCCGTTAACGCCGTTTGCCGATGCACCAGCCATGCATTTGAGCGTACTGCGACCGCCGCGAGCACTAAAAGTTCCGACATGCACTGCGGCAGCGGTGGCGCGGTGAAACGGCACGGTGAGATCGGTCTGCGTGCACTAAAATGATGTCATAAGTTTCACGCGCGTCACTTCCAGCGGCTTCCGGGACTGCGTCCGCCATTGCCGGGTACCAAACAAACCGGCCGCCGTACGGACGGCTGTTTGCGTACCTTTCCGTGTTCCTTGTTTCTGTCGTAATAATGCCTATCTGCGCCATATATGGTTGCCGAACCAGAAGCAAGAGGTCCAGCAGCAAAGATCCTGACGTGGGACGTTACACAGCTTGCCCAAAATAATAACTCGGCAGTGCGAGACAACCAGGCTTCTCTCGGAAAAGCGCAGGAGTGTGTGGCTTGCCCGCATTAACCGAAAAGATTTGAAGAATCTGGAAAACGTCCGTGTCTGCGGTCGCCACTTCATCACAGGTGAGGAAAAGCAAAATAGCGTGAATTTCAAAGATCGCAAGCCGTGCACTCACGATGCATGTACGCGGCTTGCTGTCGTTGTTTACTTAATGCTTCATGCTCCATCTGCTCCTACTTAACCACCGTTTGCTTGCCCAACCTCGCCCTGTACCGTGTTGAAGCATGGGTGCTTTCCCGTCAGCAGCTCGAGGTCCCGCCAGCTTATGCGATCATTATATTGGAAGGTTCGACATGGCTGTCAATTTGCCTTCAAAGTTGATGGACCATGCGAACCCCGACTGGGCACCAACGCAACATCTGGGTCATGGGAGTGAAAGACCCTTGTCTTGTGAAGCGCGGTTTCAGCGCTCGAAGGAGCGCTGCCGAAGAAGGCAAGAGGTTTGGGCTGCAGCCAACGTAGCAGCGGAGCAGTCTGCTGCAACTGCCCTGTCGGAAAAGGTTGCGAGCTCTGAAAGTGAGGCAGAGTGTGGAGCAGAGCTTCCAACTCCTACTTCGTACACAGAGCCAAACAAAAGTAGGTTTGCAACAAGGCTTTGTATATATTGCCTACTGTGAACTAGGTGAGATTCGGTTCACAATTTCTCTTGTGTACAGACAAGTTTAACGACACAAACCATCCAAGCACTACAGGCAGACCACGACAGGCTTTCATCAGAGCTGTACACGTTGAAGAAGCAAAAACAAATGCTTGAAGTTACAGAAGCATCTCTTCATCAAGATGACGCCAAGGTTGCCTTTTATACAGGGATGCTCAACTACTCAGTATTGCTTGCACTATTCCAACTCATTGAGGCTGCTGCGAAGCATACAACGCAAAATGGGCTGCCGAAGTTTCAGGAGTTTATTATCTTTCTCATGAAACTAAAATTCAACTTTCCACATCAGGACCTCGCGTACAGATTTTCAGTTTCATGTGCTACCGTAAGCAGAATTTTTCACAAGTGGCTAGATGCTGCCTTTTCAAGGCTGAGGACGCAGATTGTGTGGCCATCACAAAAGGATATCCAAAGAACAATGCCCCAAGCATTCTTCGACTCTTTCGGCTCGAAAGTTGCAGTCATTCTTGACTGCTTCGAGATAAAAATTGAGAGGCCGTCATCCCTGCAGCCAAGGAGTGAGACTTGGTCAAACTATAAGAATAGTAACACTGCAAAGTTTTTAAGTGGCATCTGCCCACAAGGCGTGATCACATACATTTCAGAAGGTTGGGGTGGCAGAACTAGCGATAAGCACATTACAGAACACTGTGGCATATTGGATCATTTGACGCAAGGGGATGCTGTTCTAGCCGACAGAGGTTTTGACATTGCAGACACCTTAGGCTTGTGCTGTGCTCCACATCCCCCCTTTCACTTAGAGGCCAGACACTGCGCTGGATGTAGAGAAAACTAGAAGACTGGCCAATGTCCGCATTCATGTGGAACGGGTGATTGGACTTGTGCGGAATAACCTTAAAGGCAGTGCAGCCCATACACTACGTTACTAGTAAGCATGCATTTACACCATTGGGCACGATTGTAACAGTTTGATGCGCACTCGTCAATCTCTGCCCATCGGTAGTTCCTGCCAATCCGAAGTTGCCCTCGTGAAAATACTAGAGGTTAGTACTTGCTGTCTGTGTGTACGTATTCGTTCTGCAGTGTATTTCTTATACAGCTCCTCCTTACACACTGCATTTTTTTATCATTGTACATTGATAATAAAGACACCTTTGTTGTTTCCTTAAAAAGAATGTTTGCCATTTTATTGATTTCTATGTGCATGAGTTTATTCTCATGGTTTGCCAGCACGAGCCTTCATGTTCAGTAAGTTTCAGTTTCTGAGTGCTCGTCGAGTACACTTTGTTTTATTTACCCACAGATACAAAAGTGCACACTTGTCTTAGCATGTAGTTTCATTTTTAAACACTCCTATCTTGACTGCAAGATGGTAACTGGCAGTATTACACAAATAATTGTATGTTTTCATAATAACCTTAGCAGCACCATCGTTTGAGCACATTCTTTTTCAGCATTTTCGTCCTTTCTTAATGGCTAAACATAATGAGTTATTTTTCGTATATACTGTGTGTATTACATCTACGTTGCCTGTTGTTTTGTTGCATTTACACATATGAAAAATTCCTTGCTATGTAATTGAACCTGAATTTGTTGTCTTTAGTGTATGTAATCATCTTCCAGTATATACATATATATTTTTGAGTGCCATTATTTCTTAATGTATTGTATCCCACCCTGCTAAAACCCTGGAAAGGGTTGCAGTACCAATAAATAAATAATAAAATAAATTACTTTCTTATACTGGAACTTTAAAGGTTTTGGCAAAACACGAAAGTTCAAGGTGTCCAATATAAATATGGCATTCCATTCTACACTGGCATATCAGTGCACATAAAGTTCATATAGCAATAAATATTTACTGGGAGCTGGCTGTGCACGCAAGTCAGGCTGCAGTCTTGAGTGGCCACTGCTTGCTGTATAGATAGCAACAAATGCTCTACTCTGCGAAACTATCCTGTGTTTACAGTCGTCTCTGTGCTGGTCTCTCCTGATGTAGTCTTGACGATGTTCGACAAACTCGATGGCTCCACTGCTCTGTTGCGAATTGTTGTGGTGGGCTCGGCAGCTGTTCTGCGAGAGTGACCACTAATCTTCTGCACTTCACCATGCAGGTTATTTGTCATGCCATCGCTCTGATGTTCTTTCCTGCGCTGTCTGGATCATCAGCGTGCGCATCACTGGTGCGCGCGCTACCGTCCTGTGGGCCGGCCCAGATTTCGATCTGCGTGACTTGGCTGGACAGTACTGAGGGTTGGACGTGGCAAGCTATGCCACCACCCCATCACTTGGTCCTTGACGCAGCCTGGAATGCCCCATCGGCATCAATCTTTCCCCAAGCTATAAAGCCCCCGCCTTGTGGGCTCCGCAGCTGTTCTGCGAGAGTGACCACTACTCTTCTGCACTTCACCGTGCAGGTTGGTCCTTCATACAGCCTATACGCAAAAAAGTCGAGCGATTACTTTTTTACTTCAGCTGCCGAGCCCGCAGCGCCTTTTTACCATTTGTTGCGAGTGTAGAGCTGTTGTACGTTCCTTGCTGCTAGTAGCGGGTGATATCGAGTCGAATCCTGGGCCTGATAATGCGGCGATTCTCGCTGAGTTGCGTAAGCTGGTCAAGCAACTGTCATTATGGAAATTAAAGATGTTAAGGCACAGCTTGTTGCCACGAACAACACTATCGCCGAGCTTGCTAAGCGTGTGGCTTCTGTTCAAGCCAGTTGTGAACACATCGAGCACTTGCGGCAGCAGCTTGGAACTGTACAGACTGAAAACGCCGAAACTGTGTACCGTATTTCTAACCTAGAAAGCCGTTTTGATGACGCCGAAAATCGGTCCGGTCGTAAAAACCTGATATTTTATGGTATCCCTGATTCTTCATCTGAATCGCGTGCTCACCCCGAAGAAGCAATCATTCAATTTTGCTCCGAACAGTTGCATTTAACAGTCGACACACAAGAAATAGAGAGAGCGCATCGCTTGGGTCGCCATAACTCTGGCCGTAACTGTCCCATCATTGTCGGTTTTTGTGCTTTCAAAACGAAAGAGGCGATCCTTACTAACGCTCCTAAGTTGAAAGGTACCACATATAGCATTGGGGAGGATTTTTCCGAGCGGGTACAA
Source organism: Hyalomma asiaticum (assembly GCA_013339685.2). Classification (NCBI taxonomy): domain Eukaryota; kingdom Metazoa; phylum Arthropoda; class Arachnida; order Ixodida; family Ixodidae; genus Hyalomma; species Hyalomma asiaticum. The sequence continues at coordinate 5,955,482 of CM023486.1, read as the reverse complement.
AACGCACACAAACACCTCGTCGCCTTTGCGAAAAAGAAGTCCGTGCCTTACTCACTTCGATACAAAACACTACACATTGGCCCACGACGCTTCTTCTTTGATGAAGCTTCACAAAGCGTGCAAGAACAACCATAGCTATCTCGTCGCACCCGTCAACCGCGCAGCCACCCCATCCGCATACCCCGTGCCAGTGTTTCACTCTCCGTTATCTACACTAACATTCGCAGCTTCCTTCCAAAACGGGAAGTAGTGTCCAATCTCGTGTCATCATCCGACAGTAATGTACTTGTTCTAACCGAAACATGGCTTTCTAGCGACATCGCAGATGCTGAAATTTTGAACAACCTTCCTCACTTTGATATATTTCGAAAAGACAGGCACGGTGGTAGAGGGGGTGGGGTATTAATCGCCATTCACACTGAGTTATCTTGTTGCCCTGTCAATATATCAAGTGACCTGGAAATTCTGTGGCTAATCTGCCGTACAGAACCTTATTCTATTATTCTTGGCGTGTGCTATAGGCCCCCTACTCATCATCCCGATTTTGCCAGCAAACTTAACAATATTTTGAGTGAATTAGCCAAGAGGCACCCTAATGCATGCATCTTGCTTTTCAGTGACTTTAATTACCCCAGTATTGATTGGTCTACTTTGCAGCTAGCTACAGGTAACGCGGAGGCTGCTGAATTTCTGGACTTCTGCCTTAACCATAATCTGACCCAATTGATAAAAGAACCTACTCGTGTCACGCAGGATTGTGCCAACACGCTTGACCTTATTTTGACATCGCATCCCGAATACATGTCATCAATTAGTTACCTTAAAGAAATAAGCGACCATAAAGTAATTCATGCCACAGTTTCCCTCAAGCCACCTTTGCACCATTCACCAGAGAAAAAAATTCGCCTCTACAATAAAGGTAACTACTCGGCCATAAACGAGGAACTGCATGAATTTCATCAGTTCTACATGTCGACATTTGACAATTACTCTGTGCAACAAAACTGGTCATTATTTCAGGAAAAGATGAATGTTTTAGCCGATAAATATATTCCAGTTACCACTATCCCTTCTAATCGTCATAAGCCGTGGTACATCAAAACCCTGAAAATACTTGAGAACAAAAAGAAGCGGCTCTTTCGTACTGCGAAGTTTAAGCAAAATGTCGACTCGTGGGACAGATACTACCGAGCTGAACGCACATATCTCACAGCAATCCGTGAACATAAACGTTCATTCTTTCACTCGGACCTTCCTCGCATGATAACCGATAACCCCCGCAGATTCTGGCAGACCATTAACCCTCAGCCCAGCCGCACTATCTGCATCTATACTGATGAGGGTGATATCCTCTCAGATTCTGAGTGCGCTAATACATTCAACGCCGCTTTTTCATCCGTTTTCACAGCTGAACCAGACGCCCCCTACCTGAGTGTTTTACCCCTACCATGTCAATAATGCCGGCTATAAACTTCTCGGCCGAAGGCGTCACATCACTTATTGAAAAGTTAAAGGTTTCTTCGTCCGCGGGTGTTGATGACGTCACTTCCAAACTGTTAAAAAACACTAAGCATATTTCTGCCGCACTCTTAACCTTAAGCAAAACGGCTAGCCGGCCTAGTTGGAACGATTTCATGGTGGTACTGCGCGAAACAAACGGGGACAAAGGAAGGAGACACACAGACAAGCGCAATCTAACAACTGATTTATTTTTGAAAGAACAATTGCTTAAAAACCCAACTTGGTCTGCGCCATTCCTCCAGAGATCACACCATCCGCGCATATAATCACTGTATACTAGATTCCCCCAGGTCATCGCGTCCACACACGCTTACACACACTCAAAAAAATAAAAAAAGAAAAAGAGAGAGAGAGAGAAAAAGAAATACCATCCGCACACCATTCGCGCATATAATCACTGAGAAACACGTCAAATGCACAACCACTGACAAAATGAAAAGAACACGTCATTGAAGATGAGCAGACAACAGCGAAATCTCCTTATCTAATAAGGCTACCGAAGGATGGCTGACGCACTTGTCCTTTAGTCTGTCAATCCAAAGGGCTTCTACTATTTCCCTCGCAGTTTTGTTGCGGTGTTTAAACAGTAAGCCAGTGCCTCCAGGCTGAGGTGTGCACCCACATTCTTTACAGTGCATGGCCAAATGCGTACTAGGGCGACCTTTCAGGCTGCACAGATGTTCCCTTAGTCTAGTGTTACAGCAACGTCCAGTCTGTCCCACGTACGCATGGCCACACGTCATAGGAATGTTATACACTGCATTAGTAGCACATTCCACAAACCGGTTCTTCTTCGGATGTTTGATACTACATTCTTTCTTGGTTTCCTCCTTGCTTTCGATCATCTTTTTCACCTTGGAGCACACCTTTCCTATTTTGTTATGGGCTGAAAACACCACTTTCACTCCGTAATTTTCGGCTACCTTTTTCAGTCTGTGTGAAACGCCATGCACGTACGGAATCACTGAAACGTTGGAATTTGTATCATTTTGTCTGGGAATAGTACTACATAAGTCTTCTTCCTGTTTTAATTGCCTGATGTGCATGAAGCTTGCATCACGGTGAGGGGATACCCTGCCTCTCGCAGACGATCAACTTGCCGTAGAAACACAGACTTCACAGCATGAAAACAAGACTTTCTTAACGCTGATATGAAACAAGACATGACAATACCATTCTTCACAATTCTGGAATGATTAGATGCGAAATTCAAAAGCGGCTTCCCTGCTCTAGGTGAGAATTGCCAGCAAACATGCCCCTGTCCAAATTCTAACTTAATGTCTAGACACTGCAATTTTGCTTCCTACAGGTACCTCAGACGTAAATGTCAAGCCTTTTCCACGTGAATTGAAGGCCTCAACCACCCTATTCTTGAACCCTTCCTTGCCTTCTTGTCTGCCCAATATCAAATAGTCATCAACATACCTGTATATGTTGTGATATCCTCTCAGATTAGGTGTGAACTCTGGAGGAATGGCGCAGACCAAGTTGGGTTTTTAAGCAATTGTTCTTTCAAAAATAAATCAGTTGTTAGATTGCGCTTGTCTGTGTGTCTCCTTCCTTCGTCCCCGTTTGTTTCGCGCAAGTACCACCATGAAATCGTTCCAACTAGGCCGGCTAGCCGTTTTGCTTCAGTTCATTTCTAGTTCTTTCGGCCCTCTTGCTATTTGTTCTAACTTTGACTTAGGAAGCCCAGCTGTTCTGGTGGCTTTAATAGCGGTCTGCGAATGCAGAGCACGGGTGTTTAGCTGGTTCCTAAAACTCGGACAGTGCCCAAATGACGTTTTGCTGGTGATTGGATGGCTGCCGCCCTCTGCAGGACATGGAAGAAGAATGGTCAAGATTTTGCGATCTGAGAGCAGAAGACAGACCAGACACTTCAAGGATTGTCTGAAGGTGGCCTGCTCTTCTGCTTCCGAGGGGCGTCTCAATGTGAAGGCCTTTCGTGAGTGGCACCGACAGGCAAGCATCACGACTGAGGCTCTGTGGAACGACGTACGTCGGAACTTGCCAAAGAAGAAGAAGACAGAAGTACCCGAAGGACGCCTTCTGATACTAGAAGGTGCAAAGGTGGACAGAAGACATCAAGAAGTCCTCAAGTGCGGACCAAAGTACTTGACATGAAAAGGCTTGACATTTACGTCTGAGATACCTGTAGGAAGGAAATTGCAGTTTCTTGACATTAAGTTAGAATTTGGACAGGGGCATGTTTGCTGGCAATTCTCACCTAGAGCAGGGAAGCCGCTTTTGAATTTCGCATCTAATCATTCCAGAATTGTGAAGAATGGTATTGTCATGTCTTGTTTCATATCAGCGTTAAGAAAGTCTTGTTTTCATGCTGTGAAGTCTGTGTTTCTACGGCAAGTTGATCGTCTGCGAGAGGCAGGGTATCCCCTCACCGTGATGCAAGCTTCATGCACATCAGGCAATTAAAACAGGAAGAAGACTTATGTAGTACTATTCCCAGACAAAATGATACAAATTCCAACGTTTCAGTGATTCCGTACGTGCATGGCGTTTCACACAGACTGAAAAAGGTAGCCGAAAATTACGGAGTGAAAGTGGTGTTTTCAGCCCATAACAAAATAGGAAAGGTGTGCTCCAAGGTGAAAAAGATGATCGAAAGCAAGGAGGAAACCAAGAAAGAATGTAGTATCAAACATCCGAAGAAGAACCGGTTTGTGGAATGTGCTACTAATGCAGTGTATAACATTCCTATGACGTGTGGCCATGCGTACGTGGGGCAGACTGGACGTTGCTGTAACACTAGACTAAGGGAACATCTGTGCAGCCTGAAAGGTCGCCCTAGTACGCATTTGGCCATGCACTGTAAAGAATGTGGGTGCACACCTCAGCCTGGAGGCACTGGCTTACTGTTTAAACACCGCAACAAAACCGCGAGGGAAATAGTAGAAGCCCTTTGGATTGACAGACTAAAGGACAAGTGCGTCAGCCATCCTTCGGTAGCCTTATTAGATAAGGAGATTTCGCTGTTGTCTGCTCATCTTCAATGACGTGTTCTTTTCATTTTGTCAGTGGTTGTGCATTTGACGTGTTTCTCAGTGATTATATGCGCGAATGGTGTGCGGATGGTATTTCTTTTTCTCTCTCTCTCTCTTTTTCTTTTTTTTATTTTTTTGAGTGTGTGTAAGCGTGTGTGGACGCGATGACCTGGGGGAATCTAGTATACAGTGATTATATGCGCGGATGGTGTGAATCTCTGGAGGAATGGCGCAGACCAAGTTGGGTTTTTAAGCAATTGTTCTTTCAAAAATAAATCAGTTGTTAGATTGCGCTTGTCTGTGTGTCTCCTTCCTTCGTCCCCGTTTGTTTCGCGCAGTACCACCATGAACTCTTAACCTTGTTGTTCTCGCAGTCATTATCATCAGGCGCTCTACCCAACGAATGGAAGGTGGGCAAGGTCGTTCCGGTCTACAAGTCAGGTAACAGAGCTTCACCATTAAACTACCGGCCCATCTCCATAACCAGCACACCTTGTAAAATCATGGAACACATCATTTACACCAACATAATGAACTTCCTCGATTCCAACAATTTTTTCCATCCATCACAGCATGGTTTTCGCAAGGGACTGTCCTGTGAAACACAGCTCGCTCTTTTTATTCATGATATACACTCAAACATGGACTCTAACATACAGGTGGACGCTATATTCCTTGACTACGCTAAAGCCTTCGACAAGGTACCCCATCAACGCCTGTTGTTAAAACTTTGCCATTTAGGCCTGCATCCAGATGTCATACAATGGATTAAAGAATTCCTTACTAACCGGTCTCAGTGTGTGCGCATCAATAACACAGCTTCTAACCCTGTCCCCGTATCCTCTGGCGTCCCCCAGGGCTCTGTGCTGGGCCCCCTATTGTTCCTGATATATATAAATGATCTGCCACTAGAAGTTACTTCCTCTGTTCGAATGTTCGCAGATGATTGCCTTATTTACCAGTCAGTAAGAAATTCCTCCGACCAGGCTGTGCTGCAGAGCAGTTTATCTCAAATCCTGAGCTGGTGCGATCGCTGGCTCATGGTTCTAAATCCCAGTAAATGTAAAGTTATGTCCCTCACCCGTTCGCGTAACCCTCTCCTTTATCCGTACAAAATTTCTAGCACTCGAGTTGAGTCTGTTAGTACTTTCAAGTATCTCGGTGTAAGTATCTCCAAAGATCTGAATTGGTTTCCGCATGTGTCCAACATCATCTCATCCACTAATAGAACCCTAGGCTTTCTCAGGCGTCATTTACGAAGCTCTCCTCCTCACGTTAAACTCATCGCCTACAAGTCTTTAATTCATCCAAAACTTGAGTATGCGTCCACAATCTGGAATCCTCATCAATCGTATCTCATAGACGCATTGGAAATGGTGCAGAACCGCGCCATCAGGTTCATTCACTCATCATATTCGTATAACGTAAGTGTATCCTCATTAAAGGCGGAAACTGGCTTGCCCACCCTTTCCTGTCGCCGTCGCACTGCCAGCCTAGCCCTGTTTCATAAAATGTACCACAGTTCACTCCATCAGCCACCGTACATCTCACCGCCTGCTCGCATATCTCTTCGTACAGGTCATGGCTTAAGTGTTGCTCGCCCTCGAACCCGTACTCTCACTTTCTCGTCTTCTTTTTTCCCACGCACCATTGTGGTCTGGAACGGCCTTCCCTACACCATCGTTGCCATCACCAACCCAGACGCTTTCATCGCTGTTGTAAAAGTGCACCTCTCATCCTGAATGGTCATGTGTTATGCAAACTTCCTGTACACCCACCCCTTATGTAATGCCCCCAAACGGGGCCTTTAAGGAAATAAAGTGAAAGTGAAAGTTGTTTTCAGCTGCCTTTTCTCAGCGGTGCAGTCCCCGCAAAACCAAGTTCGAGCTCTCTTAATGCCAAGACAAACATAATGAAACCATACGTACTTGCAGTTTTGGCCTTCACATGCCAGCATTTTACCAAATGCAGGCCCTCTGCGAAAACAGTACAACGCTTTATCTTTGTTGTTTTGGTCACTTTCTGTATTCTTTCTGGTAAAATATTGTGCTAGCAGTTCTGGCATGATTATGTGTGTAAAAAAACATTTTGTAGATGGCAGTATAGAATTTAAAGATGCATCATCTTTAGAGACCCTTTCTATGAACGCTGAGTATAGGGTCCAAAGAACAAAGTCCCAGTATAATGTGTTGCATACCACAATTTGTGTTTGTACTTGGAGGTATGGGTGTGTTTGTTTGAATGCCAGCTTCGCATTCACATTCTCTAGACAAAAATTTGGGTCATTCGTCGCGCCTTGAATCTCTCTCCTTGCCAGTGTGTATGGGCATTTAACCTCTACGATGCCTTTACCGCAGCATGTACAGCTGACTGAAGCAAGGTATGGATGCTGCGTGCTCAAGTCCGGTCTGAAGTGTTGAAAGTTGTCGTGGTGTCGCTTCATGTGAGACACATAGCTGTTGATCGCATCGTGCTCATGCTCTAGTCCCCAAACTGTCGAAGTAGAGGTAAACTTGTTCTGCTCAGGATTTTCTTTATAATTAAGGTTTATAGAAAGTTTACCAAGCTTGTTGAGCATGCACTTTTTGTTACAGAAACAGTAATTCTGCCAGCACGATAGGCAAACCACTTTGGGCAACTCGACTGTCTCCTTGTGGCACCTTCAACATGGTCCAACATTTCTTGGGTGATGAAAAGCCCACTGAGGAAGTCCTTCCCACGTTTATTTTGTTTCAAATTATCAAACCTAGCTTCTGAAAGTGAAATATCACGTAGAACATGCGGTTCCAGCATTCTCGGTGGCTCAAATATAGCACTGTATTTTAGGTGCACTGTGAAGATAGCTCCAGCACCAGCAAGGCGTGAGCGAAACGGTTGTACTGTTTCTTCACTAGGTAGCACAGCTGGCAGGGCTCCTGGGAGCCGTGATGGTGTGCCTTCGACATCTGGTTGCAGATGAATTGAGTCCATCCTCTTCTTCCTCATCTTGTGTGATGAAAAGGTCTCTCATGTGCTTGGACTATGTGCCAGGGAAGTTGGCTGGGAGCCATGCGTTCTGTCCTGCTGTAAAGGTTCTCGTTTCCCTTAATCGCACTGACGTTTCGACATGGGGGGAGCATGCTTCCCCTGCACCTGCCATGGAAGTGCAGTGAGCTGTTACGACGCTGCCGTCACTGTTAACTAGGCACCACACTTTCACATCTGGCAGCCGCTGGTAATGGCTGGCCTGAAAAAGTCTTTACCAATTAGCTTTGAAAAGTTGATATAAAGCCTCATACCGAGGCTTTATATCGTCACGTACAACGGTTGCAGCATCTAAGCGTGCACCCTGAAGGTTATCTGTTGCACAGCTAGGAAACCATGTCTACATTAAGCTGCTCTGTGCTTAGCTTAGAAGGACTGAACCTCGCAAATCGCTTGCACGTAAACCACAGAATAAAATGGGATATCTCACTGTCGTTTACACTTGGTGAGCAAGGATGTATTTTCGATCGTTGTTCCCTTACCTCGCCGAGTACGATGACGCGCTCGGACTGGAGCCGCATTGCTGTGATGTTGCGCACTCAGCCGCTGGTGAAATAGTTGTGTGCGTCCAGCGACTTGTATGCCTTCATCTGCTGCAAAGTAACGTAGCTGGTCGACAAAACCAGGTAGTTGATGATGTCCACTTGCGTTGTAGCCAGCAGCAACTCCACATCTCGAGTCGTATCAGTGCCGACTCGTACAGTATACGGGTTCATGCCGTCGCAGGGTTTGACCTTTGCCTCATACCGTGCCCGCGTAGCACCGGCAAGGCCATCGTAGTACCCGGTACAGAACTCCAAACACTTGTCTTTCGGCATCACCGCTCTTAAACAGCCGCACGGTCCGGCCCGCTTCACAGGCAACACGTGAGCGATCCCAACGTGGTACCTGGCAATGGCGGACGGAAGTTGCAGACGACAGACGTGACGTCACGTGAAAGTTATGTATAGCAGAAAGTCCGCGACGTCAGTGGCGCAACTCGTTGGAAGGACTCGTGTGACAGCGTACCACGTAGCGTAGTCGGTAGCCACAGCGATCCATTTATTTCCGGACCGGGAGAGTGGGAATGGGCCAAGCAAGTCGAGACCAACTCGGAAAAAAGGTTCGGGTGGAACATCAATTGGTTGGAGGAATCCCAGCTGGAGAGGCGGACGGCTTTTTCCAAAGTTGGCAGGGCCCACAAGCGGCGACACAGCGTCGAACAGAGCGGGCGAGACCAGGCCAAAAGAAGCGACGAAGGACACAGTCGTAGGTGCGCGAAACGCCCAAATGGCCTGCCAAGGGAGCATCGTGAAGTTGGCTGAGCACAGTCGAACGCAGGTGGGCTGGTTTGACGACTAGCAGGGCAGAGCCGAGAGGATCGAGGTTACGGCGGTATAAGATCCCGTCTTTGAGGACGAACATCCGCAGAGAAGCGTCGTGAGGAGTTGTCTCCAGCCGGTCAATGATAGCTCGTAAGGCAGAATCACTGCGTTGCTGGTTGCCAATTTCAAGCATCTGTGACACAGAGAAGACGCAGGCAACGGTGTCGGGACCGACTGCGTCTTCTACAGGGTAGCGAGATAAACAATCTGCATCTTGATGCAAACATCCTGTCTTGTACACGATAGAGAACGTATATTCTTGGAGGCGTAAAGCCCAGCGAGCGAGTCGCCCTGTGGGATCTTAGAGCGAGGCAAGCCAGCAGAGGGCGTGATGGTCGGTGACGGCGCGGAAGGGCGCCCGTATAAGTATGGACGAAACTTCGCGACTGCCCACACAAGAGCGAGGCACTCGCGCTCTGCGATTGAGTAATTTCGCTTGGCCGATGAAAGAAGTCTGCTTGCATAGGCTACGACGCGATCATGTCCGTGCTGGTGTTGCAACAACACTGCTCCTATGCCGTGACTACCGGTGCCGGTGTGTACCTCGGTTGGAGCCGATGGATCGAAGTGGGCCAGGATTGGTGGCGTTGTAAGTTGAGAAAAAGATGAGGATTGATCAGGGCCCCAGAAAAACTGCACGTCCTTCTTCAAGAGGTCGGTGAGGGGGCGTGCAATATGAGAAGTAACAAGCACTATGGAGGCAGTCAAGGGTGTCGTGAATATGAGGTAAAGGCAGTAGCGCACCGACGGGGGGGGGGGGGGTTTCGGGGGTTGTAACCCCCCCTGAGACCGACCTAACCCCCCTCCCACTCCGTAACTGCTCTTACGTCCGAGAAGAATGTGGTGCTAATGCCTCTGCAAAACGCCGAAAAAATAACAAAAATAATCATAGTCATTGATTTTACTATTATTTGGCATTTTATTTACTTTTTTACACACGCAACAACTGTGTAAATTGCATGCTCGGCCCTTCGTGAAAAGTTGAACCCCCCCTGGCAGATATCCTGGGTGCGCTACTGGGTAAAGGCGTACACGTCCTTTATGTAACCTTGCTGAGGTGCCAACAGTCCACACAAAAATGCCAAGAGCGATCTTTTTTTCTTTTTTCACCAATACAGCGGGTGAAGAACATGGACAGCATGACGGTTCAATGATGTTCTTGGTAAGCACCTTCTTAACTTTTGCTTGAATGACTTGACGCCCAGTGGCAGACACCCAATATGGACGTCTATGAATAGGAGAGGTGTCGCCAGTATCTATTCGATGTCTCACGGCTGTAATTTGGGCCAAAGGACGCTCGTTAAGGTGGAAAATATCCAGTAGGACAAGAGAATGCGCCACAGTTGGTCTGCTCTGACGACAGGCGCTATCATTTGCTTGAGATATGGCACAGCACAAGTCGCAGATGGCTTGCATCCTCCATTGCGAGAGGATGGTGCAACAACCTCTCGCAATGTAGACAGCAAGTGCATCAAATGCGCTTAATCTGCACCAGAGATATCCCTCGTGGCAACACTTGTGTTGTCAAGCCAAAGTTGACCAGCAGACAGGTGCTATTTGAATAAAACAGTGCGTGGGACTTGAATGAGGAGGACCTCGATCACACGGGTCACGATATAGTCACTGTCACGTACAGGCGGGTCTGAGATCAAATCAAGGTACATTAGAGCCAAAGGGGGTAAGCGAATGAAATCCGCAGAACTGAGCCAACTAGGGGGTGAGGTCCAGACGAGGCAGGTAAAATCAGAGTCTATCAGGGCGGAATGCCCTGATAGACTGCTCCTGGCCTGAAAGTCCAGGCCAAGAATGCCGTCGTGGGGGCAGTGGGCGACTACGGTGAAAAAGACAAAGGTAGAACGATCAGCATAGCAGACTCCGGCAGTGCACATACCAATTACAGGAGCTGTCGTGCCATTGGCGACAATATAGTCTATTCTAGGCGCTGCAGTCTGTAGTTCATGTGAGCAACGATGTCAAAAACCTGCTGCGTTTTGGGTTGCCACTCCGGCTGCAGGAATACAAGTGAAACGGCCTTGTCATTTTGTTTCCAAGTGATGCTAACGAGCACGAGAAGTGGAAATGAGCACTACTAGGACAGGAAGCTGGCAGCTTTATGTTTCCTTCACAACTGGTCCGAGTGTGCGAAACAAATTTTGATGCCACGGATGATGCGACGATTTCATTCTAAAGGGACGCAGTATCCTTGCATGTCTCCAGCCACTATTTTTGAATGAATGAATCATCTTTTGTAAATTGCTGTTTTAACAGTGAAGCTGTTTAAACTTTCTGTTAAACCCCGAGAAACTTGCAGAAAATCCTGCTAGGCTATGTAATACTGGTATAACCATGCCGAGCTAGTAAATCCAATTTAAGCTTGCCATGACTATTAAGTCAAGCCTAATTAAGCTAAGTCTAATGATCCAAGCCTAGTTAAGGCAAGGCTATATAAGGTAAGTATACTTAAGACTACAGAAACAAAGTCTAAGTAAGAAAGAACTAATTAAGACAAGCCTAGTTAATCTAAGTCTAACAAAGCCCAGAGAGCTGATACAAATTAAGCTAAGCACAATTAGGCTATACTAATTCATACAAGTGTAACAGAACTGAGACAAATTAAGTTAATACTAACTATCTCGGCCTAATTAAGCTAAGATTAATTAGATAAGCCATTATTACTCTAAGCCCAATTAGGTCATGTGTGTTTAAGTTCACAAGCCTCATTATTCAATGCTATTTAATACAAACCTAATCAAGACTACTTGAAGCAAGCCCAATAGACCTTTTTCAAGCACCGCAGTGCCACCCGTGGGCGCGCAAGTGCTTCTGGGAAATGTGTGTACATCCAGCCGCCCAGTCTTTCCAAGCGCGTCATTCGCTCCGAGTGACATGGGAGCGAGGCTAAACGCATTTTTTGTGTGTTTGCTTTTGTAAGCAGGCGCACAGCTGCACGGGACAATGAAAAAGGAGGGGGTCATTCGCGGGGGTCGGACTAGTCGTACGCGCTGGCATGTCTCGTCAACGTAGTTTCCCGGAGTCTCGGCCGTGTACGTGCGTTTGCGAGTGACCATGTGCTTGTATCTCCACTCCGCGTGTGCGGAGAACACCGAGGTGTGGACGCTGTATTCCTGTGTACGTGTTTGTGTCGGCACTGCAGTGTGGTCCTACGCAGGCAACTGCAAAATAGCGATGTGTTTGCGACGATGAAGTAGACCAACGGCCAGTGTGTGCTAAACGAACGAACTGTGCGCAGTGTGTGAACGAAGTCCGTTGCGGATATCTCTTTCTAGGAAGTCGATAGTTTGACGAAGCATCGTCTGGTCGGGAATAAGCATGAACAAAATCAAACAGCGCCGACCAAAATGAAAAACCTAAAAGTTTAAAAAGTTAAAAAGTTTAAAATGACGTTTCGGCTACCATACGGTAGCCTTGTTCACAGTAAAATGGCGCAGCGAAGCGGGCTCATGTCCGCTTTAGAACGCTGCCGAGACACCTGGCGTCATTTTAAACATTTTAACTTTTTAAACTTTTAGGTTTTTCATTTTGGTCGGCGCTCTTTGTTTTTGTTTGTTCTCTTTCTAGGTACTGTAATTCACTGTTTTCGAATTAAACAGGTATGGTTTTCCATTTACCGCATGGTTATTCCGGCTCATTTTGGTACCCCTTCGTGCTTGGTGCGTGTACTTTTAAATGCGGAGCATTTCTCTTCTGTCCCGCTGGGCTCTGTTCCCGCTACTCGCAACTGTCGCCTGATTCCCTTTTCAATAAAACTTCACTTTAGTAAAACCACATTTTGCTGACAGTGGTCCTTGATGTATGCTAGCTCCGCCGACGTGCCATGTCCAGCTGTGTTGGTGAAATAGCGCACATGCGGTCGCGTACACTTTCCTTCGATGCTCTGTAATCTTAACTGCTGCACGAAGAAGAGAAGATTTGCGAGCGCCTAGATGTTCACACGGACTGCTGTGCGTGTGAACATGTGTGTGATCTCGTTTTTCTGAAATGTTATGCGTTAACTATCCTGTTGCGTGAACATTTTTATTGCAGTACTGAGACTGAGTGTGTGAATTTTAGTTTTTGTGTTTATTTGTCGAGTTTTGTGATTGTTGACATTACGATCACAGCTGTCATGTAAGTGACAAATGTCATTGCTGCAGCTCATGCGATGCAGTAGATCAGTTGTTCTGAAGATGCTGCCCTGAAAATGTTCGAGAGCAAAGCAGACCTAGAGACCTGGTTAGGCGGCGCTGCTGCTCCGGGACATGCAGCGCTACCCGTGTCCCCGGCAAGCACTAATAGGTTGGGGGGCTTGCGAGTGCGCTCTATGGAAACAGCAGCGGCGAGCGACAACCGTGCGTTGTTTGCGGTTTCCGCAGACTTAAAAAAAAAAAGGAAATAGGGATATGTTGACGGCTATTTCAAGTAGGGTTGCTTATCGTTTGGGTCGAACCTGTACGTTCGCGAGCGACATGATATATCAAAGAGGAATTACTGAGCGCGACGGCGCCTTCACATGTCGAAGGGAAGTGCCTAGCAGAAATGAAATCTTTCGACCATGATGCGCGTCCGGAGGTGGCCGTCTCTGCTAAATTCTCGCAGGGGCCAGTAATTAGGCTGCCATTTGTTTATCTCTATTTTTTTATTATTAAACGTGACGTCAGCGACCTGCAACGTATGGCTTGCTCCGCGGCTTGGTGGAAACTCGCCGCGGCAGCGTCAGTGTTTGCAAATAATTACCAGCACACGTGTGGTATTCATTTGCAGCGCGTACATTTTCTGTCTTTTTTTATGCCGAGCTTTAGGTATCATTGCAAATGCTGAGCAGTAGACGCGAAAGTCACATCAGAACGCGACTGAAAATGCATCATTTACACTTCGCATTTCGATGCAGCCTACCGGCCCGTGTACTGTACGATGTCAGTGCACGTTGAAGAACGCAGGTGGTCTGTGTTTCTCTACTTTCCATTCTTTCATTTCTGTTCCCCCATCCCCACGACGTTAAAACTGCGTCCTTTTGTTGGAAGCTATCTGTCCAGCTGTCGACAACAGTTGAGTACAGAGAGGGTGCGGCGCGCAGGACCACGGCCCTGGCAGAACAGCCAGCCGGGAGGCGCAGAATACCTTGGGTGAGGCAGCTAGGTTTTTCTGGAATGTCTCTTGCCTTGTGATAACAATGAAGGAAAAAAAACGCGAAAGAAAAAAAAGGGGGGGGGGCGGGTAGGTAGGTTGCCCTTGATGGACTTCCGTGGAGCAGAAATAGCGAAAACTGTGAAGACAGTCATGCGTCTGGATGCGTCATTGCGCTGCGCATCTGTGTGTTAGTCACTTGTCCGGGCCCTCTTTTTTAAGTATCTTTAATGTATTCAATGGTATAATAAATCTATCATAAGACGTGACAAGCAATGATATATTGTACTATTAATGCTGTACAACGCATATTCCATGAGTTAGCATTTATTATTTCTATAATCCTTTCAGATTTCACACAGCGCATCTCGAGTAGATGTAACAAATGCTGCTTCAAAAAAATTCAAAAGCCGTGTCAATATATGAGCTTTTTTCTTTTTACTTAATTAACCAATATGTGCAGATGAATACTAGCAGTGTGAGAGCTTGTAATGGATGAGATGTGGGTATCGTACAATAATTCAGAGTTGCCTTAAAAGAAAGCATATGCACGTGAGTGTTAGACATCGGGTTTGCTTGTTTTCGTTCCCATGTGCATTGAAGGTTGATGGCTGAATCATTACAATGCGTAGGATATATGTACGCACATAATGCAACTATCGTGCACCTCATTAGGAGCGCGTGTACTGCTTAGTAATTTTGACCATATTGGCGCAGTGGATTACTCGTTCTAGCTCCATTGCGTGGCTGAGAGCAGCTAACCCCCAACCTAAATTTGCCACCGCTCACGCCAGGTGGCGCTACCTCCTCGGCTGGAAACAGCAGTGCACTAGCCCTATAGCCACGTTGAGCGTGCGCCTGTTTTGTGTACGTATACATCGTTTTCGGACGCGCAAATGTAAATGTTACGCACGTTTCACGATGCGGATGAACAGGCTACGTCGACAGACTGCATTCACCAAACTCGGATTCGATTCTTATCGCGTCGTAGCTTCGATCCCACAGCTGCCACTGCGTCGGGCGCTTGCTTAAACCGAGCTTGCCTCCGCCGATGTACACACATTTCCCATACTGCACTACGCGCTCGCAGTGGCTTCTGGGATAGCTTGAAAAAGGTCTATTGAGCTAAGACTAAATAGGTTGCCTAGCGAGACCTCGCAAGGCCACGAAGACCTAGAAAACGATGTCAACCTACAAGGCGGCCAGGTTTTCTGTATTTAGCCAAGCGCAATTAACGCAAGCTTCGCCCAATTTTGGAGGTCCTTTCCATAATATACACGGTCATTTAGTCTGCAACAGTGCCATGTTTGTGAACAGCTGTATTAGAATATAACATTATACTGAAGTTCTACGTAATTGTAACTTGTCTGTTTTCAGTTTCATGTGTTTTCAAGCAATTTGCATCATTTTAAGTCTTTTACATATCGTATAAATTGGCCATACAGCATGTTTGGGAATTTCTAAGGCCTGCACAGTCTCACAAGCCCGTGTAAAATGCCTGTGCTTTAAGAAATAATGCTCCCCTGCTAGCAGCAACCAGCTACACCGCAATACGTACTAACAAGGCTGGCACAACTGGCTCCTTGGCAGCTTAAAGGGCCACTAAACAGGCTCCTACATTTTGCTTAAGCCGCCCAAACAAGCTAACTCAATCATAGAGAAGGTTGCGGCGATCACATTCTGCGAATATGACAGCGCTGCCTGCCACACAGATGCCGTATTTCAAAAAATCAATTCCCGCGCCTCTTTCCTGCGATTGACCAGTTACCCTTGCATCCTAGGTGTCGTCACGTTGTACCGTAAACAACTTTGCGCAGTTATAGCTCGTTGATTGGTCGAAACCAGGTCTATGTCCGATGCTGTGGCCATCCCACCGGCGTGAGCGCCAGAGCAACCGGAACTGCAGCGCAAGCGTCAATGACGTCAATTGCCCACGTCCTGTCACGTGTCGAAAGTGGGCAGAGTCTCGACGGCACGTCGCACCTACCCTCTCCTCGGCAGAGAAGGGTGGGGAGGCCGACCGAGAAAACGAAACCGACGCAAGTGGCCACTTAAACCCGTGTAACTTCTTTATTATTGCACCTATTCGCAAAATTGTTGCGGGAGCATGTCCACATCGCACAGGAGCGCAGTTATATCTTTAAAAGAAATTTTGGACCTCGGGGTTGTTTAGGGGCCCTTTAAAGGGGCAACTCTGGCAATATTTCCACTGACCTCAGTCAAATTTTCAATATATGTTCCCCTCGGAGCTGCAATAATTTATGCCAAACCAGGCAGTTTGCAAGTCATTTAGTTTTCCTGAAAATGAATTTTAAAAAATTTTAGCGGATTCCTGTGCAAGCCACCCTGTGTTTTTGACGTCATTACCTGCAACGCTGCCTACCTGAGTCCGTGGGCCTTCAAAAGCAACACGGCGATAATTCAGTGCTCAAATGGTCGCTGTCACGTTCAGAAGAGGTCAATACATCGTTGGACGACATTGGCACTTTTATTTTTCTGGCACCAGCTCCATATTTCTCATGGCGGGAAGGCTGTGACATCATTGCATGCGCTACCCTTTTTGGTTTCCGTTTGAACAGATCGTTCATTTGGTTACGTAAAATAATTGGTGAGCTTCTGAGGAAATTGAATGACTCTGGCTGCTTCAGGGCTCCCAGTACTATTGGAAAACAGCGATATCGGCAAGAGCGTCGACAGTTGGGCCAGTTGGTGCATAATTTTTGAAGAAAACCAGCTCAAAGCACATGGACACAGAAGAAGAAGGTGTACAGGACGAAGCTGGACTAACAACTGAAATTTTATTTTGGAAAACCGACATATAATACCCCTGTCACACGAGGCAACTAAAGTGCACTTTGAGCGAGTGCGCTTACGCTCACAAAGTGCACTTACGCTCACGCGCTGCTACACGAGAAACAGAAGTGTGCTTTGGGAATGTGCATTCCCCTAGCGGACGTGGCTGCAAACTGCCCGAGGACAAGAATAGCGAGGTTTATTTGTTGAAATATGATTTGTTTTAATACATTGCAGTGCTTCTAATAATGAAAACAATGTTTTAAACATACTACGGGCGCCGCATTGCACATTAGCATATTTGTTTACAAGCCACTGGTACCGAGGCTACACACTTCGTCGCCGCGAAGTGAGTTCGGCGAACGCACTCGCCTGCAAGTGCACGTTGCAGCGACTGTCATGTTCCCGTGTGACAGCGCGCGAATGACACTAGCAGTGAAGTGCACTCGTTCAAAGTGCACTTTAGTTGCCTCGTGTGACAGGGGTATAAAACCTTTTCAATTGCCCGCACCTGCGCGAGAGTCATTAACAAGCAAAAAAAAAAAATTAAATAAAATTGAATAAAAAATCAAAAATAGATATGCTGGCGCGTTACACAGCACAACCAGATAGCGCGCCACAAACACGTATCTAAAACTATAACAAACATGGAACGGCAGACCTAAGAAAACATAATCCCTTCCTGCTGAGGCTTAACGATGTGGCGCTTACACACGTGTCCTCATTTTCGACAATGTGGAAAGCTTCTAAAACTTCTCTAGCCATCTTGCTCTTCCCCCGGCCCAAATTGGTGACTGGGTCAAACCGAGGGGTGCAACCACATTCCCTTACATGTGGCGGCAAGTGCGCACCGTCACAAGACGAAAGCGAGGCTCGGTGTTCTTTCATACGAATATTAATACATCGCCCTGTTTGGCCGACGTATTTGTTGCCCCATGAAAAGGGAATGCTATACACAACCTTCGGCACACAAGAGGGAAAAAAACACACTGTGTTGAGAACCACAATGGTCCGTCATCTGTCCATTCTCGCTAATGCGTCTACATAAGCTAGCTAATTTGCGAGGGGCCGAAAAAACTACGTGTACATCAAATCTGTTTGCCACCGTTTTTAGGTTGGCTGTTTACCACTGTTTTACGTATGGAATCACTCCCACCCTCTTGTTCCCCACCTGCGCTTGTGCGTGTGTCTTTCTTGTCCCTGTTTATTTAGTGCACTTCTTCTCTGTTATGGATTACCAACTGGCCCAGCGTTCAATCCTTCTAAACCTTTCCAGTTGTGTCTTTGCCCATCCGAAACGCCCTTTCTTTCGCTAACAAGGATTCAGCAACAACCTTCGTCAAGTGCACCGGAAAACCGGCAGCAACCAGTCTGTCCACCTGCATCTGGAAATTCGACATAATTCCGTGGTGGTAGCTTTTTTGTGAGGCATCCTTTAAACACAAGGTAGTTATGCCTCTCTTTATGAGCTAGGAGTGGCAGGAACTGTAAGGAAAGATCGCCTTCTTAGACCTGTGTGAGTACAGCCAACAAAGATGGCCGTCTGAATTAAAAGTCAGTTCGAGGTCTAGAAACCTAATGCAATTCTCCAAAGAAAGTTCAAAAGTAAACCCAAGGACGCTAGAACATGTCCTAAAAGAATTCTTGATATTGTCAACAACCACATTTAAAAATTCATTAGGTGACAACCTTAACAAAACCAAATAATCATAAACAAAGCGGTAGATTTTAATCACCCGGTTATCAACCCTATTCTCTAAAGCTCTGTATAAATTTGCTAGGTAGATATTAGTTAAAACAGGTGCAACGCTCGAGCCAATACAGATGCCGTGTCTTGAACAAAGACTTTACCAGCAAAATCCACCGCCGTAGAATCCAGATAGTGTGCGAGCACTTCCAGAAGACTGTCCATGGAAAACGGGGACAAGACCTGTGACTGGGCAGCACCACTGTTCTCCAGGAAGTCCCGCACCAGAGGAAGTAACTCACGATGTGGCACTGAGTAGCACAGTTCTTCGATATCCACTGAAACGCCCGAACACAGTGCCGGAATACCCCCTCTGAAGGTGCTAGTCAGTTCACTTGAACCTTTCACGAGAAACGGCTCGTTGATCTAAAGGCCGTTAGCTTCAGTACCTTTCAAAGTGTCCCAATGTGCAGTTGTTTCTTCAGTAACTGAGTAGAAATTATTAAAACAGAATGTTTTCATCTACAAAATCGCGTCTTTTCTATGTGTAAGGGCACCCACAAGAATGGTTACTAGGCACGATAGGTCGTCATCTCCCCGAGCAACCCTTTCGGGCGTGGGAGGCTTCCTCTCAACGGGAACCGGTTCCAAGAATGACATTCCAGAGGGTGGCGAGGAGACAAGGTGAGGGAAAGTCAGAGCACTGGGGTGCACCTCTGATACGCATGACAAGCGCAGGACTACGAGCCAGTACAAGTAGACGAATTCGAAGGAAGCGCCACATGCACCCCCCCCTTCCCCACCCCTGAAGGCAACGAAAAGAAGAACGAATTGCTCTGGTGTGCTATAAAAAGGTGCTTTACAGGGCGAAGTACACTTGTAAGGCATAAATAATAGCTTTTCAGCAGAATATGTATGCTTGTGTGGGTTTGTTCAGTTACACTTGGAAATTGACAGACATGCTGTTAGGTGACGCCAGCATTGTTTTTTGCACTACTTCAGAGCAAAATTAAAAGCACAATTCGTTTTTTTTTTTTTTTTTGTGGGGAGAAAGCGTGCTCATTCACGTAAATGCGACGCACGATTAGGGAGTTTTCAAAAAAGGGGCCCCAAACTTTAGTGGTTTGCGTGTGCTAGCTTGGGATCACGTAGGAAGTACGAGCTTTCATTTGGGTTTTGCGCTCGCTCCTTGCATTTTGCCTTTGCAGCACCAAGGTGGCCAGAAAGGCAGGCTGCAATGAGTAAAGATCGAAGATTAATGAACGCGAGTAAAGTTGCAAGGCGAGCTTGTTGGTATTTTGGTAACTATGGTAGCACAAGGTGAAGGGACACGAGGAGAACACGGAGAACACACACACAGCGCTACAATAAACACATTTACCTTTCATAAGCATACCCTTTAAAACTGCTATTTAAAGCATGCAGTGGCAATGAATTTACTTGTAATCCCCATCATTATGCGAGGAATTTGGCATCATGAGCCACCAGTCGCGTTCAGCCTACGAGCTCTCAATTCGACAACCAATTTTAAAGATGCAGGCTATTTCACAGCCAGTTTTTCATGCATGTGTGAGATGGAAGAAAGCGATGACCTACGCCACCATTTATTGACTGATAAAGTCGTCACTCAATCAGAAATCAGCTCAGTTTTGTACTAGGCGAGAGCCGTCGCTTCGATGGCGCTAAAAAGTTTGGGGCAAGCTTTGGGGCTCGCACTGAATTCCAGAAATAGCGTGCCCAAAACCCAAAGGCAGTCTTGCACATGCGCAGTGGGGTCGACGCTATTTCTTTGGGGCCCCTATTCGAAAACTCCCCGTTTTTACCACAATCTAAAGAAGTTTGTCGAGCAGTAGACAGTCCCTTTAAAGCTTAGCAAACGTAACTTTTATTTTTTCAAGCAGCAACGACATCATGTCACCACGTAAAATATGAGTGACAGTAGAATATCAGCAGTACAATGTGTGATAAACAACTGCCTCGAATCGGCACAGCCATTTCCGCCAAGTGTGGACGCATTCCCGCGTTCCTCACCGTTCCTGGCCCTGTATTAAACGGCAGGCACACATTTGCGACCACAAAAGCATTGAAAGATAATACATTCCCTGACACACTGCATCAATAAGGCATACGGAAGGCAGTGTCCTCTACATCTACGCTAACACCCGAGCAGGTTGATAATTCAACGGTGAACAGGAAATCAACATCGTTAGCATTACAAGCACAAAATAATCGCAAACACACAAGGATTCCAGATGCTTTTGCAAGAAACCTTTCACGGTGACTTGCCATGTACCACGCTCAAAAACGATACAGTGAGCTCTGCCGATGTTCAGCACATGCACACAATGCCTGACAGCATGTGAATGCGCCGTGGTTAAATGCAGGTTTTCAGCTGCCATGAACACAGTGTCACTACTCAGCGTCAACTACTTTTGCAGCGTACTAAAAGGTGGGATGCCTTTTTATATACTGGCTTCATCTTAAATTGTGCTTAAACCTGAACAGCAGAAGCTGTACAGCAATTTGAAAAACTGAAATTCAGTATCAGCGTTTCACAACTGTTATGTCCACGGTAGCCGGAATAACAGGCATACGTGGGAAGAAAAACTTGTTTATTACTTGAGCCGTAAGCACCTTTTTCCAGCCAGCGCGAGCGGTCTGTATTGTCCGAGCGCACACGTTCGACTGTCGTCGTCGGAACCAGGCTGGGGAGAGAGGCGCAAGAAGCAGGCGAAGAAAGGAGTCCGCCAAAAGCGAGAGGGGGAGCCGGGGGGGGGGGGGGGGGCCGGCCTGCGCGTCTTGAAGCTTCCCGTGAAGTGCGTGTTCGCGGTTGGAGACATGGCAATTCCTTCCCCCCTAGTTTTGTGCCTGGTAGCGGTCTGGAGGGTGTCGCTGTCTTGTTGATTTTCGCTGGGCGGGCGCCGTATGGGCTGGGGCGCAGCTGCTCGTTTTCTCCACGGAAGCTGCTGGGTGAGCGGGAAGTGTCTGTTGTTGACTGGCGTCCTGTTCTTTTGTCAGCAGCCACGCCGCGTTGGAAGGTGCCGGGGGGCTGCTGCCTTCAGCGTGTCCACAGGGCGGATAGCGTGCGCGCACGTGGCGTAGCTGGTTTAAGTGTCGGCGAGAAACAGTCCCATTCACCTCAACGAGCCAAGATCTCAGGCCGATGCGTTTTTTAACGATGGCCGGGACCCACTCGGGCTTCTGGTGAAACTGGCGGGTGAGCACTGCTTGTCCTTTGTGGAGTTTCCGGCAACGCGGGGCATCTTCGTTATCTCGGTTGACCTTGGAAGGTGGCTCTGGCAGAACGGCCGAGATATGCGTTCGCAGCTCACGAGAAAACATGAGCTTTGCTGGTGTCTGGCCCGTCGCATTGTGCACTGTCGCGTGTTGTTTGAATAGAAAGCGTGC
Organism: Hyalomma asiaticum; assembly: GCA_013339685.2. NCBI lineage: Eukaryota > Metazoa > Arthropoda > Arachnida > Ixodida > Ixodidae > Hyalomma > Hyalomma asiaticum. Next base: position 5,933,559 of record CM023486.1, on the reverse strand, counting down.
AATGCGGCGCTGCAAGGACCCTGTAGAGTGTCTTGAAAGAGCTCGTTATAGCTCTCCCACGTAGCGTTCGGCCTGTCCGTTTGTGGCTGGGTGGTACGGAGCAGATGTTACCGCTGTGATGCCGTTGTCGCGGTAGAATTTCTTTATCTCAGCCGACACGAATGCTGTCCCGTTGTCCGAGACCACCTTGCGGGGCAATCCGAATGTTGCGAACAACGAGCGCAGTACCTCGATGACAGCTGTCGAAGTTGTTTTGCTCATCTGGCGAACTTCAACCCATTTGCTGTAGGCATCCACAATTACTAGGAATGTGGACCCGTAAATTGGGCCTGCAAGGTCGAGGTGCACGGTGTGCCAAGGCGTGCTCGGTCTGTCCCAGTCCGGTACTGGAGCTCGTGGCAGAGCGCGTTGATTGGATTGGCAGGCTGTGCACTCTGCCGCTAGTGTCTCGATATCCTTGTCGATTCCCGGCCACCACATGTAGCTGCGGGCGCACTTCTTCATTGCTACGACGCCTCGGTGTCCGGCATGAATGAGAGCCGTGGTTTGTTGTCGAAGTCGGCCTGGAATGACAACTCGTGACCCTAGTGTGATGCATCCTCGATGGCAGCTCAATTCCGTTGCTCTTTTGCGAAAAGCGTTGAAATTGTCATCCTTGAGCTTTTGAACGCTACCCTCCTGTAGGGCTTTGTACAGCTTGGACAATGTCGGGTCATCTTGTGTGGCCGTTGCGACTTCGTCTGCTGTTAGTGGGGGCCTTGGTAGTGCTTCGAACATGAGCACGCAGCCAACATGAGGCGGGTCCTCAATGATTTCGCTGAGGGGTAAGCGGCTCAGTGCGTCGGCGTTTTGGTGCTTGTTTCCGGGGCGGTACACAATGTCGTAGTCATACGCTGACATCTTAATGCACCACCGGATCATACGAGGCGAGAGTGTCTGAGGAATCTGCTTTTGGGGCCCCAGGATACCCAGAAGTGGTCTGTGATCAGTCAGAACAGTCACATGTCTGCCGGCGATGTACTGATGAAAATGCGTGGCACCATAGACGACGGCGAGTCCCTCACGATCAAGCTGAGAATAATTGCGTTCCGCAGGTGACAGCGTGCGGGAAGCGAAGGCTATCGCTGCTTCTCTGCCTTGATCGTCAATTTGTGAAAGCACTGCACCGACGCCGTAGGGCGAAGCCTCACAAGCAAGAAGCAATGGCTTTGTCTCGTCATAGTGCCTGAACACCACACTTGCACGGAGCAGCTCTTTAAGGGCTTCAAATGCTTCCTGATGGCGTGGCGACCAAGTCCAGGGGACGTCGTTTTTCAACAGGTTGTAGAGGTCGTTGGCCACCGTTGCTCGGTGTTCTAGGAAACGGTCATAGAACGTTCGGAGACCCAGGAATGATTGGAGCTCTTGTTTGCTGGTTGGCGCGCGTGCCTCCGTGATGGCGCGTACCTTGTTGCTGGTGGGGTGAATTCCCTCGGCATCAATCAGATGACCTAAGAATTTCACCTCCGGAACCGCGAAGCAGCACTTATCAATGCTCAAGCGTAGGTTTGCACTTGCTAGCCGTTTCAGTACCAGTTCTAGGCGAGTAGCATGTTCCTCGCTGGTTGCGCCACTGATGATTACGTCGTCTAAGTAGACGCACACGCCAGGAATTCCTTGAAGCTGCGATTCCATGTACCTTTGAAATATGGCTGGCGCTGCCGCTACCCCGAATGGAAGTCGCTTTACCCTGTACAGTCCTCGTGTTGTATTAAGCGTGAGCACCTCAGAAGTTTTGTCGCTCACCTTCAGCTGTTGATATGCCTGCGTGAGGTCCAGGGTGCTGAATAGTTTCCCTCCTCGTAGCGTGCTGAAAACTTCCTGTGGTGTTGGCAGGGGGTATGAAGACGATTTTGTCGCCAAGTTCACGGTGAACCGGTAGTCCCCACAGAGACGTAGGCTTCCGTCTTTCTTCCTCACTGCAACCAGAGGTGTGGCCCAGTCTGAATGCTGTGTTGGCGCAATAATACCCTGTCGTTCCAGCTTGTCGAGCTCCTTCTCGTAGGCAGGTTGCAAGGCAAACGGTATCGACCTGGCCTTTAGAAACTTCGGACGGGCCTCTGGGTGAAGCTCTAAGTCAACGGGTGGCCCGTTGTGCCCAGAAATTTCGTCAGAAAAGACCGTCCCGTACTTCTTCTGCAGCTGCTCGACGAGTTTTTGTCGCCCATTTGAGCTTCCTTCTGCTGCCTGGTTGATGCCGCAGATCGCGATGTTGAGAGCGTGGAACCAGTTTCTGCCCAAGAGGCTAGATCCAGTGCCCTTCACAATTACGATAGGAAGTTGGGTCACCGTGCCGTTGTATGAAAATTCTACGTTGGCACTGCCTAGAGTTGGCAGGTCTTGTCCTGACCATGTTCTCAGGTGCGTGTCTTCATCGAATAGATGTGGAGCATTCCGTGGCCATCTGTTGCGGTACGTCTCCTCGCTGATGAGCGTGCACGCTGCTCCCGAGTCAACCTCAAACTCTATGGGCTGGCGGTTCACAACAAGGGTGACCATTATCTTTGGTCGCGTGCCGAGGTTGACGTTGTGCAAGTCATACAACAATGTTGGTGCCGGTAGGCTGTGCTGCGTCTCAACTTGCGTTATCGACCTTGGGCAGTTCCCGCTTTTTTGTCGTTGGGGTGGCCTATTCGCGAGTTTCTTCTTTGAGATGCAGGCCTTCTCAATGTGACCGCGTTTGTTGCAGAAATTGCATGTAGCTGCTTGGAATTTGCATGTCTGGGGGTTGTGTTGCTCATCGCAACGCCAGCAGCGTTGTGGTTTAGCCGACTTTCCTGCACTTGCCTGGTTGTGATGACCTCTGTGAGCTGCTGCATGGTGAACCGGCTCGGTGGTCCCTCGCATGTCTCGCTGCTGTTGGCTAGCGCTTTCCGCTCGAACAGCGATATCGTAGGCTTTCGTGAACGTTAGGTCACTCTCGGCAAAGAGTCTTTGTTGCAAGAGATCGTCCCGTAGTCCACACACAAACCTGTCGCGCAACATAATGTCCAAGGGTAACATCGTTGCGTTGGGAGGTGGCGCTGCTGTCGTCTGCTGTCCGGTGGCTGCTGCATCTGCCTGCATTGGGCGTAGCGTCCCGAAGTTGCAGTCGGCGGCCAGCGTCTTTAGCGCCGCGACGTAGGCGCTTACTGTTTCACACTCCAACTGGTTTCGTCGTTAGAAGCGCGCTCGGCTGAATACCTCGGACGGCCTGGGGTCGTAGTGTTTCTGAAGTGCCGCAACGATGTCGTCGTAGGCCACTTCAGCCGGGTTGCTTGGCTGAACCAATGCGCAGACGGTGTCGTACGTCTGCTCACCGCACAGCGTCAGCAGGTGTGCCCTCTTCTTGCTGGAGTCTGAGATGCTGTTGTCCTCGAAGTAGAACTGGAGGCGTCCGAACCACGATGTCCAGGATGAGCCACTGAACTCCGGTATTCGGACTGATGCGTGCGTTGCCATTGCATAGCACCGGTGAAGATAAACGCGAGCTTCGATTCCACTACCTCGTCGCCACTGTTATGTCCACGGTAGCCGGAATAACAGGCATACGTGGGAAGAAAAACTTGTTTATTACTTGAGCCGTAAGCACCTTTTTCCAGCCAGCGCGAGCGGTCTGTATTGTCCGAGCGCACACGTTCGACTGTCGTCGTCGGAACCAGGCTGGGGAGAGAGGCGCAAGAAGCAGGCGAAGAAAGGAGTCCGCCAAAAGCGAGAGGGGGAGCCGGGGGGGGCCGGCCTGCGCGTCCTTGAAGCTTCCCGTGAAGTGCGTGTTCGCGGTTGGAGACATGGCAACAACCATGCAACACTACTTCACAGTTGCTGCAATTTTGAAACTCAATTTAAAAATACAAATCCCACTCAAATTGTGAATAGGCGCCCGATTCCATTGTTATAATTAGGGCCTTTGAAATTGCGCAGCGGTGTGTTCCCATGTTTTAGCTGGCTGCAAGTCCCTTTAAGAGATTCACTGTATTTATCAAAATCTGACAAGCACTTTTATTTTAACATAATTTGCACGGACGTTAGGATCAAATACAAAACTAAACTAACTGTTATAACAGGTATAAGAAAACCTTGCTGGTTATAGTAGCGTGGTCAAAAGTAGGGCCCTCACAAAATGCCAATGGAAGAGATTCTTTTTGCAAGTTTGCTTGAGTACAGTATTCAAGCCACCCCTGTCGGCATCGCCTTGTGGCAGTTGTTCCACCAGAGTGACTCTGCACTTCATCATGCAAGTTATCTACCGTGCCATTGCTTTGGTGATCCTTCCCGTGCCGTCTGGATCATCACCGTAGGCATCACCGGTGCGTGCGCAACCGTTCCTTCGACCTGCTCAGTTTTCGAAATGTGCGACTTGGCTGGACGGTCCCCGGGAATCAACATGGCAGACTACAACACCGTTCCAGCACTTGCTCCTCAGCACAGTTTGGAAAGTCGTCCCATCAAACATTCCTCAAGCTATAAAGCCCCTGTCGGCATCGCCTTGTGGCCTCGGCAGTTGTTCTGTGAGAGTGACTACTGTTACACAGCTGCTGCAGGTGTGCGTGCGACGGTGTGGCGCCGCCAAGGGACATGAGTTCCTGTGCTGCACGTGCGCTTCGTGTGTGCAAACGCTTTCAGTTAGCACAAAAGGAGCCGGGAAGAACGTCCGGTCCCGAGCCGAAGAGTCGACCCCGTCCGGCACATCTGGAAGTGGTTCGTCCGGCGAGTGTCCACCTCATCAGCATCGGACCACACAAACTGTTAACCGGTGTGTGTCTCCGCACGTGCACGTGGCCGCGTGACGTGATCGTCTCCGGCGTCGTTTCCCGGACTTTCGGTAATTACGGCCATGGGCGGGTCAAGTACGGACACCTTCCATCCTCTCCCTCCTCCCTCGCCCAGGAGCCAATGGGGGAGAAGTCCGGGCAACAAAAAGCGCGGGACCCAGAGAATAACCCGGGAGAAAAGAACTCTCTAGAAGAGAACGCTCTTGTAAATATGTGATTAAATCTCTCTTCAAGTTTTCCTCAACCTCTGCCTCGGCTCTCGACTCCCGAATCCCAAGTGCCTGCAAGTCGTCTTCGCCGCTCCGCACACGCTACCCGCTGGTCGGCTCACTGAGCGGGCCATTGAGCAACACTACTAACCCTCTGCACTTCATCATGCAGGTTGGTCCTTCGTACAGCCTATACACAAAAAAATCGAGTAACTACTTCTTACTTCAGCTGCCAAGCCCGCAGCACCTGTTTACTACTTGTTATGAGTGTGGAGCTGTCATGCGTGCCTTGCTGCTTGTCGCGGGTGATATCGAGTCAAATTCCGGGCCAGATAATGCGGCAATTCTTGCTGAACTGCGTAAGCTAAGCGCCAGTCAGTCGACTGTAATTACGGAAATTGAAGACATTAAGGCTCAACTTGTTACCACTAATAACACTATCGCTGACCTTGCTAAACGTGTGGCATCTGTTGAAGCCCATTTTGCACTTGCGACAGCAGCTTGGTACCGTACAAGCTGATATCGACAAAACTGTGTGTTGTGTTTCTGATTTAGAAAGTCGTTTTGACGACGCCAAGAATCGTTCCCGTCATAACAATCTAATATTTCATGGTATCCCCGAGTCTTCTTCAGAACCGCGTGTGCATCCTGAAGAAACAATAATTCATAGTCCAAGGTCCGACGAAAACCACATGCGAAAACCACTTTTCTGACCCGCAATAATTCCTGTCAGAATTACTCACAGAAAGTATGCGGGTCAGAAAAGTATTAATGACTAGACAGCATAGAATTAACGGCATAGAACTAAAGAATGCAGATCAATCTGTGGCAAAGTGCTTAAAATTTGGAGCAGAAATTGAGAAAATACAGGATAGCATTCAGACATTAGAAAGAAAACGTGTTGATCTTGAAGACCGAAGTAGGCGAAATAATCCGATTATATTTTGTATTACTGAGAATGAAAGTGAGTCGACCGAGCCCCTCACGGAAAAAGTTGTTCAAGAAATATTCAAGGAAGCACTGGGTGTACAGGTTTCCTCAGTTGAACAGTTGCACAGAATGGGGCGTAAACAAAGAGATAAGCATGAGGCTCTTGGATCGCCGTGATAAGCTGAACATGCTAAAAAATTGCTCGAAGCTAAAAGACAAAAGAAGAAATATTACTATCTCGGAATACTTTCCTGCTTCAACAAGGCATGTTAGGAAGCAATTATGGGAAAGTTCTGCTGATGAAAGGGCATCTGGAAGCAAAGTGCATCTTTTTTATGACAAGATCAAGATCAGTGGCAATATGTACACGTACGATGATACTAAGAAGAAAAGGGTGTGGGTTGGTAAGGATGATAAGGGTTGGTAAGGTGATAAAACATGACGGTCTAAATGACCTCACGGGCAGCTAAAAATGTTTAGGGGCTTGAATCTTAATGCGCGCAGGGTATTGAATAAAATGGACGACTTGGAAAGAATTATTGTAGCACATAAACCTCATGTAATAACTATAACTGAAACATGGTTGCACGATGACATCACCGACGTTGAATTCACCACACTACATCACCACACTACAAAATCCATAGACACGACAAGGACTCCCGAGACGGTAGAGCTGCTATCTTATTTTTGGAATCATTAAACGTCCTAAGACTACCGGATGTTCCTGGAATTCAATGTTTGATTATAAAAATATTCCTCGATGAATTTAATTTAATTATTGGAGGATTCTACCACCCCCCGAACACCAATAACACGTTCATTGACCAGATAAATGAGTTTTTATGTCAATATAGAAATCATACATGCAATTCGCTATTAGCCAGTGACTTCGATAAGCCTCGATAAACTGGGCTCAAGATTTTCTGCAGAGCTTACGAGCCACTTGTTGACCTTATTTTGTTTCACAATTTAACGCGACTAGTGAAGAAACCTACTCGGAACTCAATGAAAGAGTAACTCAGTTCTGGACCTCTTTCTTGTTAACAGCGGAATTATGCGTCGCAACCCACAGGTTCAGGTACTCCAAAGGCATATCTGACCATAAAATGGTGTCTCTAAATGTGAGAATTGATTTTACAACAAGACACAGGATCCAAAAGAAGATTCTTGTTTTCTCTCGTGCCAGTGATGTTGACATTTTCGATGGTATGGACAAAAGCTTTTCTGAGTTTACTTCACTTTACGAATGTGCTGAACATCCAGTAGATAACCTATGGCATTTTTTTAAAGAGCTAAAGAGTTAGTGTTCAAATGCATACACAATTTCGTTCCATGCAAACAAAAAGTACTGCTAAATTCTAATCCTTGGACAACAAAAGAAATTATCCGATTAAGTAGTAAGCTGAACAAAGCTAGAAAACAGCACAAACGACGCCCCTCAAAGAGCATCACAGATAAAATGCTAGGACTGCACGTGTAACTCAAAAACTTCAGAGAAACAGAAACTTCAGAAGTTAAAAACCGCTATCAGAAAGTGTCTTTAACAAACTTTCTCCTTTCATCGCCTGGAAAGTTCTGGCGTCATATTGCAGAAATATAAAACTTCATTCAGTATTTCCATAAACAATACAAAAGTAGTTGACAGGGCAGAAATCGCAGAAGCATTGAACGTCTACTTCAGTTCAGTGTTCACAAACGATAACGGAATCACCCCTCCTTTTCCATCATTAGACAGCATAGTTCCCTTAGACGACATTAGCGTTTCCGAAGAAGGTGTTCTCTCGTTGGTGCTGAACACTGACACAGAAAATCACCTGGAACTGATGGTATATCCAACCGATTTCTTGTTCGTTATGCGGAATGGTGCTCCAAATATCTAACACTTATATTCTCCAAATCATTGTCTAGTGGCGATGTTCCAAGTGAGTGGAAATATGCAAAAATAATTCCTACGCATAAATCCGAAAACAAGTCACTAGTGTCATCACACAGGCATATTTCTTTGTTGTGTACATGTGCAAAACTGTTTTGAACACATAGCATTTAAACACATCTCGGCCTTCCTTGACAGCAACAACACGATCCATGGCAACACGGTTTTCGTAAAGGACTCTCGATTACCACACCACTTCTTGAGACAGTTCACGACCTCGAGAGCGCTCTAGATAACCGTGGTCAAATTGATATTATATTCCTTGATTTCGAGAAAGCATTCGTCCGAGTTTCCCGTCATAAGTTGCTTCTTAAATTAAAATAAATCCTCCTGAAAAATGATTCTTTACTGGCATGGATTTGGGCATGCCTTTCCGATAGGTACTAAAGCGCTTTTGTAGATGGCTCGTCCTCCACGCCCACTTCAGTTCACTCCGGGATACCGCAAGGCTCCATCCTTGGTCCGCTTCTGTTTTTAGTATTTACTAATGATACAGTCAGCGTCATACCCTTTAAAATAAGGGTCTTTGCAGATGAATGCATCCTTAATCACGTCATCGATAACCCTAAACAAATCATTGGAAAAGATACACTCTTGGTGTTTCACTTGGAAGATGAACATTAATGTAAAAGAAACTGTCGCAATGAGACTTGCACGCAAGTGGGTGGTCAACCACCTTGGGTGGCAAAGCTTTTACGCGGAGTTTACTGTTCTTCCTCGCTCCACCCACGACGTTATCCTAGGGATCGACTTTTTGCAACTGTGTGGTCCCAACGTTGACTGCCGGACGGGAGAACTCATTGTCAGTGGAAATGTTTCGCCTGTGCTCTTAGAAGACCCCACTTGTCAGGAAAGTGTGTTTTGTGTGCCTCAAGATACAGTTGTACCTGGTTTATCTGCAATTCGTGTTCCTGTCGTCGCTTCGTGCCCTACTCGCATCTCTTTCGACGCAGTGGAACCTGTGCACAGCAACTGCCTCAAGAAAAACGTGTTTGTCCCGTATTGTATGGTTTCTGTAATCGATGGATGTACGGGGCTATGGGCGATAAATGGTTCTGCTGAAGCGGCGGTGCTGCCTCAAGGGCTCAAGCTTGCCACATTACTGGTATATTCACCTGAAGTAATGGCAGTGCTTACAGGCCCACCGGATGCAGAGGATAATAGTGTGTCGTGCCCTGAGGAGGCAAAAATACTTGCCATGGTCGCTAAGTCACTAAGTGATCATGAGCGCAGTGTACTGCCCTATTGAAAATCCGCCTGCCACCCATCACCATAGTCCACCATAACCACCAACTCAATGGTGGTTTTTATGGTGGACATGATGGTTACATGGTGATTGATGTTACGTGCCTCGCTGAATGCACATTTATTTGGCTGAGCCCGTCCAGGCCTCTCATGCACCTCCGTACAGCTGTTTATTATTGTGTGGACAAAAAAAGCACAGAAAAGCGAGAGTAATGTACAAGGTAGGCGTCTTCTCTGATTAAGAGAAGAAACCTTCAGTATTCGTTTGCTGTTGTGATTTGATGGTTTATTTGCGTCGCCATAACTGCGACGTAACTGGGCGCAGGTGTAAAAGAGGATGGGGCGCGTTCATCCAATTAGGTGTGCATTTAATGAAGCAGAAAATATCACCTACCATGTAACCACCATGTCAACCACAAAAACCACCATGCCAATGGTGGTTATGATGGATTATGGTGATGGACGACCAGCGTATTTTCAATAGGGTGGTGACCCTCCTTTCGAAGCATTCCTCAGTATTTGACTTCGCGCAACACGACGGCCCGCCATTCATTCCTGCTTCCAGAACTCGCCATCGCGTCAACACATGATCAGCCCAACCGATCCGACAAAAGCCTTATCGCGTGTCTCCAGCGGAGCGCAAGATAATCAGCGACCAAGTTCAGGAGATGCGAGCAAGGGAGTTATTCAAGAATCGTCGAGCCGTTGGGCAGCCCCGGTCATATTGGTGAAAAAGAAGGATGGCACATGGCGATTCTGTGTTGATTACCGTCGTCTAAATACTGTTACGAAGAAAGATGTATACCGGTTACCACAAATTGACGACGCTATCCATTGCCTGTTTGCAGCATCTTACTTTTCGTCAGTTGATTTACGGTCAGGGTACTGGCAAATTCCCATGCACGACAACGACAAAGAAAAGACGGCATTCGAATTTAACGTGATGCCTTTCGGGCTGTGTAATGTGCCCGCAACATTCGAAAGGTTCATGGACACCGTACTGCGCGGCTTGAAATGGGAAATTTGCACGTGCTACCTGCACGACGTTGTCATTTTCGGACAAACATTCAGTGAGCACAACAAGCGCCAGTACTGAACTGCTTGGACAAAGCCAGCCTTGTGCTCAATTCAAAGAAGTGCCACTATGGTGAACGACAGACGCTTTTCATTTTTCATTTTATTTACCCTCGGGGCCATATGGCATTATAGAGGGGAGTGGTTACAATGTTGAAAAAAAAAGAGAAAAATACAACAAGGAAATAAATAATACAACAAATAATAAATTCTTGATTATACAATGACATCAGTATAATGATGATGAACCACTAGGAACGTAATACAACTTCTAATCATACAATATTGAGTAACATTTCACGAAAAAGATGGTTATTAGTAATAGTGACGATGTCTTCGGGGGTTCCAATCTACTGATGTACGAGGAATAAATGATCCGATAAAAACACTGGCAGTTACAGGATGCCGACCTTAAGGCGATGGTCGATGCGATGAGATAAGTGCGGAGGAATGAGGATTCGTTGATTGTGTAGGGTGGGATGATGGAATAATTTGTGAAAAGTGCTCAAACGAGATATATTCCGACGGGATGCAAGAGAAGGAAGACCTATGCTGGACTTCACTGAACTAATACTGGCAATGCGATTGTAGTTACAAAGTATGAAGCGGACAGAGTTATTCTGTGCGAGTTCAAGTGAAGTAATCAAGTTATCATGGTAAGGATCCCACACTGACGAGGCATATTCAAGTTTTGAACGTATTAATGTTTTATATAACAGTAGTTTTAGTGCCGGTGGTGCTTTTGAGAAGTTTATTTATTTATTTATTTATTTATTTATAAAATACTGCAGACAAGAAGTCCAAGCAGGGTGAGCAGGGAATGTACATATGAGCAGGGAATATACATATGATACAGAGATAAATAACACAATGAATCAAAGTTGAAACACATTTTACACAATTCGTATGTAGACAACTATAGTAAGAACAATTGAAGAACTTGGTCATGATACAAATAAGAAGGCGTTAAGAAAGAACAACAGTATTTACACAAATGGAAAGGTGTACAGGTCAAGGGCGTTGGGGAGGTGCTTCGGTAAGATTATTCCAGTCGGCTATTGTTTGTGGAAAAAAAGAGTACCGAAAAGTATCAGTTCTTGCGAAAATTGGTGTGAGAGAATGAGGGTGGTGATGCCGAGTGGGTCTGCTTAACAGGGGGAAAACGTATGCTGCAGTGTCTAAGGCTAGTCTATGATTAACTATGTCCGATAGAAATTCTAGTCGCATTTTCTTTCTTCGATTCTGTAATAATTCAATGCCGTTTGCATTTAGTAATGCAGTGGGGGAATCGAGGGGCTTAAATTTACTATAAATAATCTAACTGCTTTTCTTTGAACTCTTTCTAGGTTATTGATGTTAACTTTTGTGTGGGGATCCCAAACTATTGAAGCATACTCAAGTTTTGGCCTAATCAAGGACAAGTAAGAGAGAAGTTTAACACAAGGCGGGGCAGTCTTGAGCTTGTGGCGAAGAAGACAATTTCCGGAAGGCGGCAGAGCAGATGTTATTTATGTGCAGGTTCCAGGATAAGTTACTCGTTAATGTTAGACCTAAATATTTGTAGGAGGCTACTTTCAGTAAGGGAGCATCAGCTAAAATGTATGTATTGTCTAGGGGGACCTTTTTGCGCGTTATGGGGAGATACACGCATTTATTTGCATTGAGAAGCATTCCCCACTGTTCGCACCACTTCAACACATTGCTTAAGTTAGTATTAAGGTCACATTGGTCACTAATGCAGGTTATTTCTCTAAACAACACACAATCGTCGGCGAATAGACGAATTTGTACCGGGTTGCTAATCACATTCACAATGTCATTTATGTAGACCAAGAACAGTAGGGGGCCGAGTACGCTCCCCTGCGGAACACCAGAAGTCACCGGAAGGCAGTCAGAATGTTGTTCTCCCACCTGTACGTATTGGATGCGGTTGCTTAGATAAGCTGAGATCCAGGAGATAAATAATTCTGGTACGCCAATTAACCGAAGCTTTATAATTAGTTTATCGTGTGGAACTGTATCAAAAGCCTTACTGTAATCTAAGAATATCACATCAATTTGACTGTTAGCGTCAAGACAAGCTGCAAAGGTGTGTACGATGGTAATCAGTTGTGTTGTAGTGGAGAGTCCTTTTCGGAACCCATGTTGATGTTTCGTTAAAATGGAGTGTTCTTCTAGGAATTCATTTAATTTGTGGGCTATTATGTGTTCAATAAGTTTGCAGCATGACGATGTTAAAGAGATAGGTCGATAATTTTGCAGTAAAAGACGGTCGCCTTTCTTGAATATAGGGACAACTCGGGCTGACCTCCAGTCCTCTGGCAGTTCCGCTGATAACAAAGAGACACGAAAAATGATGACCAAGTATTTTGCAACTGACTCTGCAAAGCGACGAAGAAATATGTTGGGGATATTGTCGGGTCCGCAGGAGGTTTTCGTCTTCGAGTTCAGCAACATAGCAATGACACCAGAATAAGAAATAAAGTTAACGGTTGCAGCATGGTCCGCCTTTGTAGTAGGCGGAGAAGCACTAGGAGCCGAAAATACACTATGAAAATAGTCATTGAAGTGTTGAGCAATGGCGGTCTGATCAGATACCATAGAACCATAGACAGAAACTTGTGATATGGGCTTCTTTTTTTCACTTATATAATTCCAGAACTTCTTTGGATCATTCTTTATGAAGTTTGCGAGTGACGTATTGAAGTAGTATTCCTTCGAGGTGTGTACAGCATGTGCAAGGTTGATCAGCGCATCAGATATTAGTTTGGGGTCAGCATGCCTTTTCTTTAATCTTTTCGCTGTACGCTTGAGGTGAATGATGCTTCTCGTCATCCAGGGCGTATGTTTATGCACTTTTTTACGTTTAGACGGTATAAACTTTTCGATGCAGTAGAAGCATATACTTTTGAATTGATCCCACAGACTGGAAACATCGGTAGCAACAAAATCTATCAGACAAGTTTCTAAGTGGTCTATAATGCGTGCATCATTGGCACGAGTATAGTCTTTCACACAATGAAAGGACGAGTTCACAGTTTGCGAAAGGGGCACGAGAGGGATAGAAACTGAAACAAGGTAGTGATCAGACAGGCCTTGATCAATTACAACAGTGGCTGTACTAAAATCACGAGGAATAAATACTAAATCTAAAATAGACTTGGCGGTTCCCTGATAACGCGTTGGTTCATGAACTAATTGAATCAAATTATGCGCGAGCATGATGTCAAATAGTGCATTTGCATGACTGACATTGACCGAAAAGGTTTCAAAACGTTCCCAATTAACCCCCGGGAGATTGAAATCGCCAACCAAGAGAAGAACCAAGAGAAGATGTATGTAGCCTAACATGCGATTGGCATTATTGGTAATGTATTCAATGTGGGGTGCCCAAGATAATTTTAAGGTTATAAGAATACCCAGGTATTTATACGAGGTGACCGGTTCGAGCGGGACGTTATGTAGTATTTTGGTAGGGTGTTGGCAGATCTAGTCACGCGCATTACCTTACATTTACCAATGTTTAAATCCATTTGCCATGTGCGGCACCAATCTGCTACGGTGTTAAGATCAGATTGGAGGCGTAAGCTGTCATTATCACTGGCTATTTCACGAAAAATGACGCAATCGTCTGCAAAAAGATGAACGTTGGAAGAGAGTGATGATGTGAGGTCGTTAATATAAATTAGAAACAAAAGTGGGCCGAGGACTGACCCTTGCGGTACGCCAGAGTGGACCACTGCAGATGACGAATTGTGATTGTTAGCAGTAACGTATTGAACCCGGTTATACAAGAAACACTCAATCCACTTGAGTAAAGTATTGTCAAGATTAAGTAGGCTCAGTTTGAAGTTGGTGACAGACTTTATCAAATGCCTTACTGAAGTCTAAAAAAATGCAATCTGAACATGATGAACGGTCCAAAATCTGATGCAGTTTGTGAGTAAAATATAAGAGCTGTGTCTCGCATGAAAAATGTGTGCGTGGACACTTGGTTGACAAGAAGCCATACGACCAGACCCCCAGAAGAATGCTGCTGTATAAGCATTCAGGGCGCCTCAATCTGTCAAGCAGTTTCTTAGGTCTATGCTCTGACTTCCTGGCGATTCATTCCCAGATTTGCTGACTTGGCTCATCCTCTCACACGCCTTCTCCACAAAGGTGTTCCCTTTGAGTGGACCCCAGAGTGCGACTCATCGTTCCGCCGGCTGAAGTTTCTATTGACGTCCGAGCCCATTCTCCGTCACTTCGATCCCTCGTCACCAACTGAGGTTCACACCGACGCAGTAGTGTCGGCATCGGGGCCGTACTAGTACAGCGTGTCGGCGACAACGAGCACGTGATCTTGTACGCCAGTCGCTCCTTAAGTCGCTGCGAACGGAATTATACAGTGACAGAACAAGAGCGTTTGGCCGTCATCGTCGCCGTGCAGCGGTTTCGTTCGTACCTCTATGGACACCCCTTTACAGTGGTCACAGATCATCATTCACTATGCTGGCTCATAAATCTTCGGGATCCCTCTGGTCGAATAGCGCGCTGGGCCCTCCGTCTACAGGAATACAATTTTGTCGTTTGCTACAAGAGCGGCCGGTGACATGCTGATGCTGATTGCCTCTCCCAGATGCCGCTTCCGACGACAGAGTGCGACGCTGACAACTTTGATCAGTATATCGCTTTTGTTTCCCCGGAATTTCCTGATAAGGGCACCTTCATGTCCGAACAAAAGAAGGATGAGAGCTTAGAGCCGCTCTTCGCGGCAGCGCAAGAGCCTTCTGCTGACAGTCGTTTTCGCCTGCGTATAAGAAGAGCTATGCGACCACCGCTGCGCGCTACCTATTAGTAGTTCCGAAAAGTCTTCGTACACAAGTTTTATCTGCTATGCACGATGAACCAACTTCCGGGCCTCTTGGCTTCACACGAACATTCTACCGTGTTAAAGAAAGCTTTTAGTGGCCCAAGATGCGCGTCGATACCGAATGGTACGTCGCCAGTTGCATCCAATGTCAGCGCCACAAGCGACCCCCAAACGCGCCGCTTGGCCGCCTTCAGCCAGTTCCGCCTTCCAGTGCGCCTTTTGAGCAAGTTGGAATAGATCTTCCTGTCCTTTCCCACGTTCTTCGAAGGGCAACCATTGGGTTGTCATTTGTGTGGACCACCTGACCCGTTATTGTGAGATGGCAGCACTGCCATCGGCCACAGCATCAGAAGTTGCCGTGTTTTTGCCGTATTCCGTCATACTCCGACATGGACCTCCTCGCGTCGTCATCAGTGACCGTGGGCGACAATTTACCGCGGATGTAGTGAAAGAGACCCTTCGACTGTGTTCCACGAGCTTGCGCCATTCCACGTCCTACCATCCGCAAACTAATGGTCTTGTAGAGCGCACGAACAGAACACTTGCGAACATGATATCCATGTACGTCGATTCTGCCCACAGGAACTGGGACGCTGTTCCGCCTTTTGTCACCTATGCCTTCAATACGGTTCAACACAAGACAACGGGTTATTCACCTTTCTATCTTCTCTATGTACGTCCGCCACGCTACACACTCGACACTTTACT
Source organism: Hyalomma asiaticum (assembly GCA_013339685.2). Taxonomy (NCBI): domain Eukaryota; kingdom Metazoa; phylum Arthropoda; class Arachnida; order Ixodida; family Ixodidae; genus Hyalomma; species Hyalomma asiaticum. The sequence goes on along the minus strand of CM023486.1, from coordinate 5,917,812 downwards.
TCCGTATTTCTCTCATGACAATGAGTCAATCAACGAGATCCTCTGTCGAGCTGAAGAAGCGTGGCGCCTCGCTCGGCTACGCACCTTGGCCTCTCAGGACCGGTCAAAAATCCGCTACGACGGTTGTCACCGACACGTCTATTTTGATCCTGGCGACCTTGTGTTACTCTAGACGCCCCTGGGACAACGTGGCATGTGCCAGAAGTTTCTCGCTCGTTATGTCGGGCCATTTGTCATTCTGGAGCGGCTCAGCGAAGTTAACTACCGCGTAACACGACTCACGAGCAGCGGACGACCTTCGGCCAAAACAGAGGTGAAGCACGTCGCCCACCTGAAGCCTTACCGTCCACGCACTACTGACTGACTCGGCCGGCGGTCTTCGTCTGGCAACGGGGGAATGTTGCGAGAGCGCGCAGGACAAAATGGTTACCGCGGAAACGGGCACTGCGGGAGAAATGAAAGAAGAGAAGAACGACGTTCGGCACGCTGCCTAGGGACGGCTCTCGCACCACGCCAGCATCGAGACTTATCTGTTCACCGTCACTCTTCGAGTGTAACAATAGATATATGGGTGGCCGGTGAACAGTTCTCCAGCGACAGCAGTTGGTATTTTTCAATCAAGAAACTCGCTAGAAGACGCTGCCTGCGTCAAGCTTGTCTCTCGCGGGTGAGGGCGCATTCTCCTTTTTTGCGTCATCGAAGAAAGAGCGTTTCCATAGTCAACGCGCGCCTTTCGCTCTCTCTGTCTCTCTCTCTCTCTCACAAGACAGCAGATGGAAGAGTGAGACAGCTCGTGCGCCGGGAGGCACGCGCCCTCCTAGTAGCGCGTTCCTAGTAGGTAACGCACTACTACAACGGACGGACAGACCCAAACCTTAAGGAGCTTCGCCCCTAAAAAAGTGCTGCTCATGTATTCAATGCTTGTAAATTCCTATTTTCCTTCTATGTTTTCCTCCAATATACTGTTTCCATTTTTAAGCTTCTTCGGTTGCTTTCTTACATCGGAAAATGTATTATCAAGTGTACCTGTTACGCAGTGTATCTGTCGGCAGCATTGACTAAATAAATAAACGTAAATAAATAAAATTTTCCGTTTCCAGCTGGAAAAATTCCCGGTTTCATGATAAAGCTGGGAATGAAAATTGTCATGCCAGGTGGAAAAAAGGCTATTTGTTTCTATACTGGTGTAGCTGCACAGAAATTTCTCATGCGCTAACCCCCAATGGGAAAACATTGCGAATCAGCGTAGGAAATGTTAGCAAAAATAATAGGCCCACATGCTGCAGATGGCTGACAAAGGAACCACAATTTTGGCCTTACTGTGTGTGCTCCCCCTGTTCTTCACAGTGCAGCCATATCAGCACAAGTTGGCACTTGAAACCAGCGTTGAAAATTGGAGCAATTTTTTCCGAAGCTTGCCCCATGTAATTTCACAAAAAAGTGTGCGCAAACTCTTCTTTCATGTTGACGTACTCCTATTTCTTGCAGAAAAGCGAAGCTGGGATGTCCAACAAACAAATTACTCGCGCCACCCACTCTGCTGGACAGTGTGATAGAACAAAAGCTTTCCACAGTACATACAAAACGATTGCAGTATGTCCTTTTGCACTGTACGAACTCGCCCCCAGCCAGGTCAGCTTCTGGAGAAGAAGGTCCTTGCTTTTTGCCATTAGCAAAAGCTCACCGTGACATAAGCTAATTTCATGCTCCACGGCAACTATGCAAACTTGGAAGAAATAACAGGGTAGCACATGGACAAAGAAGGGAACACAGGACGGGCACAAACTTAAAACTGTCTTTCAGAATGCCGAAGTGCATCTTTTTGAATATGCATCATTTGCACACGCACCGCCAGGAAAAAAAAACATAACCAAAAGTGTTTTTTATTGATATCGCTATCAAAGCAAAGCACATGGGAACGTGCCGACTGAATCTAAAGCATTGGGCAAACAAAATGGGAATCCAAAAGAGGATGACAAATGGACAACAAATCAACAGAGCATAATGAAAGGAAGGTGTCGAGCACGCTGAATACTCCACAAATATCAGATTCGAAATGCATGCATCCTGAAACAGGAAAGCCGCACTAAGCAAGAGTAACACTGGGTGTGATTAAACAAATCCGTCTAAAAACTGTGGCTCCTTAGCAGGCAATGTCAAAGTAGGCATGCCTACACATATTTCAGCATTCTTAGCAATAAACTGGGCTTCAACTACCGTATTTTCCGGTGTATAAGACGTGGTTTTTTCTTTTTTTTCAAAATTTTCGGAGGTGCGTCTTATACAACGGTGCATCCTAAACGTACTTTTTTTTGTAGTTCTTTTCGGAGAAACTCATGTTGATGCTGATGAGTCTTTTTTTTAACGACTAGAGCAGTACGACGTGAATGATGCGTCATAATTACAATAACGAAGACTCAACGTGCCGGTACCTACAGTTCCACAACAAAACCAAAGTACATAAAACGGAAAAATGAAAAAAGAAGTATGTCGTGTAATAACGTGTAATATAATGCAACTAGCACGGTAACTCTTTTGGATACGATCTAACGTAACACTGCAAAACATATGGCTGCTCCAGGGAAGGCGCAGCACGTAGAAGTGTTTACGAGCCACTGATGGCTGCCAAGATAGCGCTATCTCGGCAGCCGGCATCCGAGCGACACTACCCCCCCCCCCCCCCCGGGCCTTTTCATGCTCGTTAAAGACGGGCGGGGCCTTTCCTCCCCACATCGACAGCAGGTGTCCCGATAGGGGTGATATCACATCGGCCCTCGGAGCGACGGAGATAGGCCGGGCTCGTTTCATCTCTGCTTCAGCCGTTTTCTTCGCCCCCACTCGCATGCTTTTATTCTAGCGACCGTACTTTGGGCTTCGGGGGCTTCCGGAGAAAAGAATCGGAAAAAAATTACAGCATATCCACGGAGTGAATGATGATGAGTGGGCGAAGCTCGGGAGGTTCATCGTAGATCGTGCCGAGTTCCGTATTAATTTTGTTAACGCGCACGCTACGAATCCTTATGGTTTAACTATGCACAAGTGAAATCTCCCACCGGCACTTCATTGCAAGTCAAGATATATATATATATATATATATATATATATATATATATATATATATATATATATATATATATATATATATATATGGGTGGCCGGTGAACGGTTCTCCAACGCGAGCAGTCGGTATTTCTCAATCAAGAAACTCGCTAGGAGACGCTGCCTGCACCAACGTTGTCTCTCGCGGGTGAGGGTGCGTTCTCCTTCTTTGCGAGCTGGTAGAGCGTTCATCTAAGAAAGAGTGTTTCCATAGTCAACGCGCGCCTTTCGCTCTCTCTCTCTCTCTCTGTCTCTCTCTCCCTCTCACAAGACAGCAGATGGAAGAGTGAGAGAGAGAGGCACGCGCCGGGAGGCACGCGCCGAGGGCGAGCGCGTGCCTCCTGGGAGATACTGCCGGTGATGCCTGATGCCTGACGCAGGACAAGGCTAGACTAAGAGGAGCTTCGGCCCTAAAAGGGGCATCGCACTCGCAGCCTCTTTTGCGTATGACTGCGCTCGCCTGCGCAGCGAGGGGCGCGGCCGCGTGGCTGTTGGTCCGTGCGTGCACGCCGGTGAGCTGGGAACGGGGAGCGCAAAATATGCGAGGTTTCTCCTTTTTTTTTTTTGCAAAGCTGGCTAAATATTAGGGGTACGCAAATTATGCGAGGGTGCAAATTATGTGGGTAAATATGGTACTCCAAAGCGCGTCAGAGGACGAGGACTTCGAGGGCTTCAACAAATAAAATGTTTTTCCTGCAGTCATGCGGAACGTTTCAGTGGGTGTGCATTATTTTTCTCGCAAGTTTGGTGTAGTAGAAGTTTTCTTACAGACTAGCGCTCAGAAACGTAAGCGTGGTGTGAAAAACAGGGGGACACCAACCAAATTGTAATCATTTAAAAGTAAAATTTACTTCTAAGCATGAAAAAACCCGACGTTTCGGGTCCCACTCGGACCCTTCTTCAGGGGTGACTGGAGGGCACCAGCCAGCAGCAGTGCTTATAAGGCCTTCTTTCTTCTCTCTTCCTTCCTTTCTCCCTTTCTCTTTTTTTTCCCGTTCTTCAAGCCGAGGTCATGCTAACGTTGAATCAGGTGCCGGAGTCCGCTAAAATAGACACTTGGCATTGCACCTGCAGACCGGTTCACGTTTGCAGGTGTCGCCTGAATGTGCCATGATTCCACAAAGAGTCGCTTGTGAAAACTGGTTTCCAAGTCGAGGACGCGGGAGTTGTCAAAATCGATGCGGTGGTCGTGCACCTCGCTGTGTTCAGCTAATGCACTCCTTTGTCTGTCGAACTTGCGGACATCGTTCCTGTGCTGACGCAGCCGCTCTGGGAAGTTCTTCGTCTCTCCCACGTACGACGCGCGGCAATCCGAACAAGGAATGGAGTAAATCACACCTTGCGCTCTCTCCCTCGGCAGCCTGTCTTTCGGGCGCGGAAAGAAACGGCCAAGCGTGGAAATTGGCTTGTGTGCTACTCTTATTCCCTGCTCAGACAGCACACGTGCGAGCGCTTTGCTGGTACCCTGAACGTAGGGAATACACACGCGTATGGGCTTGGAACGCGGTGGGTCAGTGTCCTTTCGAAGGAGTCGGCTGCAGAGCGGCTGCGTCAGCACAGGAACGATGTCCGCAAGTTCGACAGACAAAGGAGTGCATTAGCTGAACACAGCGAGGTGCACGACCACCGCATCGATTTTGACAACTCCCGCGTCCTCGACTTGGAAACCAGTTTTCACAAGCGACTCTTTGTGGAATCATGGCACATTCAGGCGACACCTGCAAACGTGAACCGGTCTGCAGGTGCAATGCCAAGTGTCTATTTTAGCGGACTCCGGCACCTGATTCAACGTTAGCATGACCTCGGCTTGAAGAACGGGGAAAAAAAAAGAGAAAGGGAGAAAGGAAGGAAGAGAGAAGAAAGAAGGCCTTATAAGCACTGCTGCTGGCTGGTGCCCTCCAGTCACCCCTGAAGAAGGGTCCGAGTGGGACCCGAAACGTCGGGTTTTTTCATGTTTAGAAGTAAATTTTACTTTTAAATGATTACAATTTGGTTGGTGTCCCCCTGTTTTTCACCTTTAATTTCGTCCCAACCAGACAGATCTCTGTCAAATGTTCACCTTTAAAGTGTGGTGTAGGATAGTGACGTGGTGGTGTCTGTGAAGTGTGGTGGCACCGTGGTGTTATGTACAACGTGCTCGGAGGCGACGGCAGCGGTGCTTCTCGATTGAGCGGCGGAGAGACGATGATGACGTCGGCACGAAACGTCACGCATGAAACTGCGGCCCGAAAAAGGAAGAGAAAGTTTGCGCGAAAGGTTGCGCGGCCAAGGCACGAGGGAGAAGAAGAAGAGGACAGTCGAAGACGAGTCGAGGGCAGAACGAGATCGAGCAGGCTAGAGTGAAGATCCTGGGTGTCGCGCGACTGCGGTGTCGTGTTCCGGACCCGAACGCGTGAAGTCAGGCAAGGCCAGGACGCTCCAGCTGCCCGTGGTGTACTCGGAGGTACGCGGCCTTCCAGGGTTCCGGCCGTGACTGTTCAAGGTCACGTCCCAGGTGTCCGTTCCGGCCGTGACTGTTCAAGGTCACGTCCCAGGTGTCCGGGCTCCGACTCCGGTCCCGAACCGCCCGTGGAGGGCAGAACCTTCCGGGTGGTGATCACCTCCTCGGAACGAGCCGGCGTCGGTAAGCAGCCGCAGTTCTTGCGAGGGCAAGAACTACCGCGTCTTCCGCCAAGCGTCGACGTGCTGGTCAGCGCGTGACTCCAGCTGCTGAGACGTCGCCAGCGTCAGCCGCCTCAACCCACCAAGCCACCATCAGCACCACCGGTGACTGTTCATTTTCACAAACATTATAGCTGGACAACTTATAGGACATGTTTTAGTTTGTCAGCTTAGACTCGGGGTGTACATTGCAACTTTATCATTTTTTCCTTAATTATGCTTAAAGTTTCTACTTTTCTTGTCTCACTCTAAATGGCTTCGTAATTTCTTAGCTCTGAGGCTTTTCTCTCCGAGCAACAATTTATTCAACCGTAAACCTGCATCACTACTGTGATGCAGGTTTACGGCATTTTACAATGCTCACTCAACCCCACGTTATGAAGTTTCTTTGCGGGAAGTGAGTGAATATAGGTGCGTCTTATACACCGGTGCGCCTTACATATTAATTTTTGCATGCAGACTTGCGAAAACTGGGGGGTGCGTCTTATACACCGGAAAATACGGTACTCCCCTTTGCAGTTTATATGCAGGAAGACAGTCTGTTTCAATTTTTGTTACACTTGCACTGCCCTGTCATGAGCAAGGAGACAGGCGCCAAAGACGAGAGGGACAAGGTAATGCAGAGGAGCAGACACGAGAAACGCGCCAGAGGTGGAAAGGAAAAATGCGGCACGAGGATCATGTGCGCCATGTCCAAAAACATCATTGGTGGGAGGAGAGCCCGACGCACGCGACCTAGGTGAAAAGAAAGGACTGTGCGACGTGGCATCATCGAGGAATATACTTTAGTAGGACAGACTGCTGGGCATCACGAAAAGTTCAACTTAGCGCGAAATACCCACGGACACAAGAAGAAGCGGCACAGACAGGACGGGCATCGAGGAAGGCTGACCTGTCAGCTATGCTTTCACGGCAGGTGACGACTGGCCACTATGTGAAGCTGGTGACTCGAAGAAGCGCCATCGACGCCGCCCTAATTCGGCAGAGGCACTTCGGCACTGCAGGGAATCACGGCGGATTCAGACGAGCTGGCGATGAACCTTCTTCCGAAGATGGCTGGTAGTCATGAGATAGTCCTCGGAGCAACGTTGCCGCAGTGAAGCATGGTGACGTGGCACGACTGAGCCAGAGCTTCTAGGCATAGGAGTACGATGCCCTCAGAAAGGAAGCGGCTGCGGTGCAGTGGCGTTTCATTGGCGAACAAGATGTGTTCGAGACAATGAGCCAGGGTTTCATTAAGACGAGGCCTAGCGGGACGAAGCTATGGCAGCACCTTGAGAGGAACGACGACAGCGTTCGAGACACAAATGACCAATCTATGAAGAAGTTCCAGATGACGCTACCACGCTGGTGAAGCAGCAATTTTACGCCGACGCATCTGTTTTACAAGTAAGACGGACACCATAACTAGGGGTTGAGTTGCAGGGTTACCGGACATTGGTGACAATAGCCACTAGACACTGAAGAGAGACAATTCTTTGTAGTTAAGACATCTATGATTAGTTATAGTTATTTCTGCGAGAATGTCGAGTATTTACGATGTACGAACAACAGCAAAAGTTTGCGGGATCTGGAACTTCATAAAAACCTTTACTACTGCTTAGCCTCACAACATAGCCTCGGATTAAAAGTTTCAGTGGGTAGGTGCTTTCGCGATTTACAAGCTGTAAAGAGTCTATTCAAGGCTATGTTGCGAGGCTGAGCGGTAGTACAGGTTTTTATGAAGTTTCAGATGACGCAAACTTTTCCTGTTGGCTGTACATTTCTATGTGTGGTTTGTCAAGAGTAAAAACCCTGTGTGCTGTTTTTGTGGGTCGCTGCCATCTATCCTCTGAACGGGCATTGCCTCCGAGATGTTTGCTTTGCCCCAACTCCTTCCAAAAAATATTTCGTGACATGCCTACAAGGAATATGTCCAGCTGTGTTGGAACGAACTGCCAAACCCATGCTCCCATGCCCTTTCATCAACGCAGTGGTCCGTCTGTCCTATGCAGACTGCTCCACAGGACATGGGTATTTTGTAAAGCACACCCTTCACACACTCAGTGGAAGGATTGGCATGATTTTTACAGACCTTGTCTCTGGCATCAAAGCACAAACCTTAGCCAACTTGCATGAAGCCATAAAGACCTGTTAATTGTTTCAAGAATGCGCCACCAGCTTTCCCAAGCATTAATGCTGCCACTGTGCTTAGCGGTGGTGAGCCACTTTCATTACTGACTGAAGATATCCTGCACACTCGGCGAGGTGACAACACTGCATCATTTTTGTGCATGCAAGGCCTGCAACCATGAGTAAAGAAGCAAGGGAGCCAATTCGCACCACAGCAAAAGTTTCTGAGGTCCTAAAGATGGGATCTGAACTTCAAAGACACGACTTGACGACTTACAGAAAGCAACTTGGCCTTATGTGATAGCCCCCAGGGGGCTCCTTAACAAAATAAAAAGTGAAGTAACAGCTTTCAAATTAGCATGCAATCAAGTCACAGAAGAAAGTAAACTGCCAGAAGAATAAATTATGCTTGTCTATCATTTCTTTCTCGCAACAACTGGGTGCCCATCCGGTCTCTGTAAACGCAGTAGTAATCAGCGAGGTGCTCCCAAACATGCTTGTCTTGCATCCACTAAATAAACACCACCTGAAGCTTGCCAACTAGCTTGATGTCCTTCTAGGCCTTTTCTCTATGGTGCGAACAGAGCAATACTCGTCACAGGTGCGATTTCGGAGTGCATCAAATCAGCAGTCACAAATGCTTGTGCATTTCAATGACTGATTATTTCCTCCCATTAATGGAACACACGACTTCTTCGGGATAAGTTCAAATGGGAATTAAATAAACTTAATTCGACCTTCCCATTCTCCTGTTCTGTTCATTTCTGCACAAGTTGTTTACATGCATTTGACATCCCCCTGGTGCACCTCACACGAGCATATTGGGAAAAGCCTCCTCACTTGGGGATTTCAATGTGGCGCCACTGCGTGTGACGTGGAAAGATGTCCGGAATGGGTGATGTGGCTCCATAGACCCACTTGTTGGATCGTTCACAGTCGAAGTACGGCCGAGACCACTTGACAGGCCCCGGATTGTCCGATGGATCTGCGTACAAGAGTGCAACGTCCCTTGAGGCCAATTGCGTAGTTCCACGAGAGATCACACATGCATGCCCAAGTGTTTTGTATGGTCTTCTTTATGTTAATAAAGCACCAAAAAACGGAAAGTTTATTAGTGGGAAGCCCTCCCAGTGTGGCAAAAGAATTTACGAACGTGGTGCTTACCACAATGTTTTCTGATTTCATGGCTGAATTTAACCTGTGGAACAAGTTAAATTCAGTTAAACAACATGTGGAACAGGTTATTAAATAACCTGTGGAACATTGCGCTAAGTTGCAAAAAGCTTAAGGCCCATCAAAGCTAGTAAATCTTCATGTCTAGCAATCATGCGAAAGCACAGTCAACCAAAATTCAACCTAGATGAAACACCAAGTCCTTCATGGTGATTCCCCATTTTTATTGATTACTGATCAATTATCGATTAGATATTGATAGGCTATCACATAGTAGCGGCATGCTCTATGGCTAACTAACCTAGGCATCACCAAGTCATTCCCAGCATTTTTCAAGTTTTACTGATTACTGATCAATTATTGATTAGCTATTGATCAGCTTTCAATAGACCCTTTTCATAAACTGTAAAGCTAGCTTCCTTGCAATGCAACTTGCCCTACTAATGGCGACAGCTGCCTTTATTTAAATGCTGTTAAAATTCAATTTGCAAATGCTGCGACCCGTTTTTTGGGGATGTTTGTATCAGAAGGGCTGCGTCGACATTTTACATGCCCTACCGCAAGCAAATTGTGCTTGCACACGTTGTTTGTCGGATGGCCAATGCCGCCATTAGTAGGGCAAGCTGCATTGCAGGAAAGCTAGCTTGCAGTTCATGAAAAGGGTCTATTGGCTAGCATTAGCATATCACAAGACATGTACATGCTCTAGAGCTAATCTAGGCACTGCCAAGTTATTCCTGGCTATGCAACATTGCGCAGGTGTTGCGGGTTAAGTGGCATGGCTGGTCGCTAGGCGACGCAAGGCGAGGTTTTCTGCGGAACACGGACGTTTTACTTTGAGCTGTAACAGCCTTGTTGTTCAAGTTTCACCCAAAACCTTCCTTGGTCCTTTTAATACACTTTACGGTAAATTTCACGACATACTTTTTCATGATGCAAGCAATATAAGATAATGTTGGAAAATCGCAAGCACAGCCAATTTTGATGTACCATTGCACTGTCTTTATTTGGCAGAGAAATTTAAAAACGTGTACTAAATGCAGAATGCCATGCCTGCAACATCCCCGCAAAATGTGGTCGGCTACAAAAAACAGAAAAGAAGGAGAAATAGCTAACACAGCCCGTTTTTATAAACAAAAGCGTTCTCTTGGAGAAATAAAATGACAAGAACTCAGTCCAAATTTTCAAACAATCTTTTAGGGAAGTCAGGCAAAATGTGCACGCGACATTATGCTTTGTTTGCAAAATATTCCAGGGACGACTCAGATTAGAAAAATGCTGTTACGAAGCATTCCTGCTCAGTGAAAAGAGCACCGTCTTAATGTGACAGTGTGCACAGTAAAGTGATGAAGACCACTTGTGTACTGTCCTTCCATCTTGCCTACAATGGCTGCTCCCTGTCGATCCCGGATATATCGAATTCAGAGGGGATCGCGAAATACCGTATTTGCTCGATTCTCCCGCGCCCTCGATTGTAATGCGCACCTGTCTCCCACGACGAAAAAGTGAAAGGTCAATTGTAATGCGCACCCATTTTTTGTGACACGAAAAAAAAAGAGTCCTTAATAATCAACCTTCTCACATTCATAAAACCAACGCAATCACATAACAAACGCACCACCAACTTTGAACCCCTGCAGTCCCGCTTCACTTGATCTGTGGTGTCTCGAAGACGTTCGGCGTGCCGATTCATAAGTCCTGCGTCCCGGTAAAACTGCCGCACGTTGCCGGGCGTAGCCGCGTGCAAGCGGCGATAACATCATCTACTCGCAGTGCTGCACTCCTCTGTGCTATCGCAGTTCTCTCACGCCCGCGTGCTACCATGCGTGCTGCGCAGGGTGGCGCCCCGACTACACATGGTCGGGGCGCGGTCGCGTGGTCTCCGTGATTGCCGCGATGCAATCCCGAACGTCAAGCTGCGCACACAACTGAAAGGCTTGGGCTCAGCACGGATATAAGGGAGAATTGCGATGATGAGCCATTTTGTGTGCGGTGATGGGAAACATCTATTTTCCCGTTACGGCCACCCTCGAGCGCTATCGGCGACGTAGCGACTTTCGTTGGCGCCGCGAGACGGCCAAGCCGGCGTGGCGAGTATCATCGGCCTACGCATCATGTGTGCCGTGGCGTCATTATGCGGGGGTCCGGCGGCGACATAGAAACTACAGAAACTATGCGCACCAAAGAGCGCCGCGCTGCTAGCTCGTTTTTTCGGCAATGACCGTTCAACAGCGCCCGAAGTATAGAGGCTGGAAAGGTTTTCCTAGCGTCGGGAACCCTTTCCGTAAGCGCCGTTGAAACCAGTTTGGGTGCTCGGCGACCGGGTAGATGGGGGCGCTGCTGCTCTCAGGCGGGTGTGTCGCCAAGTAGCCAAGGGAATGCAGACCAAAGTCGCCAGTCTGCTGTATCACGTGTGTGCGTGCTTTATTATTATTTTTATATATTTTTTTATGCCTCACAATAATAAATGTATCACGTGTGTCGGGCTGTCGGCACTGTTTACCTCGCTCCTGCGCTATTCTTATGTTGACACCGCAGTGGTGCAATGTGCTGGACTTCCGTGACAAGGCCTTCGGAAAAAGAGAGGACGTGTTTTGTTCCTTGTTGTAAAGGCGGTACAAGTCGTCAACAGAAAAGGTTTCGCTGTTCCACGTTCAGTCCGACCCAGTTCGCCTGCTAGCAATATCAAGAGGAAGCAATATCAATTTTCACTTGGCGTTTTTTCGCATGAAATGAAAGGCCAAGACCTCCAGAGCCCAGAAAACGTACTGGTAAGCGTGAGTGCGCCATGAAAATTTATTTACAGCATGCCTTTAAAAGCTGGTTTCGGTTCCTACTGTAGCCTGACGTATGTGCATAGTAGTGAGCCCCTCGTGTCGTGCTTCCGCAAAAAATTGTGACGTTTTCGCCCAGTGGTCTCTCGTGCAAAGCGCCTGCAGCAAATGCGGGGTCAACGATGTACAAAATTTTGTATGGTGACTCCGCAACGACAGCAAATACTTCGGCACAGCGCAAGATGCAACGTACGACACGCACGGTGGGTGTCGGCGTGGCTCCGGAGCCTGCGATAAGCTAAGGTGGCCTCCGAGACCTCCGCGGCATTTCAGGGGCAAAATGCCGGCACCACAGCGACCTTGCCTTCCAATTATACGCATGCACACACGATGATAGAGGGTAATTTGACTTTGCTCGCTCCGCGGGCACTCTCAACTACGGCGACTGAACAGTGAGAGCAAACGACTGAGAGTGACGCGCAAGCGGTCATTTTGCACGTTTTTGTACCTGCCGTCATCACAACTTGCCATACTGCTGCGTGAAGTCACCAAAATTTGTAGTCGCCTGACGTCACACTAGTGTCAATGTCAGTAGGCACGCCACGTGAAAATTGACTTTGACGTCAAATTAAAATATCTTACCAGCATTTCCCGAGATTAACATCTGCTCAGAGCTGTCTACGCATGTAGGAGAGTTGTATGGTGGAGTAAACTCAGCTTCGAAAATTGGTGTCAGTACTCCTTTAAGGGACAAGAAGAGAGCGGTGTGGGTTAGGGAACAAATGCATGTTAGGGACATATTAATAAAAACTAAGAACAAATGGGCGTAGGCGGGCGATGTAATGCGAAGAGAAGACAACCGTTGGCGATAAAGGGTAACAGAGTGGATTCCTAGAGAAGGCAAGAGTGGCAGGGGGGGTGGCAGATGAAGTCTGCGGGGATAAATTGGGCCCAGTTAGCACAGGGATAATTGGAGATCCATGGAAGAGGCCTTTGCCCTGCAGTGGGCGTAGACAGGCTGATGATGACCACCGGCGGAGTGCAGAGCTCTGAACCCACCTGAAGCAGCACAGGCCCGCTGCACCAATGAAACACCCGTTGGGGGAACTTGAGTTACCGTCGGCCTTCTGCAGCTCAGCTTCCCTGTGATGCCACTACTATGCGCTTCGCACGGCACACCGGCACGGAGCCGCTCCGTGTATTGAGGCACGTTACGTTTTCAACGTCCATGAAAGCTGCTGCAACGCAGAAAAACATGCATACTTGCCGGGTGTTTTGCCGTGGCGTTAAGATGGACGAGCTTTGCGTAAGCAACGAGTTCGATGCTGCCCAGGCGTTGAAGGTCGACGAAATACGACTTTGTCCAGGGTGTGGCATTGAGCCTGTCACCAGTGGTCAGTGCATGCATTTTGGTGTCACTTTTCCCGTTGAAGAAAAAAAAATAAGATTCCATTTGATTATGGCTGCTTGCGTGGCCTTCGATCACTCTGGGTCAAATAGCAGCACAACAGGGACGAAATTTAACAACACAGAAACATCCCAAGCGAGCGGTCTTGTTTCTCTCGTTGCACTGTCGTTTTTTATCTGTGGTCCAACTCGCTCAAACCAAAGTTTTATTTCATCAGTAGTCATTTTAACATGTTCGTTAATTTTTGAAAACGTCTGGGATCTCATAGGTGACTGTATCCCTGTTGTTTCGTACGTGCGTTCCCTTGGAAAAGGTATCCTAGAGCAGCGGCCGATTGAAAACACTCCGAACTTGCTAGCGCCCACTGAAAGCGGCATCTACCGGAGCATAGCAGAATATTTCACATCGCTCGTGCCTTTCACGACACTAGAAAAACCTTCTTTCAGAGGAGGCATGAAGCACCGCCATATTGAGCTGTGCACAGTAGTTCGTGTCGTCTGTTCCGTTTGTCTTCGCCTATGTGCGCTGTTTAAAAATGAAGACCTTCCAACTCACCAAAATTGCTACTACAAACCCTCCGCAGTGCTTTTTTAAGGGCTCACGTATATGTTGCACAGCCCAGAGGGGGTTATGGTGGCGCACAGGCAGCATTTTCGGAAAAGGTGTATATACCCGAAGCGGGTTAGGAAGCGGCCATTTTCATGCCCATGGCGATATGGTAACAGTGTCATTCGTTCGCACTCGATTCTAACGCGCATACGATTTTTAGACCCGTTTTATCAGAAAAAAGGTGCGCGTTAGATTTGTGCAAATACGGTATTCGATACATAGATAATTCAAAATACAAGATGTGCCTAATTGAAGCTAGTCTTAAAAGAGCACACGTCTAAAACTTGTTTCCCGAGAGTGTAACAAGCAGTAGCTTACCAATATGCAACAGACCAATATGAAAACAGGTTATGACGAATGAAAGAAATATGTAGGCTTCTTGTAAGCCACCAAGTTCCTCAGGCCATCCTGGGGCCTTACAGATCAGCGAATCCAGTGCTTTCCATTATACCACAATGGCAGCAAATTACTGCAAACACCAACCCAGGCTCTCAGAGCACAATACAAAGTTGTTTAACAGTGACGTTCATCACAGCTTTGGTCCAATGCACCGGCAACATCAGCTACGATCTTGGGATCGGCGCAGCCAGAAATGGCTCGTACATCGTCATCGGCGCCAATGAATTCGCTTGCTGCTGTGAGCCCGTCTGAGAGGACAGGAACACTGATAACTCACAAAATTCATTGAGGCATCCAACGCCGTTGTCAGCAGTGATGACCCATGCGATGCCACCACTTCGCACCACAAAATGCGCTTGTGGAAACATTGCAGAACCACTCATCATTCGTCTTGTCACGGGAAAGGCCATCTTCAATGGATTTCACAAGCAAGAGACAAGGCCATACAAGTCCCCCGAAGGGGCTGTCAAAACAAACATCCCCCTCCTTTTCGCTCGTAGAGAGGCTCCCCAAGCGAACTTAGGATTCTCTCCCTTCGAGTTGTTATACGGTGTGCGGGGTCCTATGACAGTGTTGCAAGAACTCTGGCACATATGAATACGTGTCATTGATTTGAGAAATCGGCTCGAACAGACTTGTAAAACAGCGCACCAGGAACTGAAACATGCCAAATACTGCCAGAAGGTTCGCTATGATGCCAAGAGCCGCCACCGAAAGCTCAAACCTGGTGACGAAGTATTGATTCTTTTGCCCACAGAAAAATCGAAGCTTTTACTTCAATGGAAAGGACCCCTCACGGTCATAGAACAGAAAAACGAAGTCGACTACGTAGTTCATTTAGGCACTAAGAACCGCTTGTTTCACATAAACTTGCTGAAACACTATGAGGATCGAGATGCTGCTTTTCACAGTTTAACTGCAGCAACATGTTCAGCAAAAGCTGGAGAATTCAAATAACCAGAAACCGAAGACATCCCTATTGTGCCTTTAACAAAGACACAAGACTACACGGATGTGGAAATTTCTCGTGAAGTGACACGCGCACATGCAGAAGCTCTAAATGAGCTAATTTCATCATATAAGCATACTTTTTTCAAACCAGCCAGGCAGGACTGAACTCGAAGTATGCCATTTACAAATGACATCCCACGTGCTGGTACAGATAAAGCAATATGCTTTTCCAATTTAGAACGCAGTGGATAAAGAGATAAATGAAATGCTTCAACAAGGCATTATAGAAAAATAGGTGTCACAATACTCCTTGCCTGTTGTGGTTGTAAAGACACCAGACAGTACAATACGGCTCTGCGTGGATTTTTGGCAAGTGAACAAAATATTACAGGACGACTGCGAACCGATACCCTGAATAGACACGATGTTTGGGAACGTGTCCCGAACGAAGTTCTTTTCAAAGATCGATTTTGGTAAGGGGTACTGGCAAATTCCTATGTCAGAAGAGTCGAAGCCTCTCACGACGTTTTCCACACCATCAGGCCTATACCAGTTTAGGTACATGCCCTTTGAACTGAAGACAGCTCCAGCAGTTTTTACGAGACTCATCAGGAAGGTAGTACAGTCGACTCTCGCTACAACGAACGCCGCTTCAACGAAATTTCCGGTACAACGAAATATTCTCGGATCCCCGTCAGCCGTCCATAGGAGTCAATGCATAAACATGCTCGCCACAACGAACACATTCTTTTGTGCCGTTTCGCTTCAACGAAATTTGACGATGCAATTCCAGTCTCGAAAATTCAATTTCCTATGCAGTAAGCACAATCCGAAAGATTTTTGTGCATTTCAGAAGATAAAAATGCGTCTACAAAGTCGAAATCGCGTGTTGGCACCACCAGAAACGGCCGCTGTTGATTGCGTGGTTGATTACCGATGTCTACTGATGCCGTCTACCGATGCCCGTCGAGATAGCGCGCGCGACCGCCCCTCTCCCACCGGCGCCCCTTTTGGTCCTTCGCCCGACGAAAGAAGGGCTGGGCGTTTTCTCTTTGCTTGAGAAGCAAGCAACGGCAGCCATCACACGCGCAGTGCGATGTTATCGCATTGTTCAGTTCGTTCGGCGGAGACGGCCGGGTCGTTTCATCTCTGCTTCAGCCGCGTTCGTCCCCAGCGTTAGCGCGCTTTTACTCGCGCGTAGAACATACGATGCGTAGGCGGTGTTATCGAGCTGGACTTTGTACAGAAAAACGGCGACTGCAAAAACCCGCTAACAGTGTCCATATCGTTGCAATAACTCCTCCACCAAGGTCGACAACTTAATTTTTTTATGGTCCAAGCACCCCCCGTTAAGTACCGTATTTACTCGAATCTAACGCACACCTTTTTTCCGATAAAACGTGTCCAAAAATCATACACGTGTTAGAATCGAGTGCGAACGAACGACAACGTTACCATATCGCCGTCGGCATCAAAATGGCCGCCTCCTACGTGCTTCGGGCACTGTCGAACGGTCACCGGCGAAAAAAGAACTAGCGACGCGGCGGTCTTTGGCGCGCATAGTTTCTGTAGTTCCTATGTCACCGCACATGATGCGCAGACCGACGATACCATGCCGGCTTGGCCGTTTTGCGGCCAATCAAAGCCGCTACGTCACCGATGCAATCTCTGAGACGCCCAGCCGCAGCAGCTTTCGGCAACGTTCACGGGTGGCCGTAACGGGGGAAAAGATGCTTCTCATCACCGCACACAAAACGGCTCATCATCGCATTTATCCCTCATATCTGTGCAGAGCCTGAGCCTCTCAGTGGTGCGCTCTGCATGCCGTCCGAGATTGCATCGCGGCAGTCTCTGAGACCACGCCCCTGCGCAGCACGCATGGCAGCACGTGGCAGCGAGCCTGAGGGAACTGCAACAGCACAGAGGAACGCAGCACTGCGAGTAAATGATGTTACCGCCTCTTGCACGCGGATAGGCCCGGCAACGTGCGGGAGTTTTGTCGGGACGCAGGAGTTATGAATGGGCGCGCCAAACGTCTTCGCGACGTCGCGGATCAAGTGAAGCGGGAAAGCCGCAGCACGGCCGTTCGAGGGACTGCAGGGGTCCAAAGTCGACGGCCTGTTTATTATGCGAGTGCGTTCATTACGCGAGTATGACATTTGTTTTTATGAATGTGAGAAGGTTGATTACTAAGGACTTTTTTTTTTCGAGGGTGCGCGTTACAATCGATGTTCCATTGTTTTTTTTTTTTTTGGTCCCGGGAAACGGGTGCGCGTTACTATCGAGGGCGCAGTAGAATCGGGTAAATACGTAAATCTCCCGGATTCTGTTTCTCCAAACTTGGCAGGTATGGTTTCAGTACTCGTGGTTTCTGAACCCTTCTGACTACCGCCGTGACGCCGCGTGCCGCGCGCAAGATTGAAGCATAAAAGTTTCATTGTTCTACCAGCTCAGGTCAGCTATATTTTTTCGATTTCACTACAACGAGATTTTCGCTTCAACGAAATTTTTCCCGCGCACCGTCAATTTCGTTGTAGCGAGAGTCGACTGTACATGGCATACCCAACATACTATATCTGTCACGAATTACCGCCGGAGAAGATCTCGGAGGGTTGTACTACCGAGCGTGGGAGAGGGAGTGAGAGACGCTTGACGACAGTAGCGTTTTATCACAGCAAACCAAACTTTTATAACACGGCAAACGCAAACCCAAAAGTGAACAAATATATACAAGCAGAAAACTAATTCCGAGAATTGCCTCCAAATGAAACTAACAGCCTAATCTGACAATACTTTTCAAATGCCCGAATCGGCACAGCAGCCCAACAGTGAACAAATGACTACAGCCCGAAAACTAACACAGAAAAGGTAAATACTAATCGTAATCAAACTCTCTGCTGCCTTTGACAATCTTAAAACTAAATTCGGCTCTGTTCTTAGCACTGAGTCTGGCCACTGTGGCCTGGCCGACGCCGTCGCGATGAACACACGGAAAGTTCTCACGTTGCGGGCGCGGTCAGGGGAGTGAAACTTCCTATACCATCCATGGAACGCGATATTCGCTCGCAGCACCGGACGTACGCCTGGTGTTTGGGGGCGGTACTAAAACATGGCGGCCCATTTAGACACGCAATGGGAGACGCCATCTTGATGAGGACTGAGGATCAGAGTGGCGGTGGGGTGGGGGGGGGCGATTTAGCTTCAAGTTCAATAGGGATGCACCAGCAAGGCAAATTGAGCGAGTGGAAGGTATTCAGATGTTGAGCGCGCGACCTTCTTCCTGTTGCGCAACCCGCCACATGATCAAAACGGCAATCGTTGCTTTTGATTGATGAAGGTTTGCCCATCCACCTATTTTTGGACCACTTCTAAGTAAGACTGTTTTTCTTTACGTGTACACATAAATTAGACAAGAATAAAGAGCAGAGTTCGTTTGAATGTTTTATTACGCAGCTACTGCTGCAACCGCATCCTGATATGCCGTGCAAGTGTAGAAAAACAAAACGAACAGCATGCAGATCGTACCTCTCATCCGCCGGGATCCGAAATAATTTTATGCCGGTGTGGCGTGAAGAATTTCGACGCCACTCAGCACAGCACGATTTGTGATGACGGCGCGAGTCCATTCATGCGCCTGTTTGGCTGAATCTTGCAAGGCTTTCGCTGAAACAAACTTTACGGTTGTAAAAGCGTCCTTAGGGATACCGTAGGCCGTAGCACACATGGGCGCGCGACAAGAAACGCCCCTTTTTCGCCGTGAGAGATAGGACGACTGCGCTGTTTCCGTTTTCCACTCCGGGTGGCGCTCGTATTTTCGCAATCTCGGACTGCAACCTTTAGGCTCACTTGCGTATTAAAAAAATCCGGAGTTAATAAGTAACCGGTTAATAAAGATAAAATGAAACAACAACGTTCATTTATGCTCATAGGTAGTACAGCCCCCAAACTTTAGGATCGCTGCGGTCACGGGACAGAAAAACCGCAAAGTTTCATCCCCCTGGCGCGGTCCCCACTCGTCGTCACCAAGTCCGCTGCCGGTGTAGAGACTGGTCGGGCAGAAGTCGTCGCTGTCCTTTACGACGGCTAGAAGAGACCGCTTGCTTCCGAAGCCGTCGCCCCGTCTCCACTGATGACGTGGCCTGACCAAGGGTTAGGCCTAGCCGCCAGGCTAAGTACGAGTACGGTCCCCCGCTCGCAGTGGTGACGCGTCGTGCTGGTGAATTTCTGCTGGCCGACCTTCGAAGGGGGAGTGTTGGCGGCGCGTCCGGAACCCTCGGCTGCAGCACCTCCGCGGAGCCTCGCTCGAATCTTGGCCGAGGTCTACAGCTACGCCCCGGAGTACCAGCGTCTCGGGCTCCCGAGCTGAACGCCCGCCGTTCCCGTCGACAGAGCGAAGCTGCCGATGCGTCCTTCTTCGGCCGTAGCCAAGCAGACAATCCCCTTGCTCAGCGCTGCTGCGCCCTTTTCATGCCTCGTTCCACTGAGCGCACGTGCTGCTTCATCGGCGGACCGTCTTCGCCGTCGTCTGCTCTGCGCCGCCTCCCTTTGACTCATGACAATATCACTACTTCAATTATGTGTTAGTTGCGACAGACTCGTGGGATGAACAGATAGACACCCTGCGAATGTTGTTTTCGCAAGTCAAGAAAGCTGGTCTCACAATTAAACCTTCTAAGACACAACTGGGGTTTACTTCGATTCATTTTCTCAGTCATGAAATAGGAAAAGGTGCCATTAAGCCGTTGAACCATACAGTAGAAAAAATAAGGAATGCCCAGCCTCCACAGACAAAGAAGCAGGTACAGTCCGTTTTGGGTCTCGCAAGGTACTAACGAGACTTCATACCTGAGTACGCCCAACTCACCTTAACAGAACTATAAAGAAACGTGCACCAAATCGACTTGCTTGGACAAGCGAGCATCAAGCTGCATTTGAGAGAGTGAAAGCCGCACTTTGCGAGGAACCGGTACTAAAGGATTTCAGACATGCATCAGAGCAGTGCTTAGGGGCTGTGCTCCTCTAGGAACACAATGGAATATTACATCCAGTAATATATGCCAGTAGAACACTTGCCTAGGGAAGCTGCATGTTCTACCATTGAGCGGGAGTGTCTAGCGGTAGTTTGGGCAATGAAGAAATTCCACCTATTTCTGTACGGTCACCATTTCATATTAAAAAACAGATCATCAGCCACTACAATATATAAATTCAAATAAGCCATCCAATACGCGCATTCTCCGTTGGAGTCTTCTTTTGACCGAGTACGATTTCACTGTACGTTATATTCCGGGAGCAACCAACGTGGGTGCAGGCTCCCTAAGTCACAGTTCATGTGTCCCGGCAGATCTTGAAAACAATCCACAATAAGGACATTTTGCTTTTCTCATGTAACGCCACAGTTGCACAGTTCGAATCTGTGTTTGATGCCATGTATCATTACGCAACTTGTGTGTGACTTGAATGTGCATTGTTTACTTGCATGTAGTGCATGTGCATTCATCCGTGACAAGCTTCTAAGTGCACCAGTGGATATTTCCACAACAAAGTGTTCCCCTAGAACACATCATGTGAGGAAGTGGCGTCTCACGGACAGTGATGCAGATGAAATGGCCGAAGAAACGCACAAGCACGCGCATTGGAGAAATGACTTTGGGCCGCTCTTCAGTGCCTCTCTGCACGTGCCCGTGGGGCGCGTGAACGAAAAAAAAATAATAAAAAGGAACGAGCCACTGCAGCCAAGTCAGACAAGGGAAGACATTGGGGCTGTGAAGACGCGCTGTCCTGGTCGGGCATCAACGACCGGGAGAACAGCATTTGTCAGGGGGACCCATTCGAGCGCCAATGCCCGAGGGACCTCGAAAACGACACGCCCAGCAGACGTCTGGGAGTCTTCGTCACTCCTTCGTCCACAACACTCCTGGTGCCTGCCTCGCCGTTCCCGAGAACCTTCGACAGACACTGTGTCAACGCCGTCAGCGAGCCGGAACACGTGAGCCCCCCGCTTGCTCTCTGTACATGTCGCGGGATATTATTGTCTAGTTTTGTGTTTCGTGTGTGCTCTTGTTTAACTGCGTTTTTGCCTGTCTGTGCTGCAAAATATGCCCATGTGCTGTGCCAGCGTCTGCTTCTTCCTTGCTGCCCTCGGAGGCGTCTCTGCCTCTTTTAGCCTGCTCTCCAAACCTTTATTTCGTAACACCCACATTTGCTCCCTCACCCAATCCAATCTTTTCTTGTTGAGCCTCAAAGTTTCTGCCCCATAGGTGAGTATCGGAAATATGCAGCTGCTGTACACTTTCTTCTTGACAGACTATGGTAAGCTGCCATTCATCATATGAGAATGATTGCCAAATGCACTCCACCCCATTCTATTGCTTCTAATTGTTTCAGGCTTATGGCTCAGATCAGGGGTCACTACTCGGCCCAAGTAGACATATTCGCTTACCACTTTGATTGCCTCCTCACCTATCTCCAATCGCTGGGAGCTCCCAAGGCTACTGAAGTTTTCCGCACATTAATTTTCAGAACCACCATTCTACTCTGCCTGTCCACTTCAGTAATCATTAGGGGTGTGTGAATACTTGAAATTTTGAATAAGAATCGACTATTTTGCCTAATCAAAACATACTCGATTCGAAAAATGCATGCTCAAATATTCCCAAATATTCGAAATTGGCCGAATATTCGGCAAAAGCGGCGATTATTCGACAGCGACAACAGCATAAGCACACCATTACAGAACGACGATTGATCACGATAACAGACCTTCACCTATCTGATCAGCATTGCGTGTAAAACACCACTGCTGTAAGCGTAGTACAGGATCCAAGCGCGCCGATGTTTCATGCCAGTGTGGGAACGCGAAGTACATCGCTGCGACACGAAGAGCACTTCACTTGATGAAACGGTAGCAGCGTGCTGTTGGTGCGCTGATCTAAGCCAACACTCGCCGCAGTCCAGCAGTGCTATATAGTTGGAAGAGCGGGTTTGAAGAACGCTCCGATGGTAAAGAAGCGCGCACGGTACAACAAGTGGTGGTGACCGCGCGAGCAGTCAGCACACTGCACGCAACTAGGCCGGGAGAACCGGCTCCATGCAGTATCGACTACGTTTTGATAACGAAACCACAAGCGGTGCCGGTTCTCGCGCCATAGAAGGCCGTCGTACACAACACGCGCATCAGACGGGTCACTCAGCGAAATAGTTGGTATTTCTTCCATGCTATGAAATAATAAAGAAAAGGCCTTGTTGTGAGTCGTGAGTTTTTGGCCAACGCAACGTTGGCACAACGAGATCATCGCCCGCATACTTTATTCTCCTACGCAGTATACACACCCCCCAACTTTGAACCACTGAAGCGTGGCTTTCCCACTTCACTTGATCCACGATGTTCGGGCGCCTTTCGACGTGGCTATTGAAAACTTATGGAGGTACTTGCGCAAAACAAACGGGGACGAAGGAAGGAGACACACAGACAAGCGCAATCTAACAACTGATTTATTTTTGAAAAAACGTTTGCTTAAAAACCCAACATGATCTGCGCCATTCCGCCAGAGAGCACACTGTCCGCGCATATAATCGCTCCAGACTAGAATCCCCCAGGTCATTGCGTCCACACACGCTTACACTCACACACACAAAACATTTTTAGCACACCATCCGCACACCGTCTTCGCATATAATCACTCTAGATATGAATCCCCCAGATCATCACATCCACACGCGCTTACACACACACACACAAAAATAAATAATAAAAGTGAAACACATCCAAGGCACACACACTGGCCAAATGAAAAGAACACGGCATTGAAGCAGACAACAGCGAAATCTCCTTATCTAATAAGGCTACCGAAGGATGGCTGACGCACTTGTCCTTTAGTCTGTCAATCCAAAGGGCTTCTACTATTTCCCTCGCAGTTTTGTTGCGGTGTTTAAACAGTAAGCCAGTGCCTCCAGGCTGCGGTGTGCACCCACATTCTTTACAGTGCATGGCCAAATGCGTACTAGGGCGACCTTCGCTTATTGACAAACTGCCGCGTGCATAGCCGCGTGCAAGCAGCGGTAACATCGTTTACTCACACTGCTGCATTCCCAGTTCCTTTACACCGCGTGTTGCACAGGCTGGCGCTGCTCAGCACGGATGCAATCTCGGACGTCATGACTGAGAGACTGAGCACAAATCACAGGGAGATATGAATGATGGTTTTGCATGCCATTGTGGGAAACATGTTACAGCCACCCACGAACACAACCGAATGCTGATGTGGCTGGGCGCCTCCAACACTGCATCCACGAGGATCATTGGCCTAAGCATACTTTGCGTCATTACAGGAGGGATGCGCAAGGACAGAGAAACTATGGGAACTATATGCGCGCCAAAGACCATTTTTTTCGTTGTTGACTGTTCAACGGCGTCACCATTTTTCTGGTTTTGTGGCAATACGAGCTAACCAAGAGTTAATCGGAAGTGAAAGGCATTCGAACAAAACGCAGCCACCATAAAGGCTGTCACCGCAGGTGCTGACACTATATAGCTTTTTTTTTTTCTTTTTTACTCTTCTTTAAATAAAATTTCTTCGCACACGTGGCTCTAAGTATTACCGCGAGTCGCGATGCTGTCTTTATTGCGCATTAAAATGTTTGATCTGCTTTAAAACAAGTTTTCGTAAAATTTACCCCACATGATAAACACATCCCCCAACTTTGCTTCTGTTCTTTGGAAAAAGAAAAGTGTGTTTGTTATGCTAGTAAATACAGAAATTCCCTTTCATAAGTCTCTTCAATGTGCTGCAGCATATTTCATTAATTTCTTTTGAAATTAATAAATCTTACTGTTACATTACATATTCGATATTCAAGGCCTGTTTTTCTGCCTTATTCGTATTCGATTTGTATACGATAATGTCAGTATTCGCACAACCCTAGTAATCATGCTTTGCTGCTTAGCAAGGCAACGTCGTCAGCAATTCTGAGGTTACTGAGTATTATCCGTTAACCCTTACACCCACCTGTTCTGAATCCAATGTTGTGAATACCTCTTGTAAACATGCTGTGAATCACAATGGAGAGATTGTGTCCCCTTATCCTGTGCCCTTTCCTTATAGTTACTATACTGCTCTCCTTATGGAGGGCTATGGTGGCTGTTGAGTATTTGTAGATATCCTCTAGTATTATGTAATGCTCGTCTATGCCCTGATTTCACAACACCTGCATGACTGCTGAGGTTTCGACCGAGCCAAATGCTTTCTCGTAATCTATGAAGGATATATAGAGGGGTTGGGTGTAATCCGCACACTGCTCTTTCACCTGACTGATTGTGCAAATGGGGTCCATTGTTGAATAGCCCTTATGAAACCGCGCTTGTTCATTTGGTCGACTGAAATCTAAGGTGGCACAAATTCTAGCGATTACCTTTGTAAAACCTTGTAGACAACCGACAGTAAGCTGATCAACCTGTAATTTTTCAAGTCCTTGGAGTCATGGAGTTGGATGATGTTCGCGTTCTTCCAAGATTCAGGTATACTCATGGTCATTATTAGGCACTGCGTTTGCCAGCTTTTCCAGTATAATCTACCCACCATCCTCCTGCAAGAGATCTGCTGTTGTCTGATCCTCACCAGGTGCTTCGCCTCCTTGCATTTATTTGAAAGCTTTCTTGTCCTGAATTACTGGTGAGATGCTCTTGGATGTCTCGTCTACTGTACAGATCTCTTTCCTCGGCTACCATAACTATGTCATCACTATTCATAATGACAGTGACTTGCTTGTCTCTAAGCGCATACGTCTAAAATTTGCCTATGCTTAGAAGCCTCCACCACGCTCCCTCCGTTCTTTACAGCATGCTCAATCCTCTCCATATTATGCTTTCGTATGTTGGCTGTCTTACCCTTACTGATTAACTTCGAAAGCTCTGCTAGTTCTATTCTGTCAGTTGCATTAGATGCTGTCATGCCTTGCCGTTTTCTAACCAAGTCTTTGGTCTCCTGGAAAAGCTTGGTAGTAATCTGTCTACCGATCTTACCGCCTACTTTTATTGCACACTCCGTGTTAATGCGTGTCAGATTGCCTCCTGAGCCATAAACTCCACTTCCTCGGTTAGAGCTGAATATCTGTCCTGCAGCACTATCCCGAATTCTTCAACTTTCTGTCTTAGTTCATTGATCGGCTTCTTTCACACCAGCTTATTACGGTCCCTCCTCACCTCGTTCGAGATCTTACCATCCTGTAGTCACAACACCTAACTCTGCCCAGCGCTTCCACATCCTACACGACGCCAGGGTCAGTGCATAGTATGCTCCCCATTCAGGCTTCTCCATGTCCTCTTTCGGGCCTCCTGTTTGCCAAAGAACGTATTCATGATGCGCAGTTCCATTCTGCAAACTCTACTAACCTCTGTTATTCCTACTAGCCATACCATACTGACACGAGCGGTTGTTATGATTTAAGTGAAAAGCCGTTATCGCTTCCCAGTGACAGGCGCGCTGGTTTTCACTGATAGCGGGGAGCGCTGTTTCGTCCCTGAAGTTCGCATGAAGTGAATAAAAGTGGTGTTGTGTTGACACTGTCGAGCGGCGGCAGTCGAGTGTATGGGTCGAGTGTTTTCAATACCTCGGAAATAGTCTTAAATCTTTGCTCAGCTCTATTTTTAGTGAGTGCGGGTGCTATGAACTTAATTCGGACAGCGCACACTGGGCCGACTAGATACCGGTTTCAAAAAGCAAACACACTTATCCAAAAGTGAGTGCAGTAAAGTAAATAATTATAGTATTACAAGAACGTTAACCAAGTGTCGGATAGTTGCAGCACATCTGTGCGGTTTTGAAAGTTAGGACTTATAACGTCCTCATTCCAACATGAGCAGCCAATAATGAAATGAGCGCCGTGTACGCAGAGCGTAGAAGGCCGCGGCCACCGCGGCGGACAGGCATCTTACTGCGAGCCGCAGCGCCACCGCTACACGTGTATCGCCTTTCGCGCCGCGCTCGCGCCACCTCCCCTTCTAGCCACCATACCGCGATGTTTACATTTTGCTAGGTTGCCAGCACAGAAAGGGCGCGCTTGCTATGGTTGGATTGCTGGTGTCTAAATCCACGCAGCACCTGCAAGTTACAGTTGCCGATCTCGAAGGCTATACTTTTGTTGGCTGCACGTATTGGTTGTTGTGTTTCGGATTTAGCCAGTCCAGTATCCACTGACTGTATACCACGGCCAAACAGCAGGCCAGGCCAAGCAAAGCCAGTGTGCTTGGAACTCGGTGCTCGGCCTTTGCATCATCAGTTGTTGCTTGACGCAGGCCTTGACAACAGCTACCTTTCAAGTCTTGTTCGTTTGCTTTGTGTGTTAGGCCTGATTTGCTTGTTCAATCTCGTCCAGTCGTCGCGTAGTGCGAAATGCCCGTGCCATCTGCGCCGACGCGGCAATTACTAGACTCCGACGATGGCGAAAAAAGCAGCCATTATTCGTCAGGTGGAAAGCGGCCGACCTCAATGCGAAGTTGCTCGGGAGTTCTCCATTTCAAAGCAAACTGTCTCCGACTACTTGAAGAACAAGGGGAAGATCCTGGAGGCAGCGGAAAAAGTGTCTGCGGGGAAGCAGAAATGGCAGCCATCCTAAGCTGGAAGTGCCACTGTAGCTCTGTCTGGCTAAGACAAAAAGCAGAGCCCCTGCGCATGGATATTGCTGGATTTAAATTCAGCGATGGCTGGCTGCGGAATTTCAGAAAAAGGTACGACCTGTCGCGAATGTGTGGCGAGAGTGGGGCTGTCGACCTAACCCTTGTGTGGAGCTACCGCGCAGACAAGCTGTGTGCACAGCTAGCACCCTCCAGACGTCTTTAACTGCGATGGGACGGGCCTCTTGTATAAAATGTTGCCTGACGCTTGCTTTTTCCAGAGTGCCCTGCCACGGGGGAAAGCATAGCAAGGATTGTCTGACACATGTCAGGAACGGAGAAGCTTCCGCTCCTCATTATAGGAAAGTCAAAACGTCCCAGATGTTTTAAAGGGGTCAAGACGATGCCCGTCTGGTATGAGGCAAAGTCCAAGGCCGGGATCATCCAGGATCTTTTCGAAGCTTGGCCCAAAATACGAGCTTCAGAACAGCAAGGTGCTCGTGTTCGTCGACAACAGCGGTGCCCACGGGCACGTAACCAACCCGTAGGAGATTCATATAGAGCTCTTGCCGCCAAATACAACAAGTGTGCTGCAGCCCATGGGTGCGATTAAGAACTTGAAGGTCCATTACCGATCGCGCCTTTTGACTCGCGTGCTCTTCTGTGTGGACAGCAGCAAGAACTACGTTGTGGACGTGCTGTCGGCCATCGGCATCCCGTCTGATGCCTGGAAGGAAGTGACGGTCGACACTGCCATGCAGGATCAGTGCCACAGGCCACGACCCCTCGGCTGAGCTGCTGCCTGGCACGAACGTTATCGACAACCTCCGTGCCAGTGGAGTATCCCCGCTGTTACGTTCGAACAGTTTGCGAACTTCAACAGTGCCGTCCTGCCGAGTTGGATGATGACGAGATTGTCCGTCAGGTTCTGGAGCCGCCGCAAGTGGACAGCGACTCTGACGACGACGCACTGCCCACACCAGGCCTTGACGATGCTCCTCTCTGCCTATAGCCAGACACTGTCAGAAATACAGGCTGACCTGATTGCGCGTAAGCATGCATCTATACAGCCGTGCATTGACAATTTTTTCCTTCCACTGGGACCATAAAAAAAAATTTTCTTTTTCTGGCAAATCCTTTTTTTCGGACTCTCGATTATTCGGACTTTTCGACAGTTCCCGTCGAGTCTGAATAAACGGTCGACAACTGTTCATGGAACCTCAGTGTTCTATTTCATTTCTATTAAGGTTGCATGGTCTGTCTGAGAGCTATACAGTTCAAAACAGAAATCTTCTGCTACCGTTATTTTATTAAAGTAGTTGATAATGTTACCGTGTTTATCTTTTAGCGCATGCATATTGTTTTGTCCTAAGGGCAGCTCATTATTGGCCAATTTATTGCTGGAAACTTCCTCTCCTGCTCTTTCACGTTAAAGTTCGTTACATCTCTTTGCCTGGCTTTACTGATCAGCATTAACAGTTCTGCAAGCTCCGTTTTATCTTTTGCCGAGATTACTTTCATCTGTTGGCAGTTATTTATTAGGTCTTTAGTGGATTGGGACAATTTGTTTACATTTTGCTTTGTTGTTTTACCTCTGACTTCTATTGCTGTTTCAAAGATAACTTCCGTTATGATTTTGTTTACCTCTAATTCTTCAACATGTTGGCTTCGAATTTGTTTTTCAGGGAAACTTTAAATTTTTTGTTTGCTGATTTGATTATGCCTGGGTTTGCGCTAGTAAATAATTCAGTTCTTGTTTTCTTTAGGTAATCTTCACTCTTACTAAGCTGTGAATGCTACATTATATCATGCCTGATACTTCTGTGTCTTGAATTATGCCTGGTTGTTGCACATTACAAAGTCAAATTCGTTTTTTCTATCCTTGTTTGGCCTTTTCCATGTCCACTTCCTATGAACGTATTAAGAATGTCCACTTCTTAAGACGTATTCTTTTTCAAAGTCGTTTTTCTTTTCTGCAAACTGTACTAGCATCTCTCCATGGTTATTCCTATTGCCAACACCTTAGTTGTCAATCACTTGTCATCCACTTTGTTTTGTTCATACATTTGCGTTAAAATCTGCCATGACTATTGCATATTGTGTCCGTATTCGTTTCATTGTTAATCTGCATGCTTGTAGAACTGTTCTACTTCCTCTCTGTCCTAGCTCGTTGTTGGAGCATATCCCTGGATTACATCCCCTGTTGTGACTGTGCTTGCTGCCCTTCCATTCTTGCTGTAGAATCCATCCCCGTTACCCTCTATATATTTGGTGAATTATGAGCCCAACGCTGTATTCTCTCTTTTTTCAGGCAACCCTCTATAGCATGGGACATCGTTTAATACTAGGCATGTTTCATCTGCTCTTCTATCTTCATAAGATGTCCCTACTCAGGTAAAAGTCAAGAAAAAGGTGGTCAATTGTTATCAATCATAGGTTGATCTTGTCAAGGTCACCACCAAGTACAACATACCAAACCTGCCAACCCCAAGTACTACAGAAGTTGCCAAGAAATACTAAAATTGCATATAAAAATACTAAAATACCGTTTTATTTCTCAGAAACTCACTTAGCTTTACGAAATACATAAACATATCACAAAATAGGCCCATAATGTCCTTACATCTTTGAAGTGGAAGGCTGGGATAGCACAGAGGCCGTTGCAGCCTTGGCCTTCATCAGAAAGTCTTTATCAAAGACGTGTTCGTGCCACTTCCCTGAGTGAGACTGCGCACATCTTGCGACAAACAACTGCTCCAAAGTCTCTTTAGACACTGGAGGCACAAAACTGCGTGCGTGCCTTTTTGACTTTGCTGAAGATTCTTTCACACTCAGGGGGAGTGTCAAGACGCACAACATAAATTTTGAAAGTTTAGCATACTTCAAACTACCATCGACTTCTCGAAAAGCAGAGACCGCCCGCCACTGTTGATCGATCCGTTCTTCCTTAGTTACTTCAGCAGGTAATTCTTCCAACACAATTTCATGAAAAGGCCAAAGGTGGAGTTGATTGTAGGTAACAACGTTTATTTTGCGAAGTTTTCGTCACGAAACATGAAAAATCGTAAAAATGCAGCCATCATTACGATACTCGTAAGGATGTGCTGAAAATCGGGCACTTTACGATAAAATCGTAAAACTTGGCAGGTCTGGCATACTGATTGACCTTAAAAAGACAGCGAGTTGGTAAGGGGTCATAATGCAAAGAAAAGTCGTAGAAGACCATGCTTGGCAACGTTAATCTTGTCTGCCCTTGCTTGCATGCCTTTTCCTTTGAACTAACTGATCAGTTTCTTCAAGGAATGCACATCTCGACTGTAGTTGCCGCACTCGGTGTGCAGGACACGACCTACCTGGAGGGCCGTGCCACACAAACGTCTCATTGGTGCCATTGAAATGGGTGATCTGAATGGTGTACGTGGTCTTGGAGTCCTGCCGCTTGGTCAGGTCCGGCAGCCAGTGGTGGTACCACTCGTTGATGCGGTACTGGTCACTCGAGTAGTTGCGGCTCGGGGTGTCCGCAGGTATGGCACCCAGGTCAACAGCATCGATGGTGTTCAGTGTAGACGTGCCTTCCAGATGGTACGGGTCATTGAAGTCGTCGGCCCTAAAGAAAAAGGTCACAAAGCAGTGAGTGTGATAGCAGCTTGAGGGGCTTCCACTGAACTGCACAATCCTGTTTGCTCTTGAGCTGCCAGTGTGCTTAACGCATTGTTCCTCCTTTAGAAGTGTGCATGCAACTAGCCTTTCACTGAAACTCTCGGCCAGCGTGCTATGCCACAGAAACACTGCGGTGAGAGCATGGCACTTGGTGGAAGGCAAATTCTGGGCCAGGTTGTAGTGCTGTGTACCTCTCCAACAAGAACCAGGTCTGGGCTGGAAACCAAAGGTTGCACATTGCATTCCCAGACCGAGCACCCCACGGTACCCAGGATACGGAGAAAGAAGTACTTGAGGAAACTGCTACGTCACAACAGTGCATGGTGGCAGCCCGCTAATGCAACGCTTGGGAGGAAGTCGAGTTTTCTCCGCATCACGACAGGTGACACTTCCGGTGTGTTACCATCGTTTACATGTCATCCCATGGGCACGATGCATAATAATTGCATTACAGTTTCGTACGTTGCAAATCTGCTCAGTTTTCAGTCTGTAACTTCTATAAATAGGGGCAGCGGACATTTTAGCTGCAGTTAGTAATAAATGCTGGCTCAATTACGTGCCACAGTCACTCCAGAGCAGACGACACGTGCCACTGGAAGTCACTCCCTGGTGTGTTATGCATAGCGATTGTAAGAGAAGGGAAAAAGATGCGTTGTAAGCATGCATGGCCTTGGGAAGAAAGGGCGTGAAAGCTGCCACGTATTCTTGGGATCTGTTGAGACTCTAGAACTTTCACGGGCTTCCGTAGCGTGCTGTGCAGGCGGCTCCTCAAACTTTGTGGGCACTTTTCATGTTGCAACAAAAGCGTGCTATGTCCAGGATTTCCGTCAGTGCCGTTTTAGGGGCAGAAATGTGTTATGCCAAACCTTCACGTTGACTCATCCTGCAAGGTGAAGCTGATTACTTTCAAAATTCCCAGTGGCTCGGTGAAATTGGAGGTGTAAGCTCGTGACTATGTTTGCAAGAAGCATTTCTCGGACAGTCACATAAGGGGGTGATGTTAAAGTGAGCTTGGTGGCGAATGCTTCAACAAACCAGAACGGCCTGTCTTGTAACTAGACGCCGTGCCGTCAATATTGTACGCGATGTATCAGCCAGGGAATTACACCTCACCGCCTAACACTCCCCTCACATCTTCCATTGTATCCTCACATTCCCCACAAATTCTTCAGATAACCAATGACTTCCACCCCGCCCCCCGAGCTACTGGTGACGCCATGGCTAACACTCCCACCCCCTGCCCCCACTGAAATGGAAATTCTGGGTAAACCCCTGGCTCGGCTACCTGTTTTAGAAAAAAGGACACGGCCCACTGAACCTGTCGTGAAGTGCAGAGAATGTGCAAAGACATGCTCGATGCTTGCTACGATGAGGAAAATGAGATGGTGCGCCGTCTCACGTCCCTTTGCCACGAGTCCAATGCCTTGAACAATAAGGAAGCAAACAAAGGCGTACGTGTAGTCAAAAGAAAAGAAACAACGGCTGTACTGATAGTTCTGGTGCCAACCTAACCAACCGATCCCATATTATAAAAGAATTCTTCATTTCATGTTCCAGAATATGTACTGTGCAGGTAATTGTTGGGTATGCGACACTTTCTTTTCCTCGGTCTAACAGATAATCTGCAGCCACCGAAGATGCACAAGAAACGCACCCATTACGGTGAATCAGCACCGGTCGGACTTGGAACGGTGAACTGGCACGTGCCTGCGGAGAGCCAATGCGCGCATCTCTCTTTCTCCACATGCACGACAGAGGGCGTGACTTTACCGGGCTGCCCGAGCTAGCACTGTTTCCCCTCCTCAAGAATTCTTGCTCCGTGACGTACGCATAGGTAGACAAGGATGAACTGCAAATGTCCATATAATCGCAACAAAGGCAGAGGTTATGACAAGTGCAATCAACGGGAAAGCAAGCGAGGAAAGAATGATTCGCAGGCTGTGAGCAGATTTGCAAGCCTGCATTGTGGACCTGTTGAAATGGTTTGGGCACTGCATCCCACATACAAGGGGAAAATGCCAGTGCATACTAGTCAAGCCCCATTAACAATACTGGTTGATAACAGAAGAAACACAGAAACAACCCACACATATCACGTTAAGTTCCGCGATATTATTCAGAAATGCTGTAGTCGAGGGCTCCGGGAATTTCAACCACCTAAGGGTTCGTGCACTGACATCGCACAGTATTTCGGCTCCACCTAAATGCAGCTGCCACATACCGTATTCAATCCCACAGCCTTTGGTGGCGTGTGAAAGAGGGGAAACAAAGCACGGCAATAGCGAAACCGTGACAGATATACAGTTAAACCGAGATATAACGAAACTGACAAGTTCTCAAAAAACTTCGTTATAAAGAGGATTTTGTTATATGCAGGTTCGGCACAAAAATTCAAGAAAACGCTGAAGCAAGCAAAAAGGTGGCAGATCTCACCCAAAACATTTATTCTGGGTGAGAAAACATTTACAGCTGAGACCACTTGTAGCATAACCGCTTTTAGTGAAGGACCGGCCATAATGCATTTTTTTCTGACCCCCGTTTACCCTCCCATAGAACTTAATGTATATGCATGCATACCGCTTATTTTACAGCTGCCGGGAAATCCCGCGGACAATCCAGATAGCGAGCAGTCTCCACAAAGGAAGTGTGCCACCAGAAAAGAGCGCAGCGAATCGCCGTGGAGAAGGAAGGAGCGCTGAACGAATGAACAATGAGTGGAGGGAAGAAAGAAAAAGGCTGCGGCAGCAGCACATCGCATGTGCATTTCCAAGGCGACGGAGAATACTGCTACAGTCGTTTGTCCGCATGGAACGCGCGCCCGTGTCCACTTTACCGCTGTTTGTCTCAAGTTCCTTTTTTTTAATCATTTCATGCGTACCTCTCTTGAATCACCCAGTGAGCGCGATTTCCTGTGCACCCGATCCCTGTGTTGTCAACGGCAAGTTATCCTTCTACGGTGCACGGTGTCTTCAAGTGATGTACGGCAACATCTGGTGAGCTGGGGGACGGAAATAACAGATTGGGAAAAGGCGAAGCCAGGAGGAGAGAGCTCGAGCTTGGAATCGAAGCAGGCGGTTGCAGGCCGCAAGAGCTTGTCGGGAGCGCGTCCCGAAGCACGGCTGCAGCCTTGTGTCTCCTCGGCTACCTCAGTCTGGCTATCTTGGCCCGGAGCTTATGCAGCCGCTCTCTACCACTCTGCTGAGACCAGTCTTGGCCGTTCGTTGGCTGTCCGGCGGCAGGCCGGGCCGTGCTACCTTGCCGTCCGCCCCGTGTGCCACCGTGTTCACCGACCCGTCGACGGTACATCGGACCACCCGGTGAAGTCTTACGAACTATTTTCGCTTCGGGGACTATATAACCGTATAGAACTCTTTAGTGGAACGCAGAACATTGGCTGGGAACAATCATTGCTTTTTTATTGCTGCATTAACAGAAACCCTTAAAATGCAAATGGCCTCGTCCTTCTCGGCAAACAAACCTTTTCCGTCCCTTGCAGTGATAAACTCGAACCACATATCTCCATCACACCGTGAGTCGCCCGCGAGCTAGGCCTAACAAGCGCTGTCACCTAGTGTCAGGTTACCGAAGTGAAGCGTAGAGACATGTGCAGTAACCAAAGAGTGGGGCTTCCAGCTTGCTGAAAAAAAAAAAAAGTCCTTTTTTTTCCTCCTTCTCTCTAAAGCCAGCGCGGCTCGGCAACATCAACTGGAAAAGGAGGGTGCCAGCTTGGCGGGCTAGGCCAGCTGCAGCAAGCAGTGGGATCAGATTTGAAGTGAGGGAGAAAGGACACGCCCGCGGCAGTAAGACCGTCTGGTCGAGGGATGCAGGCCCGCCTCACACACACTTGCACGCACGTACACGGGCGCTTGCTCTCGGCTCACAGTCACCGTGCCTTCGGGCGCGCCATGCGCGACACCACCTCTTCGCATTCCGTCGCGGCAGAGAATGTGCTTCGGGTTGCTGCTCTCGCAAAGGTGACAAAATTTGGGGCAAAATATCGAGGTTGTCAGCGGAGAAAATTCGTTATTTCGAGGGGGTCTCCCGCTGATACTTCGTTATGTAGAGGTCTCAAATACATGTACATCTATGAAGTAACGGCGGGGAATAGAAAAACTTGGTTACATCCAGGAATTGGTTCTATGGAGGTTTGTTATAAGCAGGTTTAACTGTAGTTAAGCAAATTGCCACTTTCACGGACTTGGTTCAAGTGCAACAAACACATGCTTGTGCTGCATCACTCACCTGTATGCCCTCGGAGCAAACAAGGGCATGGTCTTGTTGAAGAAGCCCTTGTAGGACGGCGTGAAAGACATGTTGGGGGCATAGTAGATAGCGCTGCTGTTGATGAAGCGGTTGGCTGCCACGTCGGAGATCACCGACATAAAGTAATACATGAAGCCAGGCTCATCATTGTCCGCTGCCTTCTGCAGGATGAAACTGTGCCAAACAAGGAAAGGAGAGCACTCCATCATCAATGGGAAGACATTATTACATTGCTGAAAGAAAAAAAGGCAACCTCTGTCTGTGCTGACTTTGAAAAGACGCACATTGATATGTCACTTTGTCCTCTGATGCACAAGTTACAACATATGGACAGTACAAGCAGGTGGAAACATGTGGGCACCAGCACCAGAAGAAAGACTTGTGTTTGCACTGGCACTTACGTGTTGCAGGATGAACCAAAAAGAAGTGTCAATCAAGAAGACTGAAAGGCACACCAAAAAGGTAAATGTCTTGGTGATGGTTCCCTTTTCATACTACTGTAAAATGCACACTCGCTTTTTCTTGCCGGCTCCTCTCACGAGTTAGCTAGGGTCGTTAGGTGTCACTTGCTTAACACAGTCTGTGTACACCAAATCACACAAAGACTGCTAGCAAATCAAAGGCCACACCTAACGAGATCGCCTGTGCATCTTTCAATGAGCAGCTGATATTGCAAAGCTGAATACTGAGCAATGAGCTCGTGGGTTTGCAATGTCAATAACAGTGGTGGCCTGTATTGTGGGAGCCATGCCCACCACCAGGCACAACACGTGTTGCGCACTGCCGATGCGTGTGGGCCGCTTTACACGCAACAGCCGAAGCATTGTCTGCGCATGCTGTGTTTACGCACACACCTCGCAACCAGCTGCAGTGTGCATGTGTGCTTCGCCGGGGCAAGCATGGGGTGCAAGCGAGCATTTGTTTGGTGTTCTCAGTGCTCTGTGTTAGTTTTCATATAGTGTTCTGCTTTAATAAACGTTCTTTCTGACACTGGTACCGGTTTGGGCTTGTTGGTTCATGGAACTGGCTCATAACGTAGCGCGAAAACCGACACGGACAAAGGATCAAGACACAGACAGACACAAGTGTTTGTCTGTTTCTTGATCCACTGTTTTTGCGCTACACTACAAGTCAGTTCTTTCTGAGTTTTCCATAGCTTCACCCTTGGGGGCAGGACAGCCAATACCCCTCAGCCAGATTCAATATGCCCTTACTAATGAGGAGTCTCATTACCAATGTTAGTTTTCTGCACACTTACGTTTACAGACGAATAATTACTGAGGCCATTTACAAGAGTAACATTAATGGTAGTGGCGTCTCTTGCCCAACTACAGTACTTCCAAATTTTTTTTCACTCACATCAGTGTGCTCATTGAAAAAATAACAATAATTAAAATATTAAGTTAATACCTCCCCAGCCAATGCTTTACACAAGCAGTTAACAAAAACATGCTAGTGGCTGCAATATTAAATTTATGTCTAAAACTTTGCAGCCCCTAATGTCGCACCAGTGTTGCCAAACATGTATAACCGATAGTCCATATATAAAAGAAGCATACAGAGAAACTAGGATTCTTTAAAAACTGTTTTTCAGAAGCCTAAGAAAAAAATTGTTTGTTGTTGCCATGGGCAACAGGAAACTGCAAGTAATATTGCATACAAATTACAGAATACCAACGCTTAAATTTAAAACAGCATATTCTGAAATATATATTGTAACACACAGTATGTGAAAACTCTTTAATAAATAAAGTTAAAGTGGACGAACTTGTGTCCAGGAAGCAGAATGGCTTAAGCAAGCGTCCGCCTAGTCTCTCTCGAGAGCACCGTCTACACGAGCTCCGCGCCTCGTCGTCTTCTTTCTCCTTTGAGGGACAACTCTCGGAAGGCGCGCGACTGCTCTGCATGCACGTGCTATGATGAACGCTCTCCTTTGCACATACGCCGCAAATGAGCGGGAGGGCTTCAGAACCGACCGGGGCGCATAGTTTGAAGCCGGCTTGTGCCAATATGTCACAATAAAAATATTTAAGAGGACAGGTTTGGACAGATAAACTATTTTTCAGAAAGTATTATCGTTAACTACACCACCTCACGCTTACACGTCAGTTTCTTTTTTGAATTTCACAACAGCCTCCCACATCACACAAACTCCAGCCCTTCTTTTTTGTGTTGTAACCCCATTGGGTCAATAACATTTTCCGAAAAATGCTAGGTGAAGTCTCTCTTGGAACGCAATGCACATCATTTTAGTGATAAACGCTTGTGCAGGCCTGACACATTAATGCGTGGACCTCACGTGCACGTTCTCTGTTGCGCTTTTTGTAGCTTTGTCTTCAGACCACGTGCAGCCCGACACTATTGTCAATTCTTTTTGTGCAAGATGGTTGAGCTAATTTGCTAATGTGAGAAAAACAGTTTCTCAACTTGTGTCCCCTTCTGCCGCAAACTCGTGGAAGCACTCTTGTGACAATTTGAAAGGAAAGTAATCAAGATGTCAAAATACCAAAAGACATTTCAAATGCGGATGTTACATCTTCATAGAAATATCGTTCAGCTCCCGAGCGCGCATAACATGATGTGAAGCCCTTCGTTACTCCAACGGCATTTTCGTTGCACCTCCACCTTATCTGCATTTTCTGGGCATTGCTTGTTTTTGAGGAACTACACAATTCATAGCGCTCACTATGAGGAACGGGAGAGCGGGCACAAGCAGTTCAGGAATAGGTGGAGAGCTTCACGGCTTATGCAATCTTGCTGTTTTGAAAACCACTGTCAGCTGCAATGGCTTGTGTAGTAAAACCGTTAATACATAACACAAAGCTTCACTATTTGGGAACATGGTGTACGTGCACTAAGCACATGTTTTAAGCATTTTAACAACTTTCATCCCAGTTTTCCATGCACCACTCTTCTAGTAAAATTGATTTCCTAGGAAAACTAAAGATGATACTTTACAGAAAGCCGATGGATAATAGCCAGCAATATCTAAATTATAATAGTCATCACCTGCGACACTGCAAACAAGGGATATTTATAGGACAGGCAAGGCGCATAAGAAGGATTTGTAGCAACGACGCAGATTACGTTCACAACTTAAGCCATTTAAAGGCAACCTTAGCTGAACGAAATCACCCGCACGACACTCTCAACAAGGCTTACAATGACGCGCGTAAACTAGATAGGACACCAGCACTAGAAAATAAGAGCCCCTAAAGCGCAGGCCAACCAGCCGCTAGCATGCATAACGAAATACTCCAATGCGCTTCCAAACATAAGTAATATTGGAAGGGGGTTTATTGGTCTTGGATGGCGTGTGGACAGGCGGTGCGACGATGGCAGCAGCCGTAGTTCTTGACAGCGTCGTCAGCTCGAGATCAGGGCTCGTGCCTCTTCCTCAGTCCGTGTCCCACTGCAATGCGTGCGTTCGTGCTTCCCCACTACAATACCCCGGCGGTGAAGAGGAGCCAACCTGGCGACTCAAGATGACGCTACAATAAGTGGATCGTGATAGGGCTTGAGACGGCTCACATGGACCACCTGGCGGCCGAGACGGCGCTTATCTGTGGAAGGGTTGATGGGTTCGATGACGTAGGTGACGGGAGTCGGGCGCTCGATGACGCGGTAAGGGCCGTGGTACTTAGGAGCAAACTTGGGACTTAGGCCAGGGGAGTGGAAAGGTAACCGAAGCCAGACGTGGGAGCCAACGGCGAAAGTCTCCACAGAGATATCGCGGTCATGGCGATCTTTTTGATGTGCTTGGTTGTCCGCAGTGAACGAGCGGGCCAGCTGACGACACTCTTCGGCGTAGTTGGCAATTTCAGACACATGGCCGAATTCGGAGGAGTCCGGGCGATACGGCAAAATTGTGTCGAGTGTGGTGCACGGTTCGCGGCCATATAGGAGGAAGAATGGAGAGAAACCTGTGGTAGACTGTGTCGCGGTATTGTAGGCGTACGTCACGAAGGGAAGGATCACGTCCCAATTGGAGTGGTCATCGTTTATGTACATGGCGAGCATGTCCCCCAAGGTTCGATTAAAGCGCTCCGTGAGGCCGTTTGTCTGAGGATGGTAGGCCGTAGACGTGCGGTGAACTGTGCGGCATGCACGAAGGAGGTCTTGAAGGACGTCGGACAAAAATACACGCCCTCTGTCACTCAAGAGTTCGCGTGGGGCGCCGTGGCGGAGGATGAAATGATGTAAGAGGAAGTTAGCTACGTCACGAGCACCAGCGGAAGGGAGGGCGGCTGTTTCCGCATACCTGGTGAGATGGTCCACAGCGACAATCACCCATCTGTTGCCGGAGACCGAGCTTGGAAGTGGTCCGTAAAGATCGATTCCAATACGGTCGAAAGGGCGTGCAGGACAAGGTAAGGGCTGCAGAAGTCCGGGCGAATGAGGGAAATGTCTTCCGTCGTTGACAGGATGTGCAGGAACGAATGTATTTACGAACAAATGTATACATGCCACGCCAGTAGTAACGCAGGCGGAGCCGTTGATACGTTTTTAGGGCGCCAGCATGACCATGCTGAGGATCAGCGTGAAAGTATGCGCAAATGTCGGACCTCATGTGGCTAGGGATGACGAGCAGCCACTTGCGGCCATCCGTGTGATAGTTGCGGCGATACAATAGCTCGTCCCGTATTGTAAAGTGCTTGGCTTGGCGGCGGAGGGCGCGTGGGTGTGCAGAAGGGGAGGAGGAAGAAAGAATATTGAGTATAGAGGCTATCCAAGGGTCTTTCCGCTGCTCAGATGACATGTCGGTGGCGGTAAGAGCAGCCAAAGGAGAGGCACCATTGTTCTGCAGGTCTTCGGGCGGTCGCAGGGGAGACCGAGAGAGCGCGTCCGCATCAGAGTGTTTTCGGCCCGATCGGTACACCACGCGGATGTCGAATTCTTGCAGACGAAGAGCCCAACGTCCAAGACGACCGGAAGGATCCTTCAGGGAAGCCAACCAACAGAGTGCTGGACGGAACTTGCTTATCGCCCACACAATAGCGAGGCACTCCTTTTCAGTTACGGAGTAGTTGGCTTCCGCCTTGGTGAGGGCACGGCTAGCATAAGCGACGACATACTCTGAGAAGCCGGGTTTGCGTTGCGCGAGTACTGCACCAAGGCCGACACCACTCGCGTCCGTGTGTACTTCGGTTGGCGCATTGGGGTCGTAATGGCGCAGAATGGGTGGCGAGGTAAGTAGTTGCCGTGATGTCGTAAAGGCGTCGTCGCAAGCTTGAGTCCAATTCGAAAGGTCACCAGTGCCAGCGAGCAGCTTCGTAAGGGGTGCGATGATGGAGGCAAAGTTCCGGACAAAGCGACGAAAATACGAGCATAGTCCGACAAAGCTCCGCAGTTCTTTTACATTTGTTGGTTTAGGGAACTCGGCAATGGCCCGAAGTTTTTCAGGATCCGGAAGAATTCCGGCTTTTGACACGACGTGGCCTAGTATAGTGAGCTGGCGGGCCCCGAAGTGGCACTTCTTAAGGTTAAGTTGAAGGTTGGCGTTGGCAAGGCACTGGAGTATTGTTCGCAGACGAGCTAGATGTGTAGCGAAATCGGGGGCGAATACGACGATGTCATCTAGATAACACAAGCATATCTGCCATTTTAGACCGCGTAAAATGCTGTCCATCATTCGTTCAAATGTTGCCGGCGCATTGCAAAGTCCAAATGGCATCACTGTGAATTCATACAGGCCATCAGGGGTGACGAATGCTGTTTTGGGACGATCACACTCAGCCATCGGGACTTGCCAATAACCCGATCGTAGGTCGAGTGAAGAAAAGAATTCAGCGCCTTGTAGGCAATCGAGAGCGTCGTCGATGCGGGGGAGAGGGTAAACGTCTTTTCGAGTGATTTTGTTGAGGCGCCGGTAATCGACACAGAATCTAATGGAACCGTCTTTTTTCTTGACCAGCACAACTGGTGATGACCATGGGCTGCAGGAAGGCTTGATGACACCACGCTAAAGCATGTCGTTAATTTGTTCGGTAATTATACGACGCTCCGCTTGTGATACCCGGTAGGGGCGCTGACGCAAAGGGGTGCTGGTCCCAGTGTCAATTCTGTGAACGATAGCATCCGTTCGACCTAATGACGCTTGGGGTAAGTCAAACGAATTTCTAAACTCGTTCAGAAGGGTCAGAAGCTGCGTACGTTGATCCGGAGCGAGGTTGCCGTCAATTGAACGGAGAAATACGTCCGACGATATGGCTTCAGTAGCAGGGCGAGGTGTTAACGCGTTCAGATGAGGGGTCTGAATAGGCCCGGAGGTATCAATAGGCACGACAATACCATCGTCGACTGACTGAAGATGGCCAAGCGTCTCATTACGGAGCAACGTCAGAGGGCATGATGTCGCGTTCGAAACAACTATGCCGGAGTCATCGTGGTGAAGCTGTAGGACTGCAAATGGGAGTGACACGTTGTGGCGGCGA
Source organism: Hyalomma asiaticum (assembly GCA_013339685.2). Lineage (NCBI taxonomy): Eukaryota > Metazoa > Arthropoda > Arachnida > Ixodida > Ixodidae > Hyalomma > Hyalomma asiaticum. Next base: position 5,876,658 of record CM023486.1, on the reverse strand, counting down.
CTAAATGCATCTGACGGCGTGAACAGAACTGTAGTGTCAGAAAGGGCGGCAGAGTGAACAGGAACAACGACGGCACTATGATGGGGGACGTCAATGTCAGCAGCCACAACAAGCTTGTCGACACCTAGTACGGAATCATCGGCGATAGGTGCATCGCAAAATACAGAGAGTTCCACCTGAGCGCGAGCGCAGTCTATGACGGCGTGATGGTGGGACAGGAAATCCCATCCGAGGATCACGTCATGTGAACACGAAGCTAAAACAAGAAACTGGATTGTGTACAACACGTCTTGAATGACGACTCTAGCTGTACATGCTCCAACCGGGCGAATTTGCTGTGCGCTTGCGGTGCTGAGCAGAAACCCTGTAGGCACTGTTGTAACTTTACGAAGAGAGCGGCAAAGTTTCTGAGTAATCACGGATATGGTAGCGCCTGTATCCACGAGAGCAAGTGTTCGTACACCTTCAACAAAAACTTCGATTACGTTTGCGGGGGACAAGCGAGGACTTATACAGGTCGCCGACGACGCAGCTCGTGCCTCCGGAGCTGCGACAGTCAGTTTTCCGTCTCATTAGCGCTGGGTCGGCGACGCATAGGCGACAGAGAGCGACGACGTGGTGAGGGTGAGCGGCGGGAAGTGAAGGGTCGGAAGTCGGAGTCAGGTCGGAAGTCTGAGTCGGGTCGGAAGTCTGAGTCAGGAGGGGGGCCACGTGCGTTGACTCCAGGCGACGTGTAGTATGGAGGCCGAAAAGAATAGTCGCGGAATCTGGGTGCCCGAGGGGCTGCAGACAAGCGCCGATAACACAATCGTGCGACGTGACCCGGGATGCCGCAAGCGTAGCATATCGGTCGGTTGTCGTCAGTCCGCCATGGGTTTACGACGGGCTGCTGTACCCTAGGAAATGGTACCGATGGCTGTCGAAACGGCTGAGGGGCCAACGCTTGCAGCTGTCGCAGTGGCCTTGCGGCAGCAGCCGCGTAAGTGAGTGGTGCGGCAACAGGTGCAGGCTGAGGGGCAGGTGGGAGCGCCTCAGAAACCTGCTCCTGAATAACTTCTCTGATAGATGGTTCGAGACCGCGCGTAGGCACTTCTGGCTATGGCATATACGACACACAGGAGAGCTGCCGTGCCACTTCTTCGCGCACGCATTCTTTGATCTGTGACAGCAGCGTACTGTGGTCTCCATCGATGGTTAAGGCGTTGAGGTCGTCCGTCGTGGTAGGCCGCCGAACTAAGGCGCGCTGTTTACGCAGCTCGTCGAAGCTCTGGCACAAGATGGTAAGCTCAGCCACGGTCCGTGGGTCCTTTGCCAGCAGCATTTGAAAGGCATCGTCGTCAATGCCTTTTAAGATGTGCTTAATCTTCTCTTGCTCCGTCATCGATGGATTCAGGCGCCTACAGAGGTCGACGACGTCCTCGATGTAGCTGGTAAATGTTTCCCCCTGCTGCTGTGCTCGTGCACGGAGGCGCTGTTCAGCGCGTAGCTTGCGCACGGCGGGGCGGTCGAACACCTCTGCAAAGCGCTTCTTGAACGCACTCCATGTAGCGATGTCGGACTCGTGGTTGTGGTACCACAAGCTAGCTACGTCTTTTAAGTAGAACGGCACGTTTTGAAGCTTAGATGGGTCGTCCCACTTATTGTGGCCGCTCACCTTCTCGAATGTCGCCAGCCAATCTTCCACATCGTAGTCATCGGTCCCGCTGAAAAAGGGCGGGTCGCGCTGCCGCAGCGCGCCGGTTACGATGACATGAGGAGCTTGGGGGGCTGCTGGCTGGGTGGGTTCGTCTGCCATTATCGGTATAGCGGGTAGCGTCCGACTTCGTAGTTCCAGGTTTGATTACCCGGCACTTCCACCACTTTGGAAGGGGGTTTATTGGTCTTGGATAGCGTGTGGACAGGCGGTGCGACGATGGCAGCAGCCGTAGTTCTTGACAGCGTCGTCAGCTCGAGATCAGGGCTCGTGCCTCTTCCTCAGGCCGTGTCCCACTGCAATGCGTGCGTTCGTGCTTCCCCACTACAATATTTGCAAATACTATGTGTCTATATTGTATTTATTGTATTTCATTGCACTTGTATGTACTTATATTGCTTTGTAGCTTAGAAGTACCTACTACTGTTAAAAAACGGACCCCTGCAACTGCCTTTCACTGGGCTCTGGGGTCCTACCTGTATAATAATAACCAGCCATTATATGTATGTTACGCAATAAAACTGATTGATTGATTGATTGATTGATACTATCCAACACAAACAAGCAACGATTGCCTTAGAAAAGCGTTTCCGGAAATACCAAGAGTCACCTACCACCGTAACAGAACCTTTAAGGACCCGTTAGTACATGCCTAAGTAAACCCTCAGCGCACCGCCTGCGTAATAACTTGCCCCCATCCCAGATGTAACACTCGCAAGCATATTAACGCGAAAGCGTTTCTTGGCTAGGTTGGCGAGAACGCGCGCCCAGCTGCCGTCTGCAAAAAGCGTCCGCAAAAGCCGTGCCCTGAAAACACGTGACCTCTCCCACCAGAAGTGACGCCGGTGCCAATACTCGCCGCAGTCTGCTCGCGCTCCGCTGCAGCTTCCTGCATTGGCGTGCGACCGCGTCGCTACGTTTCTTCGCCGGGTTGGCGAAAGCGCACTCCCAGCTGCGCAGCAGCACTAGGTGCACGAACGCGCCACCTAGCCCATCGTTCCTCGCTGCAACGTGTGCAGAGTTCAATGTCGAATTGAAGACACCCACTGAGGCCATCACGATGTCGAGACGTACGTCCATCGATTCGCCACCGACACATACATTAATGTGCGAGATGTTATGTATGTATCCACATACTACTAGGATCACAAGGCCATGGTAGTATCTTGTACAGCGGCCCAAGTACGCCGTCACCGGAACAATAAGAGCGTGACGCTATCGGTGACTGTCTAATGACACCACCCATGACGCCGTACTACTTCGACATGCCCGGGAGCTGGCTCCGTCATATCTGTGTACACTGCCTGGACGACAAAATGCAAGAGGACACGAGAAGTGTCGACAACACTTAGATGGCATCAAATCATCTAAACAAACACAATCCGCCCTCCCACATTGCCTCATTCTTTACAACACCAGTTTGCAGCGCCCCTCCGCAACAACAATCTAGCCAAATGAAGAGCTTTCGCGTTATCATCTCATAAGAATATCCTTAGGGGTCGTCGAACTTTTTCAATATCATCTTAAAGTTAAAAGCACGGGAAGTGACTATGTCCATCACTTGCACCAGTTCAAACGTTATTTACATGTTGGAATGTTCACTCTGTCACAAGCAATACATTGGCGAAACTGGTCAACCAATTAATGTTAGATTAAACGGGCACCGTACGGACACCGCGAATAACCTGCCAAAGGCAGTGGTGCAGCATTTGAATATGGCAGGTGATAATTTTAAGGAACTCAAACTCTATATGCTTCAGGCAAGCTTCCGCTCGCCGTGGGACAGAAAATACAGGGAATCATATCTCATACACAAGTTCAATACCCTCCAGCCTATAGGCATAAAGCTTTCAAAGGGAACCCTTGAGTCTATTACATGCGGTCGAGGGTTAACAAAGATGACAAAAGGTTAAGGCACTGCCTGCACAAGCTAACAATGTTTTTTCCCGAAAGTCTCTTTTGAGGTGCTGGTCCCCATCCAGTTCGACCAGAGCAGTGGCATTAAACAGTGTAGTCACTTTTTTAGCAACAAGCTTTCGTTGAAAATGCACTGTGTGTGCGGTGTGGAGGGGCGGGAAAGGCAGCAGATTCCTTTCTTCGTCCTCTTTTCTCGTGCTGCGGGCACAGTGTACTTTCAAGATATGTACATACCAACTAGGCCTGGAGCGTATCCTTCTGGAAGCTTTCATTCTTTCCGTTTACGTTAGTCCCACTAACATGTGTCAGCCAACTCTCTCGCCCCTTTTGTACTTTTTCCACTTTTTTTTCGTTTTTGTTCACATGTGCCGCTCTTCTCCTTCTGTGGACAGGGGAGAGAGTGCAAAGCATACAGAAACGAATGCTCGAGAAGGCAATCCTGATGAAGACAAGTCAACTTGTCAAAACATTGGCTCTAGCAACATGTCCCATTCTCCATCGTTTTTAGCAATCTGTTCATCAAAGAAGAAAGATGGCACGCACACAACTTAGCTGCTGTGCATGCTGAGGAAAGGAGGCGCCACTTGTCAAACACGTGCCAGTCTACGCGATAGACAACTGTTAAGGCCTTCTATCTCCTCTCTGTTTTAGACTAATCGACGGCTGACTCACGCGCACGCTTCCACTAATATCGATATGCCAGGCCTCGACCATTCAACAAGTTTCTTCATTCTTACGCCTGAACAGAAGTGCGCATTCGTGTAAATTGGGTGTGCAGTTACAGTCCCGGCAGTGAATAGACTGATGAGACAGTGATCCACCAGATGACGACCTTTTGTGTTCAATCAATCGCCGATTAATACAATGCCCTGTCTGCCCTACGTCAAATGGAATCTTATAAACCACACCCATGTGACAGTCTGTAAAATTATTGTTGGTGGTGTGCTTTACTGGACAAATATGTTTGCCTTTTTCCTTGCAACTGCTCATTTTCGCCTATGCACAGCAGTACTGTACCACCTGACTTATTGGGAGCCGTAAAAACAACCTCAATGCTGTCTCTACTTCCGACTTTCTTAAGCCTGAGCGAAACGGAATGGAAATACAGAATGCTTGGGACTCCTTTCCTGTTAATACTGACATCTGCCACCGCATGCATTCCAGGCGAAATCAACTTCTTTAGGCATCCAGCTACAGTGGCTATAGCTAGGCTAGGGTAACCTGCCCATAATCAAAAGAAGAGGCGTGCAGGACACGGACACAAGGAGAGCAGTGAACAACACGAACGCTGACTAACAACTGATGCACAGCACAGAGGCGAAAAAGAAAGAAAGCACACAGCTTATCTGCGCATGCTCGGAATGGTAGCGCCACCTGTCAATCGGTTACACGTGCCGGTCTTCGCGATAGACAACTCCTAAGGCTTTCTATCTCCTCTCTGTTTAAGCTAATCGACGGCTGACTCACGCATGCACTTCCACTAATACTGATATGCCAGGCCTCAACCAATGAACGCGTATCTTCGTTCTTATGCCTGTACAGGATCTCGGTTTTGTCTAACTCGGGCATGCAGCTACAGACCTGGCAGTGCAAGGATAGATTGGACGGCGTCCCACCTGATAGCGACCTTCTGTGTTCAATTAATCTTTGATTAATACAACGCGCAGTTTGCCCTACATAAAAACGTCCGCAGCTAAAAGGAATCTTATAAACCACACCCATGCGACAGTCGGTGAAATTGTTCTTGGCTAGGTGCTTAACCGGACAGATATCCGTTCGCTTCTTACCTTCCATCTGCTCATATCTTCTATGCACTGCAGCACAAACCCTTCCTAACTTATTGGGAGCCGTAAACACAACATTAACCCCATATTTACTTCCCACTTTCTTAAGCCTGTGCGAAACTGCGTGGATATGCGGAATACTCACGACCTTTTTCTTGTTAATGTTACTCTCTGCTACAGCTTTTGTTCCGGTCGAAATCGACTTCTTAAGACGCTCAGCTACTGTGGCTATGGCTAGTCTAGGGTAACCTGCATCTAAGAGGCGCTCGACCTGCGCATTAAAGCTAATGGTCGAACGGTGCACGCACGACTTCGATAGGGCTGACTTTAAACAGGACAAGGCTATTCCGTTTTTCACTACTTTCGAATGCTTGGAGTCAAAGTTTAACAACGGCTTAGCTTTAATGCGCAGCTTTAATGTTGGTTGGGTACGTACACTTGCCCTTGTTCCTGAATGCACTCCCTGACGCAATTGAGCAAACCGTCATGCGGCAACGAGTAATACAAGTCTTCAACATGCATACTAAAAGCAGTACACACCCCTGGATTATTTTCTGTTAAAAACTGAACTACAGCCTGTGAATTATGTATGCGAAAAGAGTCAGCAAAGCTTAGAGACGTTAAGCAGTTCTGCAAGTAGCCAGCTACACATTGTCGCCAAGTCGCTAGCTTAGAAACGATTGACAGAAAGGGAATTTCTTGCTTGCGGGTTTTCGCCAAGGATAATAGTTCTAAGGTGAGCAATTTTGCCCTCTTGACATTATTAGAATCTATCCTATCAAGATTGTCTCTACAGGAGATCGATAATAGCGTGTTAGTTAATCTTCCCTTTGGTTTGGTGAAGAGAAGATGTTGAAGAAAAGGTCCGTTGTCGGCGCCCTTCGGTGACCCGAGTGCACGGTGGCAGCGCGAAAGGAGAGTCGTAGGCCGGTGAACGGAACGTTTTATTTCACTGCGCCAAAAAGCGCCTGTCCAGGCTGAAGCCCGGACCTCCGCTCTCAACCTCATGCCAGGGAAGAAGGGCCACCTTATATACACCGGTTGCTCCGCCCCTGAATCCTTCACAACCAATCACAATCTTTCACACAAACAGAACCCCGCATGCCTAACACCGCATGTCAAGGACATTGCCAAACCCCTAGCAACATAGGGGCATCCAAACAAACAGAACCCCACATAACAGAACCCGGGCACGGTGGCACTTGAGGCATGCGGACGTCTAACAACCCGTTCGTCTTCCTTGTGCAGTTTTCCCTCGGACTGCTTCTCGCTTCCGGTGGGAGCAGCTTGCGATCCGGGGCGAACACTACAGCGCAGGCCCACAGTATGGCGTACTACTACGCGCCAAAGATCCCGTCCTGCACGTCATCGGAGTTGTCGTTCGCCGCTACCCACCCACCAGCCCCACGTACAAAAGCTCGTGCAACGCACTCGGCGCTTCTTGGGCACGGTGGCACTTCAGGCATGCGGACGTCTAACAACCCTTCCTTGTGCAGGTAAGGAGGAAATACGGAAAATGTTTACGCTCAGACGATCCTTTCTTGCTTGTGCTACCGTGCCCACGGTTTGCCTGTATTCCTTGCTGTGTTGCGCTGTTCTTGCAAAAATTACTACTCTTAGGGGGAGACATTGAGACTAACCCGGGACCTTGTCATGATCAAATCGCAAGTGCATTAAAAGAAATCGCTGCTGATATTAAGTTCATCAAGGAAAAGCGGCTTGTCGAAATTGATAACAAGCTAGACGCCTTATCAAGACTTGAAGAGAAAGTTGGTCTCTGTCAGGATGAACTTGCCAGCACGAAACGCGCATATGAACTCCTGGAAAGGAAGGTTGATGACCTAGAAAACAGGAGTCGGCGATCAAACTTAATTGTGTATGGTCTACCAGATGTTGACGGAGAGACGAGTGAAAGTCTTGAAGTAACAGTGAATAAGACTATTGTTCAGGACACTCTCGGCCTGGAGCAGGTTTCTATTGAACGAATACACCGCCTAGGACGAGCGGAACGAAACAGAATAAGGCCAGTCATTTTCAAGTTGCTAGATTTTAGGCAGAAGTCATCCATACTGAAAAATGGGTACAAACTGAAAAACACCACTTTCTCAATCGGCGAAGACTTTTCGCCTAGAATCCAAGACATTAGGCGAAAGCTATGGAACAGTGCCAAAGAAAATCGAGAAAAGGAGGACAAGGTGTCTCTAGTGTTTGACAAATTATTTATTAATAACCAAGCCTTTATCTGGGATGAAGAAAAGAACGACAAGGTTTCCATTCAAAAAAAGGATGTGGTGCCATCAAGGCCACAAACTCGCCAAGCTCGCCTGCACGCAAAATCCAAGCCGTGACCGTACTGAATGTTAATGCAAGAAGTGTTCTAAACAAAATAGATGCTCTCGAAAATCTTCTCCTAGAATACGATCCTGACATAGTAGGCGTCACAGAAACACGGCTTTCTTCTGAGATATTTGACAGTGAAGTTGTTCCTCCAAATTACTCCGTTATTCGTAAGGATCGTGGCGGGGGCGTCGCCCTGGTTATAAGGAAATGCCATTCATATGTCTGTCTTCCGGGTGCAATAGATGCTGAGGCAGTTTTTTGTAGGCTTCTTTGCAACAGCACCACTACACTCGTTGGATGCGTCTATTGAAGCCCGTCAGCCGGACACGAATGCATAACTGCAGTGCATGACTTCGTGCAGTGTCATGTCCGCAACTCTCGTATCCTGCTTACGGGAGACCTCCCAGACATCGACTGGGCTACACTTAAACACACATCATATGCCTCAGACGCTCTTATTAACCTGAACTTCAATGTCATCTCCAACCCGCTTGCACAGCACAGCTGAGAACAAATTAGACCTAGTCCAGGAGAACTGTGTTCGAACTGACGTAGTCGATGGCATATCTGACCATCACATAGTCATATGCTCGCTGCCACTTGGTTTCGGTACTGCATGTGAGCACCGTGGATCAACTGTAATTGATTTTAAAAGAGCTGACGATAACAGCATATTAACACATCTCGCACATGAGTTCGAAAACTTTTTGCAGCTATCCTCTGATGCATCCACTGATACTAATCTACTTTGGCTGAGTTTCAAGTCTACTGTTATCTATTGTGTTACTAACTTCATACCAAAGAAACACAAAAAAGAACCAGGGAATAATTGGGTAACACGTGAGGTTATCCAGGCAAAGCGTAGATTAAAAAGGTTGCGTATGGCCGCGAAAAACAAGAGTAATGGCTGCTCTCAACAGAGGCTGCAGTGCGCAAAATCAGAGTTTAAGCGAAAAGCGCCAGACAACATTACTTCAGTGTCACACTTCCAAGCTTTATCAAAAGCAATCCAAACAAATTTTGGAGATACCTTCGCGCCAGTAATACTACGAAGTCTCACACGAGTCCAAGGGAAAGAATAGAAAAGGCAAACGAATACAACAACTTTTTCCAATCAGTGTTTACAACAGATAATGGCGTCATTCCTCCAGTGTTGTCTGTCGATTCACCTAGCATCAATGACCTAGATGTCACAGATGAAGGAATACTGAACTTACTGCTGAATATAGATCCAAAAAAATCCAGTGGTCCAGATGACATTCCTAACGAGTTCCTTAAAAGGTACGCGGAGTGGTGTAGCAAGTTTCTTGGACTAATATTTCGAAAGTCTCTCGCTTCATCCCAGCTACCAGATGAATGGAAAATCGCAAAAATACTACCTATCCATAAATCAGGAGATCAGTCATTGGTTTCAAATTACCGGCCGATATCCCTGATCAGCATTTCATGTAAGCTACTAGAACATATCATCCTAAAGCATATCACGGTTTTTCTCGAGAGAATTAATTTCTGGTCTCCAGATCAACACGGATTTCACAGGGGTTTGTCCACTGTTACACAGCTAACTGAGGTAGTTCATAATCTCGCTTCCACAATTAATAATCGTGGCCAAACAGATATGATTTTACTTGATTTTTCTAAAGCTTTTGATTGCGTATGTCACAGTAAATTACTAACAAAACTGCAAAGTGTGATAGGAGAAGGACTACTGTTTTCCTGGGTAAAAAATTTTTAACAGATCGCTCACAGTTCGTTCATGCATCAAACATAGTCCCTGTTACTTCTGGGGTCCCTCAAGGTTCCGTCTTGGGACCTCTGTTATTTCTAATTTACATAAATTATCTCACATCAGACATCGACTGCAGTATCAAGCTGTTTGCAGACGACTGCATTATTTGTAAGGAGATCGCTAGCTTCGCACCACATTAGTCTCAACAAAAGTCTAACCAAGGTGGCGGATTGGTGCGCTAAGTGGCAAATGTCTATTAATGCAAAAACATTCGCAGCTATGACGGTAACGCCTTCCCCCCCCCCCCCCCCGTAAGAAGAATCCATCAGACTTCATTTACACCATTAATGGTACACCATTGACCAATGTTGTGCAGCATAAATACTTAGGCATTACACTGACATCTGACCTGACATGGGATACACACATAGCTAACGTCACTGCGGCCGCAGTGCGGCCACACTGCGTAAACTTTTCTACTTAAAAAGACATCCGAAAATGGCACCTGCTCCCGCAAAGCTCTTGGCATACACCATGTTCAGTAAGACCAGTATTAGAATACGCAAACATAGTTTGGTTGCCTTATTCACTAACTAATATTGGAAAATTAGAGGCAGTACAACGCAAAGCGATAAGATTTGTGCACAACAACTTCAAACGTTGTGGGGATCGCGGCATTCTGCCCCGTCGCCAGTGCACGGGCCTCTTTCTTCCTCCCCCGCGCCAAACCGGTTCTTCACCGTTCTCTCCACTCGCCGCACGCGCCCCTCGGCGGATCGCGATGATGGCGCCGCGCGCCGAGTCTAGCAGGGCGCGGTGAAGAAACGGGCTCTCTCCAGACGCTTAGCCGTGCTCCCTCATGGGCTGCAGAAAGAAGCGTCTTTTCTACCAAGCCACCAACAACAACAACAACGGGCTCTCTCTCTGTGGCAGTCGAAGGGTAAGCACGCATTTCGTTCCTGGTCCGCCGGCTCCTTTGTTTGAGCTCTTTCGGACGGAGTCCGCCGCGGTGCCTGTGCGCCAACGGCGAACGCCTACCCTTACGTTGCCTTTCCGAACGCTGCGCCGTAGATTGTGCCCGTGCTCGTGCGTGGTCTTACTACGCCGAGGTAATCGAAAGCGAACGCGAACGGAGTTTGCCCATACTCGGACGATCGGGCCCATTGGTCTGCGATCGCACGAGTGCGCAGCATAGTCGCAAGGGACCACTTTTACCTTCGCAGCGTGTCTCCGCGAGCCATTGCCCGTGGTGACGTGCTTGCGGCACCCTTTGAGTGTATTTTGCCCTTGGCGAGGCCTTTGCTTCTCCCGCCGCCTGTTACTACAGGCGGTGCGCAGTGTATGAGTTGTCGCCATTGTGCAATAAAGTGTTGCGGTTAGTCTAAGAGCAGTACTGTGTCACTGCCACGCTGCGCTCGACGCCTTTGCGTCCGGAACGCACGTGTGCAACCGTGTTCGGCGACGGCCCACGTGGCCCTTTAGCCTCGCTCGCCCGAACCCACGGTGGTGGCCGTATTAGCGTTATATACGCACCACCCACAACGTACAGAATCTCCTACTAACCTTCTGGCTTCTTCTGGCATTGAAAAGCTAACTACTAGGGCAAAAGAGGCGCGCCTGAAGATCTTGTACCAGTTGCTACATCATTACTACAAGGTAGACGTGTCTAAGTACGTCACATTTTCACAGACACGCCTTACTCGTCATAAGCACAAGTACAGTCTCAAACAGCGACGTGTTTGGGAAATCATTTTTTCCACTAACCATACACGGATGGAATACACTAAATCCAAGTGTTACCAATGCTAGTCGTAACCTGCCGTAGTACATCGTTAGTGTCGCGCACTTCTTGTCATTTCCTTTTTGCCCAGCCCACTGTAACAGTCAAGACAGCACCTGCTCAGACTGATTTTCAAGCTTTATTCTGGTAAAATGATCGCGTAATACATTTTTGTATTGAATCCGTATTGAATCCATCGCAAGTCAGAGTTTGCCCCGGTTTGTTGCCAGAGATCTGCGCATATTGTTGAATCGGTCACAGTCATCAGTCAGCACTTTGTTATCTGGAGCGTTTCCTGTTAAGTGTTTTCTGTTATCTGGAGCTTCTTATCTTTTCTCGCACAAATAAAATGTGGCACAGTTTGCCTGACGTGCGTGAAGTGGTGATAGTTGTGCAGATTTTGAAAATGTACTAGATATTTAAATATTTTTGTAACAGTGTGTAACAAATTTGGGTGCGAATACTTTCTTGTAATTTCCATGTATTCCATGTATTTTTGGTTATAAGTAGTGTATGTGCAGTTCTGTGCTATTTGAAACTGCTTGTATTTCTATCGAGTCAAATGCTTTCTCGTAGTCGATAAACGCCATATAAAGAGGTTTGTTATATTCCGCGTACTTCTCAATTACTAGGTTGATAGAGCGGCTGTCGTCCATTGTCGAGTAACCTTTCCTAAAACCGGCTTGTTCTCTCGGTTGGTTAATGTCAAGGGTCTCTCTTATCCTCGTAGAAATTACCTATGTAAATAGGTTGTATATTACTGGGAGTAGGCTGATTGGTCTGTAATTCTTTAAGTCCTTTATGTCACCTTTCTTGTGGATAAGGATTATATTAGCATTTTTCCAGCTGCGCGGTACGCTACATGTCTTGATACATTTCGTGAAGAGCGATGCAAGTTTTTCAAGTACAATATCTCCTCCGTCTTTGATCAAGTCGGCTGTTATAGACCCTTCTCATAAACTGCAAGCTAGCTTTCCTGCAATGCAGCTTGCCCTACTAATGGCGGCATTGGCAATCCCGCAAACGGCGTGTGCGAGCGCAATTAGCTTGCGATAGGGCATGTAAAATGTTGATGCGGCCCTTCTGATACAAACATGCACAAAAAACGAGTCACAGCACATGCAACCTGAATTTTGACAGCATTTAAATAAAAGCAGCTGTCGCCATTAGTAGGGCAAGTTGCATTGCAGGGAAGCCAGCTTCACAGTTTATGAAAAGGGTCTATACCATCCTCACCAGCTGCTTTACCACGGGACATGCCTTTGGCAGCTTTTCCGACTTCGTCAGCGGTTATACATGGAATTTCTGTGTCCTCCTCTGGTGCTATTTCTATTAAGGTTGTATGGTCTGTCTGAGAGCTGTACAGTTCCGAGTAGAAATCTTCTGCTACCTTTACTATTTCGTTGAAACCGTTGATAACGTTACCTTGTTTATCTTTTAGCACATGCATTTTGTTTTGTCCTAAGTGCACTTTCTTTTTGACCGATTTAATGCTGGTGCCTTTTTCTACTGCTTTCTCTATTTCTCTCATGTTAAAGTTTCTTACATCTCTTTGCCTGGCTTTACTGATCAATTTTCATAATTCTGCGAATTCTATGTTATCTTTTGATGAAGTTACTTTCATTTGTTGGCGTTTTTTTATTAAGTCCTTGGTAGATTGGGACAACTTGTTGCTTGCTTTGTTGTTTTACCCCCGACTTCTATAGCAGCTTCAAGGATTGTTTTCGTTAGCGTTTTGTTTATTTCTTCTAAATTGTCACCGTTTACGTCTAAGGCCTCGAACTTGTTGCTTAGGGCCACTTTAAAGTCTTCGTCCTTCGCTCTGATTACCTCTAGATTGCATTTTTTTCTAGTAAATAATTTAGTTCTTGTTTGCTTTAGGTTAAGTACAACCTTTGCCCTTACTAATCTGTGATCGCTGCCTTTTATCTTCCCCACTACTTCTGTGTCTTGAATTATACCTGGTTGTTCACACATTATGAATGTCATTCTTTGTTTCCCCATTAGGGCTTTTCCATGTCCACTTCCTATTCTTGTGTTTCTTGAAAAACGTATTCATTATTCGGAGCTGGTTCCTTTCGGCAAATTGTACTAACATTTCCCCACGGTTATTCCTACTGCCGACGCCATAGTTGCCTATCGCCTGCACTCCACTTTGTTTTGTTGCTACTTTTGCGTTGAAATCCCCCATGACTACTGTATATTGTGTCCGTACTTTCTTTATTGCTAATTCAATATCCTCGTAGAATTGCTCTACTTGTTCATCGTCGTAGCTTATTGTTGGCGCATATCCCTGGATTATCTTAAGCTTATACCGCTTATTTAGTTTTATTACGACGCATGCTACCCTTTCGTTAATGCTGTAGAATTCATCTACGTTGCCCGCTATATTTTTGTGAATTAGGAACCCAACGCCATATTCTCTCTTTTCGGGTAATCCTCTATAGCAGAGGACGTGTCCATTATTTAAGACTGTGTAAGCTTCGCCTGCTCTCCTAACTTCGCTAAGGCCAATGATGTCCTAATTAACTCCCTCTAGTTCCTCGAGTAGTTCTGCTAATCTATCTTCGCCTGAGAGGGATCTTGCATTGAACGTTCCAATGTTTAGTTTCCAGTAGCGGCCTGTCCGGGTCCAGATGAGAGACTTGGTGCCTTAGGTAGCACGCGAGGGCTTATTGGGCAACAGCCATCTCATCTAAGTTCACGTTCTACGTGACGCCTCCTGGCAAGAAAAGTGTGTCCCACACACGCCGCCTTGGCCACGAGTGGCACTGCCTAACACTTCCAGGATAATATGTACATAAATACACAATAAAGTGGACGGGGGGACGGCCGCCTTCGTAGCTCAGTTGGTAGAGAATCGGACACGAAATAAAGAACGAGCCCTTGACCCCTTCCCTTTTGTTAGAAGAATTAAGGGGTATTAACTGGGATATCACTGGCCTTAGCGAGGTTAGGAAACCAGGAGGATACTTATCACTTAATGAAGGGCATGTTTTCTGCTACAGAAGACTGCCAGAGAAGCGCGAATACGGCGTGGGATTCCTTATACACATAGCAGGTAACATTGAAGAATTCTACAACGTCAATGAGAGGGTAGCAGGTATCGTGTTAAAATTAAATAGGCGATACAAACTAAAGCTAATACAATGTTACGCACCAACGACAAGCCACAATGACGAGGCTGTAGAACAGTTCTATGAGGACGTAGAAACGGCAATGAACAAGGTACACACCCAATATACAACTGTCATGGGGGACTTCAATGCGAAAATAGGAAAGAAACTACGAGGAGAACAGGCGGTCAGGAACTACGGCGAAGGTGATAGAAACAGCAGACGAGATGCTAGTGGAATTCGTTGAACGAAATCACATCCGTGTTATGAATACTTTCTTTAAAAAACATAAGAACAGAAAGTGGACATGGAAAAGCCCCAACGGAGAAATGAAAAACGAAATAGATTTCATAATGTGCAGTGATCCAAGCACAGTACAAGACACGGAAGTGGTTAATAAGGTCAGAATTAGTGACCAGATAACCCTCAATCTAAAGCGGACAAGGACAAAATCACGCGGAAGAAGGCCAACCTTGATGTCGTCAGGGCGAAAACAGAAGAATTTACAATTGCACTTAAGAACTTGCACTTAAGTTCGACCATCCAAACTTCGGCATGTAAGACAAGGCAGGTCAAGGTCATGCCGTTATTCTGCAGTACGCAGGACGTCTACGTGAGTTGTTCCTCCATTTCACTGCTGTCGGCAATACGCAGTTATGTGTATGGGACGTGCCGCTTTCGTCGAAAGGTTGAAGGGGAGATAGTGTAGTGGGCGGGTTTGAGCCGAGGTGGCCGAGGATGACGGCCAGAGCCCGAGGGCCGCCGAGTAAACACGCACACACCTCGTCCCAGCAGAAGTGAACCCCCTTTAATTCAGACAACACCCTTTTCATACCATAACCTAGACGGTGCCCCATAACCAACTCTTCGAGTCCATACACTGAGCACTCGCACCCTCTACATCCCCCCCTTTTGGGAAAACAAAAGAAAGCAAAACCTCGCTCTGCGGTACATAACTGAATGACCAACGCCACAAGACACGCTCAGCCGCACTGGTGGCCTAACGCAACGTCCCGACCGAGTGCGCACCACTGATGCAGGCGATCTTGAGGGAGTAGCAGGGGCAACCTGTGGCAATGCAGCTGGTGGAGGAGTACCTACCCTGGGACTTGGACTGCTGCACACAAGCTTTGGGGCAGGCTTTGGGATCTTGTGGCAGTGGACTGAGGCTGCCGAGGTCGCGATCACCTGATGACGAAGACTGCTGTGGTACCAGATGTCTGCGGCTGCGGACAAGGGCATCTGTCTGGACCACGTAGGAGCGGGGACGCTGTGCTGGGCTAAGAACTGTGCCAGCACAATCTGTGTCACGAGTCCAGACTCTCTACCCCTCCCTCAGGGGACGCAAATCCCGTGCTGCATGCCGACGATTGAAGTCTTGACGCTGGCGACGTCGTTGGGCAGTGTCACGCCTGTGAAACTCGGCGGCGCGAGGCAATTCTGGAAGCAACTTGCCTGCTGTGACTGGAAGACAAGTCCTGAGGCTGCGCCCCATAAGCAGCTGAGCAGGGCTGTATCCTGTCACCGCAGGTGCATTACGATATGACAAGAGGGCCAAAGGCCAGTCTGGAGACTTCTTGAAAAGTTCTTTGACGGTCCGCACCATCCGCTCGACTTCACCATTGGACTGCGGGTACCTAGGTCTGCTCGTGACACGAGAGAAGCCATAGCTCTGGGAGAAGACACGGAACTCTGCTGATGAAAACTGAGGTCCGTTGTCGCTGACGAGGATCTCCGGTATGCCATGCCTTGTAAAGACACTTTTGATGATAGAGATCACTGCCGTGGATGTCGTAGTGCGAAGAGACAGCACTTCCGGGTACCTTGAGTAATAATCGACGAGGAGAAGGTAGTCTGTTCTGTCGTGATGAAAAATGTCCACACCAACTCGCTCCCAGGGGCGGCTAGGTGTAGGAAGCAGTGGCTCTGCTCGCTGGACCCGCGTGGTGGCACAGTTAGGACAGTTCTCCACCATGGTCGGCCACCAGACAGCCTCTCTGGCAATTGCACCGCAACTGTTGACACCATCGTGAATGAGGGACAGGACGTGCTTTCGGAGAGAAGAGGGCACTAGAAGACATCCCCCACAGAGGAGAAGGCCGTCGCCGACAGTGAGTTCAGCACGATGAGCCCAAAACTGAGCCATGCCAACAGGCAGATTCTCCTTCCGAGGCCACCCTTGTGTACAATACGAGCTGAGCTGAGCGCATTTCCAATCTGCAGCCTGGTGAGCACGGAAGTCATCGAGGAGGACTGCAAACGTGGGAGGGATAGCGCGGAGCGCTTCTTGGACATACAGCTCAACCTTGTCTATGGCTGAAGTCGTTGGCAGCTGAGTGACAGGGTCCCGCGAGAGTGCATCTGCAGTGGCCAGCTGTTTTCCAGGAACATACTTCACGTCAAACTGGTGCTGGAGTAGGCGGATGCGAAAGCGCTGGATGCAGGGTGGCATGAGGTCAATGTCTGCAGCTCCAAGGAGCTTCACCAGTGGCTTATGGTCGGTCTCCAGAGTGAAATGAAGGCCTCAAAGAAACACATCAAACCCAGGTGGCTGCCAGTGCCTCTTTTTCAATCTAGCTATACCTTCGTTCTGTTAATGCACAAGAAGCGTATGCAACTGGCCGACATCCCCTGATGGCTGGTCTTGAAGGAGCACTGCACCCAGCTCGAAGGAACTGGCATCTGCGGAGACTGTTGTCGTAAGTGCAGGGTTGTACCTTGCGAGGCAGATGTCCGAGGGCAGCATGGTCTTGAGCTTTTCAAATGCTGCGGCTTGTGCTTGTCCCCATGTCCAAACTGCAGTCTTGTTGAGGAGACTTCGAATTGGCGCAGTCATTTGGGAGAGACCAGGGAGGAAGCGACCAGCATGGTTGAGCATACCAAGGAAACATTGGACCCCATGAATGTCCTGAGGAGGCATATGCTGAATGGCCGCTACTTTGTCGGGGTCGGGAGTGATGCCGTTGGCATTGACGATGACGCCAAGGAACCTCACACTTGATACGCCGAAACTGCACTTGGCAGCACTGAGGGTGACCCCCGCTTGTTGGAGGCGAATGAGGACTGCTTGAAGGCGCTGATCGTGCTCTTCTGCTGTGCGGCCAAACACAAGGATGTCGTCCATGAAGTGGACAACACCGGCCACACCGGCCAACCCTTCGAGTAGGCGTGACATCTGACGCTGGAAGTATTCTGGGGCCGACGTAATGCCGAACGGGAGGCGACAATAGCAGTATCTACCAAACGGTGTGATGAAGGTCGTGTACTTCTGGGAGTCACGGGCCAAACGTACCTGATGGAAGCCCGTGTTTTTTCGAAGTTGCGTCCAACTTCGAAAAAACACGGGCATCACCAAGCAGTCCAAGGGTTTGGTCGACCGTCGGGAGTACATGGCGCTCACGCAGAACGACTTGGTTGAGCTTGGTCAAGTCCACGCAAAGGCGGTAACCCCCTGCCGGCTTCGGGACCACAACAAGGCCCGCGCACCAGTCCGTCGGCTCGTCAACACGCCGGATCACGCCCTCCTGCTCCATGTTTTCCAGCTCTTTCTTTACCACATCTCGTAGGGGTATCGGTATACGCCGGGCTGTGCTGAGGGAATACGGTACCGCGTCCGGCTTGATACGGATCGTGTACTCTTCCGGGAACGTGCCCAGGCCGGCGAAAATGCTCGAGGGACATCCCTAGGTGGTGTGTCCGGCAAAGCTGCTGAGACGGCGCCGACAAACTTGACGACACCAAGGGCAATGATTGCGGGATAGCCTAGAAGGGGCATCTCTTGTCCCGCCAAGACGTAGAGGCACTCGGTGATTTGCCTGCCTCTCCAAGACAGTGCCGCGGAGAAGGTGCCGAGGAGCTTCAGAGATTGCTTCCCCGGTCCGAAAAGTTCTTCACCACGCGCATTATCGAGGACCCCTGGGCAGCCAGGAAATGTGCGCGGAACCACCGAAACGTCCGCACCTGAGTCCACGTTGAAGACGAGAGGGCGCCCGTTGACCAGAACCTCAACGAACTGCCCGTTCCGGGGCACCGCCGCGACGGAGTTGAGCTCCACGGATCCGAGGCTCTTTGAGCAACATACCGAAGAAAAATGGCCTCGCTTCTTGCAGTGGTTACAGACCGCTTTGGCAGCTGGGCACTCCGACCGTCGGTGAAACTCGTGACCGCAGAAATAGCACTGCGCACTTTGGCTGCTTTTCGACACTTCACGAACGTTGCTGCTGCTACTTCGTGAACATTCGGGCCTGTCACGTGACACAAAGTTGCCAGACTCCCGTCTGTTTGCACCGCGCTACGCGAAATTACGTGAAGTCGCCACGTCCACTTGCGCTGCCATCGGCGGTTGACCAGCGGTGAAGGATAGGAGCTGCTTCTCGCGTGCGGCGTCTGCGTGCTGACGGGCTTGCACAAGCGCTTCGTCCAAGGTGAGGCTCGGGGTACGGCACAGCTTGTCTGAAAGATGAGAATCCGACAAACCTACGACGAAACAGTCGCGAACAAGACGCTCTTCAAGAGCAGGTGACGGATAGTTACACTTGCGTACCATATTACGAAGGGCAGTGAAGAAACTGTCGACGGTTTCGCCTGGCTGTTGCGGCCGCTTGTGGAAATGAGAGCTCTCGTACACTTCGTTTACGGGGTGCACAAAGTAGCTTGTGAGCCGCCAGGTGACTTCTGCGTAAGACTTATACGCCTCTTCGTCGGACACGAGCGAGCTGAGGACGATGCTTGCCCACGGACCCATGCAGTAGAGAAGAGTCCTAACCCTTGTCTCATCTGGAGCGGTGTGCATGCCTGTGGCGAAGACGTAGTCCTCAAACTGCTGCAACCAAGGGGGCCACTCACCAGCATCGTCAAATCAGAACGGGGCCAGGCTCCGGAGACTGGCGGCAGCAAGGGCAGGAACTGGAGCGTCCTTAGTAGCCATATCGAGCGACAAGAACCAGGGATCCCACTTCTGACACCATGTAGTGGGCGGGTTTGAGCCGAGGCGGCCAAGGATACCGGCCAGAGCCCGAGGGCCGCCGAGTAAACACGCACACACCTCGTCCCAGCAGAAGTGAACCCCCTTTTATTCAGACAACACCCTTTTTACACCATAACCTAGAGGGCGCCCCATAATTCGAGTCCATACACTGAGCACTCGCGCCCTCTACAGATAGCACCCCAAGCGACCAGGGAAGGCCGCGTCGCGATGCACCGACGATGCAGAACGAATTAAACGAGGCGGCGGCGTTTTCGCTGAGACACAGGACGGAACAAAAGAAGCGACCATCGTCCCACTCTTAGTGCAACTGAGAGCCCAGCAGGTGGCCGGTGCAAGTGAAAGTGTGAGTGGTGTGTCGTGGTAGACGCTGCGTGAGCATGGTTAGCGGTAATCGGCGTAGACCATGCAGTATTGCCGTGAGTGTGGCAAAGGGCTGACACAGGAGACGCGTACTTTCGGGCAACCCGCCTGACTGCGTGATTAGTGTATGTTGAGTGAGGGGCTTTCAAAAAGAACCCCACCCCATATCGCGAGTGTATAAAAACTGTGTTTTACGTGGCGGAGAAGGAAGGAGGCGCGCGAGCCGTAGAGCGGCCGCCGCTGATCTGCTTGTCTGCCTTTGCCCTGTTTCTTGTCTCGTCTGGCTTTGCCCTTTTTATAAAATCTTCATATTCGGAAGTGGCCTCCCTGTTTGCAAAGTGTCGCCAGGCGGTGACGAAGAGACAGACAACTTCGTCTGACAGGAAACCTGGTGTTGGGGTTTGCTGGTGTGTTACTGCGGCAAAACACCACGCCACAACTTAACTACAAGTATGAGGCTTTAGGACAGGAAGAAAATGAGGACATAGAGACGATGAACAAAGGCATTACTAAGCTGATCACTGAAGCAGCAATCGAAGTAGGGGGGCAAACCACTGAGACAAGATGTAAATAAGCTCTCTGAATCTACCAAAAATTTAATCAAACAACGCCAACAGATGAGAATAACTAACTCAAGAGACAGGATAGAATTTGCCGAGCTGTCTAAGCTCATCAATAAGAGTCAGGGACATACGTAACCATAATGTGAAAGAAATAGAAGCAGCTGTGAAAAACGAAGTCAGCATCAAAACAACTAAAAGGAGGCTTTGCGCGGGAAAGAACATAATGCATGCAGTGAAAGATAAGCAGGGCAACACCGCTACTAACTTCAGTGTTATAACCAAAGTTCTGAACTATACAGCTCAAATACGATTCCCCCCCCCGTGATGGTAATAAATGTTGGTCAGGACACCGAAATCCCATGCGTCACTGAGGACGAGGTTAGAAAAGCAATTCAGGGCATGTCCCGCGGAAAAGCGGCTGGAGAAGACGGCATAACCACCGACTTGATCAATGACGGAGGAGACTTCCTAACTAGAAAGCTCTTGACACTATACACACAATGCCTCAAAACTTCAAATGTACCATTCAGCTAGAAAAACGTAAATATTCTATTATTACATAAGAAGGGAGATGTTAAAGACTTGAGGAAATACAGGCTGATCAGTCTACTCTCAGCACTTTACAAAATTTTCACGAAGGGTATCTCCAACAGAATAAGGGCCACACCTGAATTCAATGAACCAAGAAAACAAGCAGGGTTCAGGAAAGGATGCTCCAGCATAGACCACCTTCATGTGATGAATCAAGTAATCGAAAAGTCCACGGAATACAACAAACCCCTCTATATGCCTTTCATAGACTACGAAAAGGCTTTCGACTCGGTAGAGATACCAGCAGTTCTAGAGGCATTACGCCGACAAGGAATATGCGATAGCTACGTAAACATAATAGCCAACATCCATAAAGATTCTACAGCCACCCTGCTGCTCCATAAGAAAAGCAGAAAAATCCTAATACAGAAAGGTGTCAGACAAGGAGATACAATTCCTCCAATGCTGTTTACTGCATGTTTGGAAGAAATCTTCAAAAGGCTAGACTGGGACGAGACAGGGCTAAGGATTAAAGGCGAATATCTAAGTAACTTATGATTTGCAGACGACATCGTACTCTTTAGCAATGATGGCGACGAACTGCAAAAGATGATTGATGACTTAAGCCGAGAAAGCGCTAAGGTAGGATTAAGGATGAACATGCAGAAAACAAAGATAATGCTAAGTGGCACGGTCAAAAAAGCGTGGCTTCGCGACTGGAAACCAGACATTAGAAGTCGTAGAAGAATATCTGTATCTAGGACAGCTACTGACAGGAGAACCCGCCCATATAAAAGAAATCCACCGTAGAATAAACATGGGATGGCGCACGTACGGGAGACATTCCCAACTCATGAACGGAAACCTACCACTATCACTTAAGCGGAAACTATATAACTGCTGCATCTTGCCAGTACTGACATACGGGGCAGAAACTTGGAGAATTACGAAGAAGCTCGAGAGGAAGTTAAGAACGGCGCAGCGGGCGATGGAACGAAAAATGGTAGGCATTACATTAAGCGATAGAAAGAGAGCAGAGTGGGTCAGAGAACAGACGGGAGTCGCCGACATAATAACCGAAGTTAAGAAGAAAAAAATGGACATGGGCAGGCCACCGTGATGAGAAGGATAGATAACCGATGGACAGTTGGAACGACGGAATGGATACCAAGAGAGGGCAAGCGTAGCCGCGGACGACAGAGAGTAAGCTGGGGGGACGAAATCAAGAAATTCGCAGGCTTCAAATGGAATCAGCTCGCGCAGGACAGGCAAGAATGGAGAGGATTGGGAGAGGCCTTCGTCCTGCAGTGGACATAAGATGGGCTGATGATGACGATGATAGTAAGGTTTATACTAATTAAGGAATATCTTAATATGGCTAATTAGATGGCTCTAATTAACCTGCTACTGATTAGACTAAATTAGTGAATTACACCAAGTGTAATTAAGCAACAACTTACTGGTCTAACACTAATTAAGCCAGTTTTGGTTAAGGTAAGCCTAATTAAGACAAGTATAATCAGGTTAGGACTAATTGAGGCAAAACCAATTCAGCTAAGACTAAATAGTTTACCAAGTGAGAACTAGGAAGGACATGCAAGACCTAGCAAAATCACGTCAAACTTCAGATCTGCCAGCTTTGCTGTGTTAAGCCATGCGCGGCTTAGCGCAAGCCACGGGGCGCAAGCACTGCTAAATTTTTTTTGGTACTTTCGATAATATCTTTTTCTTCACAGTCATTGGACTGCAACAGTGCCATGTTCGTGAACATCTGTACTGAAGTTTTACGCAATTGGGAAGTTGTCTGGTTTCAGCTTGACACGTATTTAAGCGATTTGCCTCATGTCTTTCCCATACTGTGCAGCAGCATTATGCCAGTGAATGCATGTGCCTGTTTTATTTCATTTAATGAAAAAGCCTCAGAGTATGTCTGGAATAATGGGCCGATTGCATTAATTAGGGCAACAGCGCTAAATGGCATGGATAAGAACTACACGAAGGTATGTGGTAACAACTAAGTGATTTCAGTGGGATAAGACAGACTGAAGATAACAAAAAAAAAAAAACATTTGTTGTGACCAGACGAGCTGGCTTTCCCCCGGTGTTCATGGTCTCCTCAGTTCATAGAGCCACACACTCTAGCAGCCAGCCTAGCCCTGGCAAGGAAAAAAAAATACACCACCAAATTGTCTGACTACATGTCTACACCCAGGTGAAAATGTGCAGCTGGGAATCTAACTTGTTTCAACTGGAAGTAACTGGAATCAACTGGTCCCAGTTCAACGCCAATTGGTCCCATTTGGAAGCTAAATGGGAAGCAAGTGGTCCCAGTTACAGGTGAACTGGGCAGCAACTGTCCCGTTGCACACCAAGTAGTGCCGGCCAAATGATACCAGTTAGAAACAAAGTGAAGCGCAACTGGTTCCCGTTACACCCATCTCGACACCAAAAGGATCCACGACCAGTTCTACTAGAACCAGTTGTCTTGACGGCCGTTATTAGTTTTGTATGCGATTTGTTCGAAGCCAAAGGCCTATGTGAAGGCTGCTTGAGCATGTCAGCAATATGGTCGTCAATAACATGGCACTCCGAGGCCAACACTCGATAAGCGCATTGCCATAAGTAGGGGGGCATGCTTTTCTGTGTCGATCTGGTGCGACACGGTTGATGTGCAACCCAAACCAGAAATGTGGGTATCAACGGAAGTTCTGCAGGAGGGTGAGAAGCTGGCTTCGTTCTGAAGGCGATGTTTCATTGTCGATGGAGCGATGAAAAGCATTGAAGAGTTACTGATCAGCTGCAGGGTCATCACTTAATGTGCTGAGGTCCGTCAAAGTGGAAGCAGGCGGAACGCCAAAGATGTGAAGCGCCTCAACAGCGTAAACACAGCAGAGGCATTCACCATGAAATAATAGTAAAGGCCACGCCATTATGTTGTTGTCTATCAGCATCGGCGTGACGCCACCTCGAAGCGTAAGCAGGGCAAAGGGCAGGGGAGAGCATCTGCGGCTTATGAATGTTTTAGAGGGCATAAAAAGAATCACACCGTCAGGCATGGCAGTGCATGACACAGGCATGGTGGCAGGGCGATGTATATACAAGCAGCTTTTCACAAGGGGGCGAAGTTAGACATTGCCAACATTGTGAAGCGTAGAAAGCTTCAGCGCGGCAGCAATCAATAATGGCATTATTAGTTGCAAGGAAGTCCCAACCTAAGACGATATGATGGACATCATGGGAACACGAGGGAAGCATGACGAATTCGACAGTATACACAACTCCTTGAATGTCAACTCTAGCGGTACAGGCAGCAAGGGGGGTTATGTCTTGCGTGTTCGCCATTCAGAGAGACAGGTCACATAACGGCGTCATAACCTTAAGTAGCGACTTAGTTCAGCAGAAATTACAGAGATACAACAGCTCCTGTACTACAAGCGCAAAGACAATGGTTCCTTCAAGTGACACTTGGATCACATTGGCAGGAGAGGGACGGGGGCTTGTACTATGTAACATCGACGCAGTTCACGCCTCAGGAACTGTGGCCGTCAGTTTTTTGTTCCGCAGGTCTGGGATGGCGACGCATCGAAGAAAGTGAGCAACAAGGTGGCGATGGTGAGCATCATGTAAGTGCAGATGAGCGATCAGGATAGAATGAAGAGGGAGGATGACTGGAAGCACCAGTGAAAAGTGAGGAGGGAAAGATGGCGCCCGTCGAATGGTCGAGAAAGGAAGCATGCGGCGATGGCAAAGACGCGCCACATGACCAGCACCACAAAACGCCAAACATATCGATCAGTTGTCAGAGGTGCGCCGCTGGTTGATGTGCCCTCCGAGTCGTGGCTGGAAAGCTGGGCAATGCTGCCTGCCCGGCAGAGGTGGCGGGGAATAGGTCGGCGGTCCATGCATTGAGGTCGGGCAACTACGTGTGCGTACGTGAGAGGGGCAGTGACCGCTGATGGTTAATGGGCTGGAGGAATAGCTTGAGCGACTCGATCTTGGAAGAAATCGCAAAGTGTGGGCGTCAAAGACAGTTGTGGTTCTGGGATGCAAGGCAACAAAGCTGACAAGCTATCTCTGCACGAACCAACTCCTGGATTTTCAGTAGCAGTAGCCGATGCCAAGGCTGGAGAGAGAGTCATCAGGTGCAGAGGATCTGAAGACGTCTGCGCAACTCATCGTAGCTTTGGCAAAGTGCTAGGAGCCTTGGACAGAAACATTAGGAATGCATCATCCTAAATGCCCTTCATGACGTGCTTGATTTTTTTCTTCCTCTGACATGGGCACATTGACCCGTCAGCAAAGGTTTACAATGTCCCCAATATAGCTGGTTAAATTTTCTCCCGTCTGTTGGTATTGAGTACGCAGCTGCTGTTCGGCACTGAGCTTGCGTACTTCTGGCCAATCAAAAACTTGCGTGAAGCTCCTCTTGAAGTGGGACCACATAGTGAGTTCAGCTTCATGGTTTAGGAACCAGAGCTTCGCAACCTCCGAAAGATACGTGGCCCAACTTGCTATCGTCGACCCACTGATGGTGAGCACTTGCTCGCTCATATGTGGAGATCCAGTCTTCAACGTCCTTCTCATCCGTGCCGAAGAAGATAGGGGGATATCGCTGGTTCAAGGTACCGGTACATACCATGGTGTCGTCGTTGAAGGGGTGCCGCTTGTGTCGTCAGTGCGACTCCAAAGTTCCAGGTTTGGGGCAACCCAGCAACCCCTAGCACTTGCTAATAGGTTTATTAGCGGAGATGCAGGCAAAGGGGCAGAAGTCAGAAAATTGGTTGGCCCAACATAACAATCACAAGCTCATGCTGTTGTTGCACAGGCCACTCTTAACTACAGTATGTTTTGTGTCAGGACTATCTAGGTTGGACAAGGCTCTTGCCGCTGATCTTAGTTCCACAAAAGAGGTAAAATGTTTTCAATTTGTTGATGACTTCTTTTAGACTTTGATGGCAGCACATTTTGGCCTAGAGAGCACAAATGTACTCGATGTTACAAGGAAACTCCTACAGCCCTTGCAAGTCACCCATGAACTGCCCAGTGAAGGGAGCATACGCTTTTTTGATAGCAAGCGAACTTTTCAAGAAAACCATGTCTGCTGGACCTATGAACCCAGAGCAAACAAACCTCTCCTCCCTTTTTATTCGGCCCACTCGAAACTAGCAAAACGAACCATTGCCAACCTTTGCCTAAAAAACGCACTGGTAAAATCATGCCCTCACCTCCCAACTTTCTGCGAGCAAACTTCCTACCTGTCGGACGCAGCTTTTCCTAAGCACCTGGTTATATCTGTAGCCAAAAAACTTCTTAGGAACTCTCGGATCTACTGTACTCTCAGATTCTAATGATAGTGAAAAACAAAGAAAGAAATTTGTTGTAATTCCTTATATTCATAAGTTGTCACACAACTTAAAAGAAATCGCCCAGAGAGCAAATGTTCACGTGGCATTTTCAGCACCACAAAAGCTAGCTAAAGTGTGCACAATGACAAACCCAAACGCTACAGCAAGAAAAGCGTGCGAGAAACATGACACCTTTTATACGAAATGTGCTGAGGTCGTAGTCTGGCAGATACCTCTAACATGTAACCTTTTTTATACTGGACAAACCGGTCGTTGCATCAATGACCAGTTCCGTGAACATGCCAATAACATAAAAAAACAAGACGGGAGGCTGACTAGCACTCCATTGTGACAGGTGTGGTTATAAACCTGAGTTTTATTCGTGCATAATCTTAGCAAGAAGCAAGGATGAATTGATGTGCCTCATTATCGAGGCTCATAATATCACCAGTCACGGAGAGAGGTGTGTTAGTGCCGCTTCCATCATGCTATCCAACAAAGAACTGTCCTATCTCAGTAGCGCATAACATATGCGGTAATGTGTTCTTGTAAATTCTTTTTTTCCTCTTCTATCATGCGCAATGAAGTTGTGGCAATGTATAAAGTTCCGTCAATAAACTGTTGATAGTTGGCACTCTGTGTGTGTGACCGTGTTCTTTCCGTCTTATCCGCGTATTACATGCAACACTACTATTCACTCAAATATCTCGGCATAACCTCAAAGGGCCCCTAAACAACCCCGGGGTCCAAAATTTGTTTTAAAGATATAACTGCGCTCCTGTGCAATGTGAACATGTTGCCGCAAGAATTTTGCGAATAGGTGCAATAATAAAGAAGTTACACGGGTTTAAGTGGCCACTTGCGTCGGTTTCGTTCTCGGTCTGCCTCCCCACCCTTCTCTGCAGAGGAGAGGGTAGGCGCGGCGCGCCGTCGTGACTACACCCACTTTTGACATGTGACATGACGTGAGCAATTGACGTCATTGACGCTTGCGCTGCAGTACCGCTTGCTCCTGCCAGCGCTGCTCCAGGCGCTCACGCGGTGGGATGGCCACAGGATCTGACATAAACCTGGTTTCGACCAATCAGCAGGCTGCAACTATCCATAGTTGTTCGCGGTAGAACGTTACGACACCTAGGATGCGAGCGCGACTGGTCAGTCGCCGGAAAGAGGCGCGGGAATTGTTTTTTGAAATACGGCGTCTGTGTGGCGCGCAGCACTGTCATATTCGCAGAATGTGATCGCCGCAACCTTCTCTATGATTGAGTTAGCTTGTTTGGGCGGCTTTAAAAAAAGTAGGAGCCTGTTTAGTGGCCCTTTAACGTTGAACCTATCTAGGACTGCTGATATAACGAACATACAGAAAAACCTCCTGGTCCTTGGGATACTTATGCCAGAACCTGCGAAAGACACCGACTGATCTATGTGTGTCAGCCTATTTCATTTTTGTTTGCCCTCAGCTTGTTCGGTGTGGTCCCGTCATTTCACTTACCTAACCAACATGCCTGATCCTGTCCGAAACAGAGCAGCGTGATACATCTCGCAAAATTACTGCTATAATGCGAGCATTACAGAAGCTAAAAACAGTTTATCGATTCTCGCTTCGATTAGCCGTCACAACACTGCATGTTGCGCGTTTATAGCATTTTATATCCATTGTTTCATAATTATTGCCAGTACTCACGGATTGAAATGGGAAAAGTTAGGGCTAAGTAATGCATATACTTTTGTTTATACCCTCATCAATTTGTGTACCACTGTTGCAATATTCTCCTATATATATGCCTGCACGAAAAAAACACCACCTTTACATAACAAAACGTTTTCTTGGGCTAGTTGGTTCTTGAATTCTTCAAAATATTGCAGCGCAAAGGAACGCACGGACAGACAAAGAGCACAGGACCAGCGCTAACTTCCAACTGTGTTTATTGAAAAACGTACATACATATATACAAGTCACAAGGGTGGCATGCTTGAGATGCTTCGCGTGTGATCCATAATGATGCACTGCTTCGATGTATGACGGACTGTTCTCCAGTGTGCGTGCGTGTTATGCAGAGCCATTGTTGTACGCTATTGACAAGTGCGGATATTTTCGATTGTTTAAAAGAGAACGCCGTTCTCACCTTCCCATCAATCGCGCGCTTACTGTAATTGTTTGCAGGGAGCGCCGTTATCACTTCCTGTTACGCGCAACTCAGGCCGCGTTTATCTTGCATGTCACTTCGGGAACCGAAATCAAAGTAGACGAGAGAGACCGAGAGAAGACTGCCTTCATAACACCTGATGGCCTGTTTGACTTTAAGGTCATGCCCTTTGGTCTTTGCTCGGCACCTGCGACATTCCAACGGGTTATGCACACAGTACTGGCAGGCTTGAAGTGGCAGACTTGCCTCGTCTACTTGGACGACATAAAGTCGTATTTGCTTCCAGCTTCGACGAACACCTCCGGAGCCTTGAAGCTGTTCTTCGGTGCCACTTCGCATACGAAGAACTGTTTTTCCTTGGCCACGTTATCAGCAAGTCGGGAGTGCGCCATGATCCACAGAAAACAACTGCGATCACCGACTTTCCTCCGCCCACCGACAAGAAGGCGGCACGCAGATTTCTTGGCCTCTCCGCTTATTACAGGCGCTTCGTCAAGAACTTTTCGCGGATTGCCGAGCCGCTGACGAACCTCACGAAGGCCGACGTCAACTTCAAATGGAAAACGCCGCAAGTCGAGGCATTTCAAGAACAAAAGCGACGCCTGCAAATGCCGCCAATACTCGTGCACTTCGACAAAGTAGCCGACACCGAAATTCACACAGTCGCAAACAGCACAGGGCTCTGTACCGTGCTCGTGCAGAGGACCGACGGACTTGAAAGGGTTATCAGTTACGCTAGCCGGTCACTTTCACAGGTGGAAGCGAATTACTCCGCCACAGAGAAGGAATGCCTTGCCATCATCTGGGCTACGTCAAAGTTCTGCCCCTACCTGTACGGCAGGCCTTTCAAAGTCGTGAGTGACCACCACGCCTTGTGTTGGCTAGCTAACTTGAAAGATCCATCACGACGCCTCACACGATGTCTTAGACTGCAAGAATTTGACGCCACCGTCATCTACAAGAGCGGACGAAAGCACTCCGACGCCGACTGCTTGTCTCACGCCCCCGTCGATCCGCCGCCGCAGGGGGACCCAGGCGATGACTCTTTCTTATGACCCATAAGTACCGACGACTTCGCGGAACGCCAAAGAGCTGACCCAGAGCTCAAGAGCCTCATGGACTACCTGATAGGCAAGACCGCCACCGTACCCAATGTATTACGCCGACTACTGTCTTCGTTTTTCTTGCGGAACAACGTTCTCCTGAAGAACTTCTCGCCGCTCCGCGCGACCACCTCCTCGTGGTGTCTTCAACGTTACGTCCAGGGGTTCTGGAAGCTTTACACGACGACCCGACAGCCGGACACCTCGGTTTTTCTCGCACACTATCAAGAATACAAGACAAGTACTATTGGCCTCGCCTCACTGCCGACGTCACCCAATACGTAAAGACATGCAGAGATTGTCAGCGACGCAAGACGCCGACAACTAGGCCAGCCGGACTTCTGCAACCCATCGAACCACCTCGATGGCCGTTCCAGCAAATTGGCATGGACTTACTGGGGCCATTCTTGACGTCGACTTCCGGCAATAAATGGATCGTCGTAGCGACTGACTACCTCACCCGCTATGCCGAAACAAGGGCCTTGGGCCAAGGGCACTGCCGCCGAGGTCGCCAAGTTCTTCATTGAGAACATCGTCCTGCGTCACGGAGCCCCGGAGGTCCTCATCACCAACAGAGGTACGACCTTTACGGCTGACCTAACGCAGGCGGTCTTGAAGTACAGTCACACGAACCACCGCCTACCACCCGCAGACGAATGGCCTCATCGAGCGTATAAATAAGACCATCGCCGACATGCTGGCCATGTATGTCGACGTCGAACACAAGACATGGGACGCCGTACTTCCGTATGTGACCTTCACATACAACACGGCCGTGCAGGGAACGACGCAGCTTGCTCCATACAAGCTTGTCTACGGACGAAGCCCAACAACGACGCTTGACGCCATGGTACCAGTCGGCACCAACGAAAAAGACCTCGATGTTGCCAGCTACCTGGAGCGGGCCAAAGACGCTCGACAGCTAGTCCGCCTGCGTATCAAGACCCAGCAGACGGTCGACAGGCGCCACTAGAACCTTCGACAACACCACACCGAATACCAACCGGGCAACCTCGTCTGGGTCTGGACGCTCTTGCGCCGCTGCTTTGGACCCTACAAGGTAGTCCGACGTTGTGGTGAACTGGACTACGAGGTCGTGCCCGATGGCTTAATGTCATCCCACTCGTGGGATGACGTGGCATAACGCCTTGTGGGATAATTCAATTCAATTCACTGTTTATTCAGACAAAAACAGAGATTGCCTAAGTTGAAGGGACTAAAGGCAGATTACCTCTGCCTGACTAAGGTCCCTCCACCCATACATTTGCTCAGGTGAAGTGGAACAAAGATACAAATTTCATTCTTCTTTTGAATGAGGGGACACATAATTCAATTTCAAAAAGTATAACAGATGTCGAAACATACGTTTTAAAATAAATAATGCCACTCGTGGCCAAGGCGGCGTGTGTGGAACATACTTTCTTGCCAGGAGGCGTCATGTAGAACGTGAACTTAGATGAGATGGCTGCTGCCCAATAAGCCCTCGCATGCTACCTAAGGCACCAAGTCTGCCGCAACGAGGCCCAAGCTATGAAATAACGAAAGGGAAGGGGTCAAGGGCTCGTTCTTTATTTGTTAGAAACAACTTAATGAGCAAACAGACAATGAAGCCTAGGAAAGCATAGGGGAAGTTACTTGTGGTATTGTAATTGTGGAGAAAGTAGAAAGGAATTAAAGTGGACGAAAAGATAAACGTGCCTGCGGTGTGAACCGAACCCATGACCTTCGGCCTTGACCACGAGTGGCGCTGCCTAACACTCCCAGGATAATAAGTACATAAATACACAATAAAGTGGACGGGGGGATGTCCGCCTTCGTAGCTTAGTTGGTAGAGCATCGGACGCGACATCCGAAGGTCGTGGGTTCGGTTCCCACCGAGGGCAGGTTTGTCTTTTCGTCCACTTTAATTCCTTTCTACTTTCTCCACAATTACAATAGCACAAGTAACTTCCCCTATGCTTTCCTAGGCTTCATTGTCTGTTTGCTCATTAAGTTATATACGACCCTATGTTGCAAAGTTTCTGTTAGCAATTCTTATTGCTTTCTTTGGCCTTGTTGCCTTCCTCCAGCAGCGTCACATTTGTAATCTGATGGACAGGCGTGCAACAGCAAAGAAAGTCATGGAGCATTCTGGTTTAAGCAATGTTTACAGATATGATTTCATGCCACAATGTTTCAAGATATGATTTCCCTCTTAGTTTTCTGATTAACGCGAGTGTCATGCCCTTGCCTCTCTTGTGACTTGCATATATGTACGTACATTTTTCAATAAACACAGCTGGAAGTTAGCGCCGGTCCTGTGCTCTTTGTCTGTCCGTGTGTTCCTTTGCGCTACAATTTTTTCAAGAAACCACCTTTACAAACCACATTTACAGCTAGATTACGTGGTTACAGCAAGCAATTGCACATACCAATGTTCATTCCATGAGCACTGTAGATAGACCGAACCCATCACCAATAAATCTGCAAGTCTCTCCATTTATGCCACGTAGATCATCTTTCTTCCATGTGCGCAAATGGCCTTGAACTCGTCCACGTGCTTGTGGAACAACCTTCCTGATGACATAATAAACTATGCTCCCATTTCTTAAACCAACGATTGTTTACCTTGATATTGTTCTCACATCTTCTGCCGGGCATTGATAACGTTTCTACGGACAACATGCCTCAACGAAATGCTGTAAACTGCGTATAGTGTATACATCTATATATGTTTTTATGAGTGTGTGAGTGTGACTGCACGTACGTGTTGTGTTACATGTGATCATTGTGAATATCATAATCACCGCTAAACACCAGGAGTAGCAAGGCAGGCCATTAGCCAGGCTAACATCTCCGGAGTCATCAATAAAATATTCTGTCTCTCTCTCTCTGCTGGGGATTAATCTGAGTATTTATTTTGTAAACATTATTCCATTTTCTTAACGTTTCATAGCACGTGAGAACGTGGATTATGATGAAGTATTATTGTATTATTTGTATAATTTCTCAGCCTGTAGTACTTATGCAGTTAATTAGGCTGTGTGACTATTGATGATGTGCTGTTGTCATTAGTAGTTGACGTTTCCGTGTACCATTGCTTGTATTTGCTTGTTGTATGCCCCCTTACTCACGCCCCCTTCTAGGGCCTGTAAGGTATTTTAAAGAAACAACTAAATAAATATCTTCCGCTACCATTTGGCGTGCAACTCTGCGCGATCCCATATGTCAACGAAGGGTGCTTGTGATAGTGCACCAACACGCCACACTGTGCATTTTTCTTGAAAAAAATAGATGTTCGTGCTTTGGGCTAACATGACTTCCAACGTTACATCATACAGTCACCACAGCGCTGTCGACGTTCTTGGTTAGACCAGGCTATGCATATTCACACGCTTTGCACAGGAACCTCGATCCTACTCGCAACAGTGGGACTGAATGCCAAACATGGGCAATTTCCTCACTGACCACCTTGCACGAATGCATGGGAGATTTGCAGGAGTTTCCTCAATGAAACGAAAAGTTACCCTGATGGAACTCACTGTAGCAAAGGTTCTTAAGGTTATCTATCCATATGTCCCCTTTTCTGTCGATTCTTCAAGACCGTCACCTTAGGGTGCTACTGAAGCATACACATAGGCCATCAGGGCATTTTACCATCGAGGCTGCTTAAGCTAGTCATAACTTGTTAGGCGTGCCACTTTTAACAGCAAAGCTGTGCAAGCTAGTTGTGACTTGTCAGGCATCAAGCAATACCACATGGCACTGCGTTACATGATGTTGGCAGAAACATATCACATGACATTGCCTTGGCTGCTGACAGCGTGCTGCATCCATTTAAAATGCTTGGGAAAGGCCTTAATTTTACAGATGAACAGGCAGTAAACAATTGCCCACAATTTTTAGGGTGAATATTAGGTGTTTGGAAGGGCAGGTGTGCTGGATGTATTACCGAGAGGAGAAAAAAGAATTATTTGTTGCCATATGCGCCTGTACACTCAGAAACGATAAAGAACACTCGATAAAATGAGCTTTGACTAAGTCCTTTATCTACTTGGTCGAGACCAGCTTTGGATGGCAGACTGACAGACTGCAAAAAGCCAGTTTCCCAGGGGCCATTCTGTATGCTGTTGCAGAAGCACTGTTACAAAAACTAAAAGGAAAAAGAAAGAAAAACACCAAGGAATGGCAGGAGTGTTGTTACGCATGAACCGAAAAAGGTTGCCGATATGTTTGGCGTGCCCACTGTATCTTCTGCCCCAAGGAACCTGGGTGGGTTATGTGCGAGCAGTGGAAGAAAGCACAGTGCGATAATCGGCATATTTGTGCCATGGAGAGTGGTCTACAAGTGTGGGTCGCTGTTTGAGGAAAACAACCTGCACATCGTTAGAAAAAGGCACCGAGTGTGAGCCTCCAAGATAAAATCAGGATTTTGGGTCAAGACAGCTTTTGACATACTTGAGGCCTTTCACATCGCACAGGCAATCGTGTGGCAGCTCTGTTACATTGCGCGGAAAGGAGATTACCTTTACGGAGTCTTTCATATGAGCCTAACTTGAACTAGAAAATCACAAAAAATGACAATTGAGAAGGAAAATGGGAGGGGAAGGGAGTTTCCAATGAGAGGCATATGCATGGCTTTGCATATGATGGCCACTGCTGATAAGTCCATGTGACCGCATGAGTGTGTATATATACTTGAGTGCTGCTCCACTTAATGAACAATTGGTAGTCAGCTGCCTTCCTTACTGTTTTCCTGTGCTCATCTGTCTTCTTAGCTGGATTTTTTTTTTTTTTTTGTCGATACTCTACTGGAGAGATGGGAACAAAGTCGCTTAGTAGTAAGTGGATCTTCAAAAACTTCATCAAACTTTAGTAGTAGTTTAGGGTCAGAAACCACATAAAAAGTTTTGGCAAAGTTTGGCCAGATTTATGTATAGGCACTATTTTCATGTAAAGCAGCAACCAACAGAAACGGACAGCTGTGAGGTACTGAGTGGCCAATTCCACATATCTGCACAAAAGCTGCTTAGGATGGGTCATGGACTCTTTTTGCTATCAATGCTCTGTATGAGATTTAACACAGCCTGTTCATTTATTTCAGTGTCACTCATGTCAAAGTTAGGCGTGGATCTATCATCTCTAGTATAAATGGTAAATGAACTTTCTGTTTCAGTTAAAGGTTATTATAAGTTAGATTTGACACCGATACTTAATTTTCTACACGTTATGCCACAAGACAGATACACACCTTGACAATAACGCCTTTCTCTGCTCATAATAATGCTTTCAGATATTCATTTTTCCCAACAACAATCACACATTGGAACAAACTATAAATAACGAAGCTGTGTCACAACCATCCTTAAACCTTTTTGTTTCAAACCTTAAACCTGTTGTTTCATAAACTTGTTTCTAACAAATAAAGCGAGCCCCTGGCCCCCTTCCCTTTCGTTATTTCATAGCCTGGGCCTCGTTACGACAGACTTGGTGCCTTAGGTAGCATGCGAGGTCTTATTGGGCCACCTCGACATAAGATCACATTCTACATGACGCCTCCTGGCAGTAGGAGTGTGCTACACTTGCCGCCATGGCCAGGAGTGGCACTGCCTCTCCCAGGATTCCATATACATAAATACCTAATACTAAAGTGGATGGAGGGACGACCACCTTCGTAGCTCAGTTGGTAGAGCATCGGACGCGACATCCGAAGGTCGTGGGTTCGGGCCCCACCGAAGGCAGGTTTGTCTTTTCGTCCA
The DNA here is from genome assembly GCA_013339685.2 of Hyalomma asiaticum. NCBI lineage: Eukaryota > Metazoa > Arthropoda > Arachnida > Ixodida > Ixodidae > Hyalomma > Hyalomma asiaticum. The sequence goes on along the minus strand of CM023486.1, from coordinate 5,841,525 downwards.
CTTTAATTCCTTTCTGCTTACCCCAAAAATTACAATATCATAATTACAAATTGGAATAACTTCCCCTATGCTTTCCTAGGCTTCAATGTTTGTTGTTTCATTAACTTGTTTCTTAAACCCTTTTGCCACATACCTCGAGTGATGTTTTTGTTAAATTATCATGTTATGTTCTTATATATATATATATATATACTTTGCTTTCTTCTATGTAGCACCGTGTCAAGTTGCCAAAGTGCACACCTTCTTTGCCTGTATTTCTTCCTTTTCCATAATCAAAATAAGAGGCGTGCAGGACACGGACACAAGGAGAGCAGCGAACAACACGAACGCCGACTAACAACTGATGCACAGCACAGAGGCGAAAAAGAAAGAAAGCACACAGCTTATCTGCGCATGCTCGGAATGGTAGCGCCACCTGTCAATCGGTTACACGTGCCGGTCTTCGCGATAGACAACTCCTAAGGCTTTCTATCTCCTCTCTGTTTAAGCTAATCGACGGCTGACTCACGCATGCACTTCCACTAATACTGATATGCCAGGCCTCAACCAATGAACGCGTATCTTCGTTCTTATGCCTGTACAGGATCTCGGTTTTGTCTAACTCGGGCATGCAGCTACAGACCTGGCAGTGCAAGGATAGATTGGACGGCGTCCCACCTGATAGCGACCTTCTGTTTTCAATTAATCTTTGATTAATACAGCGCGCAGTTTGCCCTACATAAAAACGTCTTGTAATAATGCCGAATAGCACTTTTTCTGATAAAGCCTCAGCAGCTGTTGAAAAGAATTTTAGACCTGTGAAACTGAAACCTTCTGTAGTAAAACAATGAGCTGTCGATCTCCTGTTGAAACATAATCTAGATAAGGTAGCTTCCAGTGTTACAACGGCAAAACTGCTCCACTTTAGAATTATTTTTCTCGGCGAAAACCCATAAGCCAGAAATTCCGTTTCGCTCGATTGTATCAGAGTCAGGGACTTGGCAAGTTTGTGTAGCTAGCTATTTGCAGAAGTGCTTAACATCCTTAAGTTTTTCTGACCCCTTCCGTGTACGTAATTCTCAGGCTCTAGTTCAGTTGTTAACAGAGAAAAATCCTGGCCACTGCACAGCGTTTAGCATGGATGTAGAAGATTTGTATTACTCGTTGCCGCATGAAGGTTTACTAAATTGCGTGAAAGAATGTATTCAAGAACAAGGGCAGGAGTCCGGTTTCATAGATAGATGCGGAGTTTCCACAGGTACCTTTCTAGAAATTCTTTCCATGTACTTAACGTCAACATTAGTTGGATACAGGGAAGGCATGTTTGTGCAGAAATCAGGGATTTGTATAGGTTCAAAGGTAGCCCCTATTCTAAGTGATCTATACTTGAGCAAGTTTGACTGCCGTTTAAAAGAGGCCTTAGGGGACCGCATCATTAGGGTATTTCGGTATGCGGACGATTACTTGGTACTTTGTAGCAAGGATGATTTTGAATCCATCGTCACCTATGTAAGCGATCAATTTAAACTTAATGGAGATGGTCTAAGGTTTACGAAAGAACTACCGGAGAGAAACGTAATACAATTTTTAGATATCTCGTTGTCATTTGAGCAGAATCACGTGTGTTGGCAGTATTCCCCTAGAGCATCTAAGCCGTTGTTAAACTTTGACTCCAAGCATTCGAAAGTAGTAAAAAATGGAATAGCCTTGTCCTGTTTAAAGTCAGCCCTATCGAAGTCGTGCGTGCACCGTTTGACCATTAGCTTTAAGGTGGCGGTCCCACTCCGGCGGCGCGCTCCCCCCATTTTAGTCGTTTTTTGCGAACGCGCTGTGCTCTCTACGCTGGTTGTGCGCACGTGAGATTTAGAGCGTCAGAAAGCTTAACTTCTGCGCTTTCCTACCACACTTAGCATTGTTGCCTAGACTGAAGTGTTAAATAACCACAGTGAAAACAGTTGGAGCAAGAAACTGTGTTTTTGGCGTACAACCTTCCGCATTACTGAGTTTCCAGCAAAACTGCTCAGCATAGGGAAATGAAATTTTCTGTGCTTTTAAATTAAATGTCATTCTAGAATTCTATGAAGAGAAATTTCGTGTAAAGCAATCAGGAACTTCTATAGACTCCAATGAAAATGACCAAAACAATAGAAGTTTATAATCTAATAACGTTTGTCCTTTTCAACGTAGAACAACGGTATTTTGTAGTTTCCTAGGCCGTAGTCTACTTATCATTTGCGCGAAGTTGAGTTACGTTCTGATGAACACATCACGAGTTATCATTACTTCAATTTGGCAATTTTGAGCTCTACTTAGCCACGCATTACTGACGAATTGACAAAACTGTTTAGGTTGAAGCTCTGAAATTTTCAATAATCAAGCAGGAAGCCCTTCTCTCAAATCCTATGAAGAGAAAATTCTCTTTTTCTTATTAGGAAATCTAAACGGGCGTAGTGCATTTAGCTAATTTTTCTGCTGGCCAGGTCGGTACAAATTGGCATTTCTCGTCATGCACATGCTAAGTCACGACAATTTCTGCACTTTAGTGGAATCATACGGTGCCTTATGAAGACTTGTGCTCAGTATTTTTACCGAGGAGCGCCTCAAATTAAAGATTTTTGATAAAATATAGATCTCAAAATTGTTTTCTAGCAGTGGTGCCCTCTATGGAAAAAAATATCAACCTCTTGTGCGTGAGTTCTAACGTTTGTCAAAAGCGGTGCCACTAAACACTACAAAGTGGGTACGCTCTCCTTCCAGCGACCCTCATACAGTTTTACCCCCTTCTCGAGACCGGTTTCTGTGAGCGCGCGCGTCACGGCTTTCGGGTATTCGGAGAACCATTTCCAGCTTCCCTCCTCTGCTTCCCGCTGGGCGCGAGAAGGCACCCACTGTGTCCCCTTCTTCACATCTGGACAGTGCCGCAGCCCTCCGACCAAAACATCGCGAGGGGTGTACGTTTTTTTTTTTCTTTTTTTTTTTGTGTGAAACATACGTTCAAAAGGTGGGGAGATAAGGAAAGTTATTACTGGTGACCGCAGTGTCTGTCTAGCTCAAGCAGCTGACATGAAAGAAGGTGGAGTGGGAGTGAGAGAGGAAGGCACAGAGGAGAGCTATCTACATGTAACCAATAGAACACAATGCCTGCCACTTCTCCGTGGTCTGCGCTACTGAGTGACAAATTCTTTGGAAAGAAACTTCGGTAGAGACTCCGAAGTCCACGGTAACTGTCTTTCGTCTGAGGAAACCTGAACTGAAACACTTGCACGAGAAGGGGAGTGAAAGGAGGGAGCAGGAGGGAGAGGTCGCATTCAGTGGCATTCAGGGGAAGGGCGGCGGCTTCCTCTTGGTGTGGTGTGCCCCGCGACGAAACAGCCGACGATCTCGCAGCAAGTGCACACCTACCGTTACCTGTCGATGTCCCCTAGGCTTGAGCAGCGAAGACATTCGTGGCACCATTCAACGCCACATACAACAACGGCACCCAGACCCAGCATCGCAGGCGTGGAAAAGCTACCCGCTGTCACCTCGCGTAACATGTTGCACTGCCAACGGACGGGACTGCTGCGGTTGCGTGACGGGGGGTGCATGTGGACGCAATCGCGCACAAACAAACCCGTCAATTTCAGGTCTGCATATGCGCTCCCTATACACCATCGAACCTACCTTTACACACGCAAGTGCCTTGGATGCGGAGCGACCTCGACGTTATTTCATGTAACGCTGGAATTTGAGCTTCAGGCTATTGTTCCATTTCCTCGATCTAAATCCTTCGACGCTGTGCTGCGTGACGTGAAGCCCAGGTGGCCAGCGAAGCCTGATCCGCGTGACACATAGCGTTGCAGGTGCTTTTGGCGCTACAGGTATATATAAAGTGAGGGCCCCACCCTATATTCATTCAATGGCCTGAACAAAATCTCTCCCTCTCTCCTTGGCATAACAGTGCAAGTGTGCAGTGACGGGTGACAAGCTATCTTGAAGAGGGTGCTTCAAAAACGAACTGCGAGATGTGGCGTGCATAAGCTAATAGCACACCTACCTCACGACCATATGTCCCTGCCCCCTACTCTTCCGTAGTCACCGCTCAATGCTCTCAGTAACCGCGCAAGCGATTTTGAAGTGCACGCAAAACTTGCCTTCGCCTTCCCCGTTTTTCCAGATTCGTACGACGATATCTGGAAAGTTACTTTCTCCATACGGTGAAGCGTGATAAGTTCGGCAAGGTAGTGTGTCTCCTATAGGCCTCCCTAAGCTGGGACAGAGGGCGCTGCGGCGCGCCTCAGAAAAGCGCCGTTTCGGCAGCTGGTACGATTTGCGGTCGCTTCGCCCTCTGCTCTCGCCCTTGCCGCCTGTGAGTGCGCCCGCTTTTTGCGCGTGCTAGCACGTTCTTAGGCCGCCCAAGGCGCCTCTCAGAACTCGCACGCGCTCAGTGGCTGCATATGCTGCATCATGTGTCCATTGTATGGCAACTCCAGGAAATTTTGTGGCACTGAAAAACATTTTCGGGCTTCCAATCTCAACATATACCACACTTTAAATACTGCAATTACGGGACCTAGTAGGTCGTTGAAGACGATGCTGTGTTCGTGGCTGCCAAGCGCGTGTGGATGACTACATTACTGACGTGAAACTAGAGAGGAGTTTTCAGTTTCTGTAATTATACGGCCGATAAAACGCATCGTGAAGTGGCGTGTGCTCGGAGCTGTAGGCGCAAGAAATTGCAATTTCGTGTACATTCGCTCGAAATTCGATCGGTTGCAGGCCACAACAGACTTCAAATTTATTATATGATTAGTGTGAACCGTTCATATTTACGTCTACCTTGTTCAGTCGCTGGCAGCACTACAATACGCAATGCTGACAGCCGTGTACAAGCTCTGCCTCGAAAGATAGCGACATCTCATCGTCACATCATGCTGGTTTCATCTTTTTGAAGCTGATTTTGTCTGCATTACAATGCGGCACGATAATCTCTAGTGCCCACCGTGACCACGCATGTTTCCTGCAGTGTAAGCAATTATTTCAGACCGTGTGCGCTTACAGTAATGGCGCTCTGTTTGTTTTAAAAGCCCAATTCATCAACACTATAGAATGCACCCTTCGAAAGCCTAATTCGTCAACACTATAAAATGCGCCCTTCGATTGTGTGAGTTTCCCGTTATAATATAATTTTCGATGATAAAAACAGCATCAGACTTCGCAATATCTTTGCTGTTTTTATCGCTACCTTGCTTCTCTCTACACATACTTGGCCTACCTAGCCAAAGCGGCAGCTACATACGGGCGCTTCCATGGCCAGCGTTAACACGCTCACTATGAACATCCAGCTATTCAGGTTTTGTACTGAACAGCGACTAAAAACTCATATCCACCAATTAATCAAGTAAAACTGCCGAAGAGCGGATACTCGGGCCAGTTGGTATGCATTCATGGTGATAAGTGCGCAAACACAGCACCTCTCTGTCTCCCTGTCTGTCCTGGTGCTGTGTTTGCGCACTTATCGCCATGAAGTAAAACTGCACCAGTACTCACGGTGTCGAATAACTGTGATGTACGGGGCCAACGTGTACCACTGCTGTCGTATTAAAAATGGTAAGTGACCTAGCAAGCGCACACTCTTGGACATGTAAAACGAATATGCTTGCTGCATGCACTTTCGCTTGACATACCCAGTTCTGTTAAAATAAGATTGGCCATCACGCTTCTCCGTGTTAACTACTGAGGATATGTTGCAAAAAGTGACACCAAGATACCACGCGTGCAAGCATCGCATCATTTTGCGGTTTCCCGTGTTGGCCGTCTCTGCCAGGGAACCGGTACCTGATTTTCACGGGCAGTTCTCGGCTATTCATTTTTCTAAACCGCTGTGACAGCGCACAAAACATCTGTACTGTGTACCTCCTTTCGGTACTGACAAAAAAAAAAAAAACTGCAGCGGCCGGGCGGGAAACGCGAGATAAGAGCCTCCCGAAACACGTTTCTCCGCTCGTGCAATGCGAGTGCGACCGTCGGAGCGACCGGTAGTTCCACCTCTCTCCGCTTCACTGCCGGACGGCGCTGCGCAAACTTGAGGTTGGGCTCCCTATTGTACGCGACTTCGGTTCAACAATACGATTAGAAAAAGAAAAGCAGTGAGCAAGCTCTGTTTAGCGGGAAGTGCGGATGACTGGGTGACCAGTATAGCACTCCAAGCATTTCTCAAATGTTGCGTGTTTCGACATCCACTGAGGCTTTGAGACACGTGATAAGGTATACTCTCGTTGAGATATATGGTATTTTATCTCCGTTGTCATCATACTCGCGTGGTGGTCGTGGTGGTCTCACCTCCACATTTTCCACCCGCTTTTTCGTGTAACCACCGCGCCTTCGAAAATCGATCGAGCAGATTTTCCCGTCATTTCCTTTCGCGAAGTCTCAGAACACAAAAAAAAAAAAAAAAAGGTTGCAGTGACGCTTCATTCAGCAAACACGGGATTGTTCCAAAATATTCGGGCCCAAAGCCTCCCTTGTGTGCTGCGAGCAGGATGTTATAAATTTGTGGTCTTTGTGCGAACGTCTCGCGGTTCCTTCGAGACCAAGAGATTCCCAAGGAAAGTTTGGGCAGTCAGTCTTTGCTCACGTGAATTAATTTACGCGCATACATTACGCGCAAGCGTTTGAGTGATACCCCCCTGTTGTACACCGCTTTGACTGTAAATGTGGCGGTTCCCTCAAGGGCAAGACTCCCGATGAACGTGCAGGGCGGCATGACAGTTCCTTTAGCAACGCGGATGACAAGTACCTCTACTTCCCCGAGACACCCGACTATTCGCCTTACCTCCCGTTTCTAAACTCGGGACGCATACTTATGCTAAATTCAATACAAGCAAATGCATCACACAGCCACCGCTACGAACATTTACGTCAAAAAACGCAACTGCAAGTTACGCCTTGATATAAATGAATAAATGAATGACATAAATGAATCCGTCTCAAGTTTCTGCTTCGCAGCCGGAGAGAGACAGCAACCGAAAGTTAGAGCAACATATGGTTAGCAGCATACGAAGCCGCCTTTGTGTAGCTTGCCGTTGAGAAGATCGCGATTGACTGTTTCCACGAGACTTCCTATACTTGTCAGGATTCGCAGAAAGTCAACGCGAGGGACCATTCCCACGCGACGCGCTCCGCTTGAAAGTGCAGTCCGCCAGCATGTTTTTTTTTGTCTGTATTTTATATACATGCTGTATTCTTGTTTCCAAACGAAGGAGGCAGGAACCCCGTCAAGCTGCTGCTGTGCAGCTTTTTGTTCCTTGCCCTTGCATTTTCTTAGCTTTTTTTTTCTGTAAAAAAAAGGAAAATGCGAAATAAACTTGAAACTGGAGTCCGTAACATATCGGTTGTGCGATAAGTGTTCGCCAAATACTATCTCGTGCGACTGACCGCAACTCCGGTGAAAGGGTACCCCCCGGCACTGGGAATGGAACCCAAATTTGGAGCCACCTATGCAGTGATCCCAACCGCCCCCTCCCCTCTCCCATCCTCTTTTCTCCGCAGAACGCTTCATAACTTTGTCTTGGCGTTCTTCGCTCCTTTTCGGACTGGGCCCGCGTGGAAGGTCGAACGTTCAGCGGCTTTCGCTCCCTTCACAAAGGAGGCTCACTCGTCTGTTTGACCGACAAGCAAAAAAGGAAAAACGCACAGTGGGAAGAGGCGGACACGTGCACACAATTTACTTCCTTGCAACGTGAGAATCGAAGTAAAGCGAAGCAGTCAGCGTGCGAAGAGAACCTATGCCGCATTAGATTGGGCTTGAGCCAAATGTTACGAGGCAGATCCATGATTGTGTGCAGATTGAATAGTGCGCATAACATGGACTTACCAGGCGCGTCCGCTACACTTTGATACCATAGCCAAACGTGAGCGTTCGAATGCATGAAAGCACGCCGCGTGGACTCGGCGTCGCCGAGCATTGTCTAGTGGCGGCGATATGATATAGTTGCCCGTGATGTTCAAGGCAGCGCAACGGCGCAGATAGCAATCAATCAGAATGGTTTTAATTTCGTATCGCTGTAACAAAGACACCTCGGCACAGGGCGCTGAGCCTATGATGCCACCGCACGATTCCTCCCAGGTACGCCCGCCTCTGCCAAGAGTAGCGAGACATTTAGCCCCGCTCAAAAGGCACGAAAGAGATAGGCTACGATTAGTATGGGGCACAAAATTGTTACCATTTGAATAAAATGATGTCGCAGCGAGGTGCTTTTGTTTGGGAATTTGTTTCGTTCGTCTGACAAAAGTTCTGTTCTGGTCATGCTGCGGGGGGAGGGGGGGGAGACAACGGCTCTAACGCTACTTGTGTGCATAAAAAATATTACAGACAAAAAAAATCTTCCTTGTAAGCGAACTACTGAGATCGAGCTAAATGCTTCGTGTCATGGGACCGAGCATGAACTCAGAAGCAGGACGTCGTCGAGTGTACACTCCGAAATGTGAGAAACTCCGTTTCAGTAAAACGAACTTCATCGGCGAGAATACCCCCTCCACGCTGACCAACAAGATAAGGAAGACTTGCGCTGAAACGTACACATTGGGCAGCCGCTCTATTAGATCTCAAACTTTCGGTGCAGTTCAACCTTCTTGAAAGCCGCAGCTATGTCAAGCTATTCAAGCATGCATTACAAGGAGAGTGAGCAAGCCTTGCTCCCTTGTCGAATGCGAATGAGCGCCAGCCTCAGTTCCCTTTCTCTTGTGATACGTTGAGATTGTGATTCTTTTGCTGAGCTTGCAGGCTCAGAACACTGTCTCGCAAATGAGCGTTTTATTTCATGGGGTAGGTCAGTTCTTACAATGCTTTTCTGAAAGCCAGTAGAATTATTTAAACACTTGAGCGCGATTTGTTCTGCTGTGTCCCATTTGGGCTATAGCTGCAAACTTCGGCAACGGAAAGTTGTACCATCTTAGAAAACGAAACGGTAAACACATGTACATACGCAAGCAGCTGCCCCAGATGTAGCTTGACTTCTGATACGTTAGTGCACGGTGCGGCGTGCCTCACAACAGCTTCTCTTTAGTGTAACGCGCTCAAAGATCCCTTGTACGCCACCTGAGAAAGGCGCTAATGCTGGAGTTGTCTGTCGTCGTTTGTTTCAAAGTGACTTGCCCCCTGATGTATAATTGCTGGAGTTTTACGCGCCAAAACCACGATATGATTATGATGCACGCCGTAATAAAGGACTCCTGAAACTTTGACTACCTGGGGTTCTTTGCCGTCGGCACCGATGTCGCACAGTACATGGGCCTCTGTCATATTTGCCTCCTTCGTAAACGCGACCACCGCGACTTGAATCAAGCCCACGTCCTTCTGCTTATAGCAGCCGAGCACCACCACTGTATATATACCGCCGCGGCGGCCGCCCCTCGACACTGAAAGCAGATAATTATTCCGCGTTTACTCCAAATTTTCTTTTCTTCTTTTTCGTTTTCTTTTCTACACAGTCACACTGATAGAATGTGTGATTTCAGCAAAGCAGGATGTAGTAACAAGTCACTGAAGAGATCGGGACATTTCGCAGGCGCGAAGCCGGCCGTCTCGGGAGCTGGTCCATTCCCTTCCAGATTTGTTTTTGGCATCAAGGGCGCTGATAAACGGATTGTATTTACTCGCGCGAGACAATGACGAAAATAAGCGCTTTCTGATGCCTCTTTGGTGGGTTCTCGAGAATAATAACTCTGCACACCTATAATCGAATACGAATCGAATGCTGCCACATACAAACCGAATCAAACAATAACTACTCGATTCCGGAACGGAACAGGACATTATTCGATTCCGTGTTTCTGCTACTAGTATTTAATTTTCGGAACACTTATCTCGACAGCACACCTGTAACCTGCGAATTTACAGAAGTTGTTAGTGATATATATAGTTTTACGACTACGGGTATGATTGGACACACGCCCGAACAACTGGACATCTGCAATCGGATGTTGGGAAGAGTCTAAGCACATGCAGCAAGAAAATTTTATGTGCGCACGTGTGCATATTCATGACATTACTGAGTGATAGTTCAGTCATAACGCCTTCTTTTTTGCTTCTGCGTTTATCTGCAGGGAATATAGTGATACGCAAGCGGTATTTATTTGTTTGCACTATGCTTGCTTCACGTTCTGCGAATTACGCAATACAGTAGCTTAGGCGGTGGGTGCTGATGAAACGCTGGACGGATACCTCGCATACTTGAACACAAGAAAGGGCATCATACAGGCACCGATACGAAGACTCGTGTCGAAGAACGCAACGATAAAAGCTGCGCCTTTTTCTTATAGGTTGTAGAAATGAATATCTCAAGTTTCCTCTTCCCGTAGGACAGGGACAACGCCCGTTTGTTAGGCTTTGTAATTCGCATGCTTACGGTACCCTTTTCAAAAAAAAAAAAAAAATCATTGTTGTTCACGCAGTCAAGTGTCATGCCTTACAGGCTTACTGTCGACACTGCAGAGGGAGGTGGCTGCAGGTGAAATAAAAGAAGAGACCGCCCGCGCAGACATGGAGGGGAGCATAGCTATCGCTCGTGAGCAGGGACAGTCGCGGCAGTCGCCCTCAGACCTGAATGAAAAAAAGACACATTTCAAAAACCGAAGAGAGAAAAAAGAAAGAAAAAGACGGACTAAGCACACGCATGCACAGACATACACACCGCTCCGAGAGTGGGACTAACGACAGCAATTACTTGCTCACTGGGGGAGCACGAAGGAGAGAATACAGGAAGCCAGAGGAAAGGCCACAACATTGTAGTGTGTCCACCCTTAGACCCCCAGTCCCACCCCCCTCTTTTTGTGATCTATTCTTCGCTTCTTCGCGTACTGTCCCCGGCTAGTATGAACGTTCGTAGAAGCGCGTCTCCTCCTCACCCAGAGCCGGCCGGAGTTTCTTTTTCTCCGTTCTCCGCTACCCTGACCGAGTGGCGTAGCCTAGCGGGAAAATTTTAACTACGACTGTCATGGTGGCAGTGAGACCGTCACCTTAATGCACCGGTCGGGCGCCTCATAGATGCAGGTTACCCTAGACTAGCCATAGCCACAGTAGCTGAGCGTCTTAAGAAGTCGATTTCGACCGGAACAAAAGCTGTAGCAGAGAGTAACATTAACAAGAAAAAGGTGGTGAGTATTCCGTATATCCACGCAGTTTCGCACACGCTTAAGAAAGTGGGAAGTAAATATGGGCTTAATGTTGTGTTTACGGCTCCCAATAAGTTAGGACGGGTTTGTGCTGCCGTGCATAGAAGAAATGAGCAGATGGAAGGTAAGAAGCGAACGGATATCTGTCCGGTTAAGCACTTAGCCAAAAACAATTTCACCGACTGTCGCATGGGTGTGGTTTATAAGATTCCTTTTAGCTGCGGACGTTTTTATGTAGGGCAAACTGCACGTTGTATTAATCAAAGATTAATTGAACACAGAAGGTCGCTATCAGGTGGGACGCCGTCTAATCTATCCTTGCACTGCCAGGTCTGTAGCTGCATGCCCGAGTTAGACAAAACCGAGATCCTGTACAGGCATAAGAACGAAGATACGCGTTTATTGGTTGAGGCCTGGTATATCAGTATTAGTGGAAGTGCATGCGTGAGTCAGCCGTCGATTAGCTTAAACAGAGAGGAGATAGAATGCCTTAGGAGTTGTCTATCGCGAAGACTGGCACGTGTAACCGATTGACAGGTGGCGCTACCATTCCGAGCATGCGCAGATAAGCTGTGTGTCTTCTTTCTTTTTCGCCTCTGTGCTGTGCATCAGTTGTTAGTCGGCGTTCGTGGTGTTCACTGCTCTCCTTGTGTCCGTGTCCTGCACGCCTCTTCTTTTGATTATGGACTGTTACCAACTCGCTCAACTTTCTGTCCTTTTGTTCTTCCTTTTTATGTATAACAACATGTAAAGCACATCACATGTATCCCCACTCTGCTAAAACCCCATCGGGTTGCAGTATTCATAAATAAATAATAATAAATAAATAGTAAATAATGTGGTCAGAGACTGAGCTCTAGAGCAAGGGGGGCTGACATATTTCCAGAATTTACTGGAAGCACGTTCGAGGAATGATACCAAGGTAGAGTTATAAAAGTTGCTTCAATTCCTGGCTCATATCCAGCCCATCCTAGAAACATGATGGGCTGGAGCGCATTTGGAAGGCATTACGAAATCATGATTGGAATCTTGCTGTCATTAAAGCGAAAAGTATTCAATCACTACATTCTCCAGTACTAACGTACGGTGCAGAAACGTGGAGGATGACGAAAAAACTAGAGATGAAACTAAGGAGCATGCAACGTGCAATGGAAAGAAAAATGATAGGGGCACTGGTAAGTGATAAAAAAACAAGTGGTATGGATCAGAGAACAGACAGGAGTAGCTGATATTATTATATCAATTAAAGGAAAGAAGTGGACCTGGGCAGGACATGTCATGAGGAGAAAAGATAACAGATGGACAGTAAGAGCGACGGAATGGATACCAAGAGATGGAAAACGCAACAGAGGTAGGCAAAATGTTAGATGGAACGATGAAAAGTTTGCGGGCATAAAGTGGAACCAACTCGCTCAGGATAGGGTGGATTGGAAATCGTTGGGAGAGGCCTTTGTCCTGCAGTGGACCTAAAATAGGCTGATGATGTTATGGTATGTGGGCTACCAGACCTTCGCTTTAATCTTCTTTTTACATTTTCTATTTTGGGAAACTGCTCTGAGAGTGAAGCTCAACCACACATAATTTTTTGCACTTTTGTGAGAGATTGTAGTTGAGGCACAGCTGGCATGGAATGGCAAATATGCACTGTTTTGTTGTGTCGACTGGGTTGATTTAGAGCAACAAAAGGATCATTTCCCAGTGCATTTCCCTCTGCAATTCAAGTCATCAGAGTGGCCACCCGTATGGCCTCTATGAGCGACAGGCCCTCCATTCAAAAACAGACCCACATGGTCTAACTATTTTGTTACTCTCTAGCTTTCATTAAATCCACTTCATTTCATTTATTGTACCCTCAATCGCAGAAGGCTTTACAGAGGGGAGTGGAGTAGTAAAACAACAAAACAAGAATGATCAAGAACACAACACCGAAAATAAAATTTACAATAGAAGGATGCATTCTTAGGCTTGTACAAATGAACTTGAATGAAAACAAGTACAGCGCGTACACGAAAAAGTAAAATATACATTTCACACACCACCAATTAATTTTTTAAAGCCAAACAAAATAAGTTACGGTCTGAAAGGGAAACAATATCTGAGGGAAGGTGGTTCCAATCAGATGTTTGTGGAATGAAGGAATGATAAAATGTGTTAGTGTGGCATGTGTACCTCGTGTTGACGGCCTAAGTGATAAGATGGCATGGTCATAAACTTGGCTTCAAAATGGCATGATGGAATATCTGATGAAAAAACAGCATACCATCGGTGGTGGTAAACTAACCACCAGCTAAGCCTTTGTACGGCATAACTCATGTCTGAGACCTCGAATCGATATGCATAGAAAGCCTCTTCATTTTAGGCCATCGGAAGCAAGTGAACACTGATAACTTTTATGTAACAACACACTTCTCAAGTGGGCAACGATGACAGTGCGGACCAGATGGCAGACAGAGTGGCATCAGCACTGACATAATCAGGCTCCATCTTCAACTGGACAGTGAATCTGATCACAGCAGCAGCTCGATCAATACTATACAGCTACTGTTGTGGAGCCGTACATCATACATACTCCTGAAATGCTACTCATGTGCCCTTTATTTCACGTATAGACATGAATGCTATCACAACAAAGTGGCATGCACCAAATAACAGGCCTGCAAAGCAAAATGGACTGCATGTGTCCACTTCTCTTCCACTGTGTTTTGCATATGCCTGCTCGTTGCATCCTTACCAACTCGCTCAGCTTTCTGCGGTGCCAGATGCAAACTTGGGGATACCTGGCCGTAGGAGCAGCCGTGATCACCAGCCAGCCATTTTGACGCTTCAAAGGTGCCCTTGTAATCTTAAAACACACTTGATTTGCCTGTTATTGGTAGTGGGACATTTCTGTTTGCTTGTGCAACTACCATTAGAAGCCAGACGGTACTACCATCAGTTTCAAAATTCGTCCACGTTGGTTCTATCTTTGACTAGCCACTTTCAATACAGATATTTCTTCTACTGATGCCCACCAGCTTACGTCTGGGCTGTGCACTTGTATGTGCGTACAGGCGCTCCTAAACGAAGTGGGAGCCAGAATCGCCAAAACTGCGTGCACTCTACCAGCCGATGCGCTGCAAATCGCAAGGGCACATCTGGTTCACCCATATGCTCACCTTATCGATGGCTCAAGCGAAGCCGCGCTGCTACCATAACTGCTCAGCAGAGGCGCTTTCAATGCTTTATGCCAGCACTGGGAGCAAAAGTTAATGAATTCAGTGGTGTGCTATTTCCGCTTCGTCAGGAATGCAACCATTTTCAATCTGCATGAAGGGCACGCATTTGGGCTGGTTGGTTCATGATTGCAAGAAGACGAAACAGCGTTAGTTTGGTGTTTACAGCCTGTAACAAGCTAGGTAACATGTGTTGACAGGTCAACACATGTTGACCTGTCAACACATGTTACCATATATGGTAACACACATATATACATATAACAACACATATATACCATATATGGGAAGTCACTGTGTCAGCACCCCTTCTATACTTCTGTCAGAAAAAGAGATTGCATACCTGCGTCTGCGCTGATCCTGTACGGTAGTGACGTCACGGCTTGGTATATATGGAGTGCAAATGTTTCACAATAAAGTTGTTGGAAGTTAGCGCTGTGTGTGTCCACTCGTCCTTGTCCGTTTGCGCTTCAAGTGTCTGATGTGAACCAACAAGCCCAACTTCATACGCTTCAATACATCTTTATTGAGCAAAAAATGCGTTTTCTATATTATGCCTGCAAAGAAATTTTTCTCACGAAATTTGGTTCTATCTCTACGTCCCACTCCACCCTGATTTGCACAAGACAGCCTCATCAACATCAGCTACACGTGGTTGTAGGAAGCGTCCGTGCTGTGGTGCCGAGTGTCGGCGCATTGTTCCCGTTACGTTCATCTGTACTGCAGCTATCCATTGTAAAATTAATGCGCCTTGTGGCCGTGGTTATTCACTGTTGTGTTCGAGTTGACAACCATTTGGAAGTTGCGGATAACAATCAAGAACGTTAACCCTAACGACTTTTCGGCGGTATGTTTGGTGAGGTGGACGAACTCGACCGGCACATATGCCCCCGCTGTTCCAGAATTTTGCAAGTCAAAGGTAAGCTTGCCCATTTTCAGAGCTTGATTGCGTTTGATTCGTACTAGACTGTTGTTAATGCTGCCTTATTGACTCTTTCTCAGGCTGCTACGTCAGAGACGACTGCGGGTTGTGGCAAGACGAGTGACCTAGCTGACGAATAATTACCGTGCACTATGTGTTTCAAAATAAAGTAGCTTTTCTGTTTTTCACTTAATGCATTTTTGTCAAATGTACTTACTGGCCTAATAAGCTACTATTGCATGAAGCGGCAAATTTGTTGGTTATAGAACACTACTTGAAAGAGCAAGAAGTAACATGCATGATCACATGAAAGAGCATTAAGCAGCAGGCTCAAAAACTGTTGGTTGTCTTCCTGTAGGGTCAAATGATGCACATGGCGTTGAAACAAGATTGTCCGAAATGTGTATACATGCAGCTAGCGCTGCACAAGTCTACCCAGCTAGAGAAAGATGAACAGCACAGGAAAGAGCATATTTTGCATCACATACATCATGCTTCATTATATGCACTCGTGCAGCAGTGTTCACATTTGGGACAATCTGGTTGCAATGCCAAGTGGACCATTTGGCCCTACTGGAATACGACCAATTGAGAATGGGCAACTGCACCAGAACCAATTGACCCAACTACCAATTGGTGCAATTGGCCCGATGGTATTTACAAATGGGACCAATTGGTTCCAATTGTTTTTGTTTGTTTTTTTTTTCTCACTTGGCTGCCGAGCAGTTATGGTGGCAGCGCGGCTTCGCTCGAGCCGTCGATAAGGCGAGCATCATAATACCCGTATGCCTTGTGATTTGCAGCGCATCTGCTGGCATGCTGTTCGGCCGATATATTGGCCACCGCTCGCGCGTGCTCCGTCTTACTTTGGGGCTCCCGTCCAGGTAAACAATGTTACAAGAAATTACAGTGAATGTCAAGATAATGCAACCTTCTCCAATAGGCCGGCTTTCTTTAGGAGTATCCCAGACAGCTTGAGAAACGCAGACAGTACTGCGCGGTTTCAAAACGACGTTTTCGACAGTGGGTAGCGTAAGAAGACCCTGCAACGCGTCGTAAAATGCCACACACACGCTGTACGACGCGCATGGCCGCTTCGAAACCGGCGCCGAAAGTGGAACGGATTTGAAGAAAGCGCGCACTCCTATCCGCTTCTTCGAACGGCATTTGAATATACGTCCTGAACCTTCGATTCAGACGCACACACAATCAACCGACCCCCAGCAATCGGAACACATGCGACGCGCGGCCGAGCGGGCACTGTGGAATGCCGTTTTCCCGCGGACAGCTAATAGGGCGTCGCCTGCAACGACGACACTCACCTGAAGAAGAATGCCCGCGAAATGGCCATGTTGTGTATGTGCAACAGATTTGTTCGGTTCGGGAAGACCGGATCAATGTTGAGCCTCTGGATGTTAGGCACATGAGTGACGGTTTCGTTGGGCAAGAAGAGCTCGTTGACGTCGACCACACGGCAGTTGTCGCCGCGGACTTTGTCGATCCGCGTCCGGATGTCGTCGAAGTTGTCGCGCACGTGCCAATTGAACTGCGCTAATACACAGCAGGCCAACACAGCGTTGACGATCACTGTGCCACGCACGAGTGCCATGGCCTTTTCGCTCCCAAGTTCCGGCACCTTTCCCGGGCGCGGCTCTCACGATGATGCCGTAGGTCTGGGCGCGGACATATTTTCTGGAAGCGTTCGGAGAGGAGGTGTTGCGTCGGTCCTCCTCGATCCCCTCGCTCGTTTGTTGTATTTCATGGGTGCACTGCGCTTGCAGTTACAGCGGTTGGTACTCTATCGTTCAAGTGCGCGCGTCACGTTTTGTTCACGACGTTTTGCTTCTCGCACGCCGCAGTTCAAACTGTGCTCGTGGTTCAAATGCGCCCCACTGGCCCCACAGAACACTTATTGCGCCCCATAAACTAGAGCCAGAGAACACCTATCTAGAGCCTGCTAGAGCAATTATGGGAAGCACAGGCTTCGGATTGGTTCGCGTCGGCTTGCGAACTGGGCACAAGCCATTTACTTCTGCAGTTTTGGTTTTGTTTCCCGCGTACCCTGCGCCGAGCTTGTTCGAGGCGTGCAACGCACTCGGGAGAAACAAAAGCTAGAAAGATAAACAGCCTCAACTACAGCCAAAGCTAGTGCAACACACAATGGCGAAAAACCAGCGTCGCATTGCCACATGACGCGATTCCGCCATTTCTCGTTAGTGGTCTGGTGCACGTACTCTCGATAGAAAGCCTGCGCGAAAAGCGAGCTTTCTAACGTGGGCGTTCAAGCCGCGTTCATGTACTTTCTTGCCGTGTGGGGCGGTGTATTGAAAAGGGCGGGCAGAGCATAGAGACGCTTGTGTCGGCAAATTCGATCCACCCACCGGTGAAAAGAATCGTTTCAATTGTAAACACACACTTACTTGTGATATGAAGGTCTGCTGCGTCCAAGCTGCAACCTGCTGTTGCATAGTAGATAAAAGCACGACAAGCAGCGCGCGCGCCTCAGTCAGCAAGTAATCGGTAACGAAACAAAACAAAAACAAAAAAATTGGCAGATCCCACGTGCAGTGGAAATCAAGGAAATGCGAAGAACGCATAAGGAAAGTAAAATGGATTTGCATTGTGTTCTCGCTATACCGAGTTTGGTACATATGAAGTTAACGAAACGGCCGCAAGAACACCATGACTGTGGCATGTAAACCATGCCGCTCATGATTCTAACGTTATGACTTGTCATTTACGTTCGTCATGCAGTCGTGTTCTACTCAAGTAGAAGGACCCCGGAGCCGCAGACGGCCATACTCCATAGAGATAGAAGCGAACTCGACCCGATCTCCGTCGCCTACACCGTTTTACTCCCAGATTTCACTTGCTTCTTGTGTAAGTGCCACATTGCAATATGCGCTGCTTATTTCTTGACTGGTTCAGTTCTCATTGCCGTTGTATTTTACTCCTGAGCGAATTAAAGATTATTTGTCACCAATGAAAAAAAGAGAGATAATCTATATTGGAAGGTAGAGAGGGTGGCCTGACACAGTACGCCCCGGCCTTCTACTCTACTTTGGGCACAACGCAACAGGGGAAAAGAGCGATGAAGCATGATGATGGGGATAAGAATGAGTGATCCGTATATACATAATAAGACATGACCGCTTGTGCAAAGGGGACATGGACGCTAGTAGTCTTATTTCATTATGCTTGGTGCCACCTAGCCCAACTGTCCGCCTTAACGCCTATATGCCCTTTGATAACTGTAATATTGCTAGCTTCCCTGCAATGCAGTTAGCCTAAGTTATGGCAGCTATTCATTTCTGCAAAACAGCGTGCTACGACACCGTAATGTCGACTCTGCTCTCTTGACATAAACACTCATAATAGTCAATCCCCACCACGTGTAACTGGGACTTCGCCCCCACTTGAAACGTGACAGGTGCCGCCATTAGTTGGGCGAATATACTGTGCAAGCAAACGAACTCGATGATTATGAAAAAGGTCTAAAAGTCACATGAAAAGAAGCCACTTTAACTTCATTTAAGTTTAATAGTCGCTTTTCATAATCCGCAACTTTGCGCATTGGTATACCGAACGTCTAGAATCCATTCCATTTCTGTTGAAAAAAATGACCTTGTAGCATATGGTAATTCTGTATGGTCGCCTATTTCGAGTGAAATACAGCTTTCATCTATTGCTTGTACCCCATGTCAGCTAGCCTAGAGGCCGCCGTCTACTGCTGCGGCACGAATGGAGCACAGTCGCGGACAGCGTTCACAGTTCGAGCTGTACGCGCGATTAAGTAGCGCCGAGTTAAGTCGGCGACCAGGTGAAAGCCGTGCAGTATACTGGCACAACTGCCGTTTATTCTAGCCGGGAGGAAAAACTCATGTCTCTCTACTTCCCGCAGATGCCTGCACTGATTGCCTGTTCGAGACCAGTATGTTGCTGTGCAATCTCGCATTAGTGACCTCAAGGAAGAGATCACGTCAGTTCATAGTTATAGGATTACCGAGGGCTTCCACAATACATAACGGACAAACTGAGAAATGTTGCCGTCCCTACAAGAGCGAGCGTCTTTAACTTTCCTTTCGTCCTCGTCTCTTTTTTCTTTTTTACCTTTCTCGGAATTTTCTCACCCTCGGCCACATACACGTTTCCGGTGCGACTTTCCAACAAGTGTGGTCGCCGAAAGCGCCTCCGATTTCGGTTCGCTCTAGTAGGCAGACTTCGAGGAAATACGACCTGCTGCCGAGTCGTCCATGGATCATGGCAACGCACGGAATTTCCGATCCTTGGCATCATCCAAAGACGACGGGCTCCCTGTATTCAGTGGGCGAAAGTGCGAATTTTCACGCAGCCGCTAATGCGCACATGCGACCTCTAGCGCGTCGGATAAACGCTTGTGTCTATATCAAACACAAGTAACGCTTCTCATACAACAAGGCATCATTTTTCAAGCAACTATGAAAAATGTCGATTAATCGACATCCCAGCGAAAGCGATTAATCGATGAAAGGCTAAATCGATGAACGATTAACGATTAATCGATTAAAAATTTAATCGACTATCCCTAGACGTCCGTAAGAGGAACGTAAAAAAACTGACAAAAAAGAGAGAAAAGAATATACAATGTGGGAAGGGCGGGGGGAGTGGGCAACGTCTTAATTCGAATGTTTATTATTATTATTATTATTATTCCTCTCAATCAAGAAGGCAAAAAATGCACGAAAGGTAATTCTGCCTGAACGCGTGTCTGTACATGAGCATGCATTTGTTCGAGGAAGTTGAATATTTGAAAGACGGGTTCGGCGCTTTGGCCGCAATTAACTGTTGTTCCGACGCGCTGCCATCGTGCCGTGCCTGCGAATCGGCGTCTGGTCTGGATGCGAGGTAGGGCGGACGCCTGTTGCCGACTTCCGACCAACGTGGCTGGCGGCCGATGTCAGGCCAACCTCTCGCGAGATAATTTTTCATACGTCGGCGGACCAGTCGACCAATGTTGCTTGGGTTGTTCGGCGCTGGTATGACGATAGGCACATTATGCCTAGCCGCCACTTTCTTGAGGTTGTGCGTCACATTGTGGATGTACGGCAGTACCTCGGGGGAGTGAGTTGCCGTTGCTTGAGCGCAGTGTATCATAGGCATGTGTGCATAGGCGCGCCTGTGGTATAGTGAGCTTTATATTCTCATGTTTTTTTCTGAATAAAGCCATTTGGTAGTGAGCGCTCGTGTAGTCGTCTTCTTTTCCTTGTGTTTCGTCCTCTTTGCGCTCAAGTGTATCCCTCATTGATAGTGCACCTCCGGAGAGTCGACAGTACCACCTCCGGTATGGTGGCTAGAAGCCTAGCCACCATACCTCCGGAGAGCCAGCAGAGCAGTCTGTGCTCTCTTCCAAATTGACTGCATTTCAAATCAGGGTTGCGTGATCTAGAGCACTGCACGAGCCCGGGCCCGGCCCGGCCCGCGGGCCGGGTCGGGCCGGGTATGTAATTGTTGGATCGGGCCCGGGCCCGGGTTAGGCCCGAATCAGGCCCGGGTCTCATACGTGTCAGTAATGGCGCGTGTATGCTTTTTGGCTTTGTTGTTTTTTGGGATTTAACGTCCCGAACCTAGTCAGGCTATGTGAGACGTCGTAGCGGAAGGCTCCGGGTAATTTAGACCACCTGTAGTGCATTAGCGTGCACTGAAATCGCACGACACAAGAAGTCTAGCATTTTGCCTCCATCAGTATGTTACATGTAATTTCGGGAAATTGCCTCATATAAGTTCCCGCCAGGATATTGAGTGAAATACGTTATTGCGTACCATGTATCAAAAGAATTGTAGTCAAGCAACACTGGGGCAAGTGCGAAGCAACGGTACACTGCCCAGATTAGGGCATATAAGATGTACTCATCGGTATCATGGGAAACATTTCGAGTATGCAGCTACGCTCGCATGCCCGCCGCGCCTGCTTCCGCCTTCGTGACTCTGTAGACTGGTCAGCGCGACTCGTGAGTCATTAATACCCGAGGAGCTGCTTTTCCTGCAGTTTAAGCGCAAGAAGCGAAGTGACTCTTGTCACAGGCTTGCCGATCCACGCAGATGTTGCTGATTTTTGCGCTAGCAAGGCAGTTGAAAATATTTATGATTTGGCAATTAGGAAATCAGAACTAGCATTTAATTCGGATGCTCATCATATCGAGTGTGATTTTGCTGATTCCCACGGCCACGTTCGTCTTCGTCACACTTCGTCAGTAATTCATAAGTTTTCTAATTAGTCGGAGCACAAGTGTTCCCATGGCGCTCAAAAACGTGGAGGCACTCCCGAGACAGAAGTGAGCAAGCACCTAAGGAAGGTGATACTCAAGATGATTTACTGATTTACTGCAGTACCCTTTGTAACAGGCGGGTGTATTGGCGCCCTTTACTGCATAAATATCTAAGGGGTCCAGCGACACCCCGTGTGGACTAATTTTTCATCCCTTCAAGCTTCCCCCTAGCAAAAATTCCCAATAGAGAAACCAATAGCCTATCAGATTATTGACACCAATAGGCCTATTAGTCTATTGGTTCTGTATTTACCTATTGGGGCTACTATATTGGTGTATTGGGTCTGTATTTGCCTATAGGAGCTATATTAGTGTATTGGTTTTTTATTTGCCTATTTGAGCAATACACGCGTGCATTGGTTCTGTAGGCCTGCAGGTGCCTTAATCGGCGCCCACAGTCACACAGAAGGGCCACAGTGTGGCAACACCTCTGATACGATAAAGAGTACAGGAATGAGCGACGAACACATATATTTTCGATATCACTGTTATAGGAAAACTACCACTTTTGTCGTCAATTTTGTCTTCAATTTTGCAGGAGACTATTTTTCTGGGTCAGGTATATCTCTGCAGGACCTCTTCAGGGTTGTTACAGTTGTGCTCCAGGTAATGCCTGAAAAATGCTTTAAAATAGCATAGACATAAAGGTCACAAAAGTGGAGCACTTCTTTTTGTCTATCAAACATTGCACAGAAACTTGCATTGCTACAGTATAAAAAATCTACACCTTTTGAAAATTGCAAGAGCTGTGAATTATGGCAAAACATTACATGCAATAATATGCTGGTGGCCTGGAGCATACCTTTTAGAGCGTCATACATGGCAGGATCCACAAGTGGTTTGTCCTTGTCCTATTCAATATTGTGTCCATAATGGTTTTGTCGATGAGGCTTGCACTTGAAAATGTCTGGCCGGCAGGCTCATGAACAAAAGTTCGACATTTCTGGCACTGCATCAAATGTTCACGTGAAGATTTCCGTAGCCACATGCCATCACTTGGGAAAACTTGAGGCAAGATAACCATTGTAATGATGTCAAAAATTTCGTTAAATTTTACTATAACAACAGGTGGTTATGCTAAGCAACACTATTTACTTTTTGGCGATTAGGTTATGTAACAGAAATTACTAAACTGCACCCTAATGCAATGAGACAGTGAAACAATTATCTGCTTGTTTTCATTGACCTGCAACATTCACCAAGCTACGAAAAAGAGAGAGCATTGGATATGCGCCGGGAAATAAAACAGCAGTTCTAAATAGTTTGAGGTTATCACTTTGACCTATCAATTAACACAGCCAACTCTTTGCACTTCACTCAAACCTTTGATGTTTGAGCTACCTTAAATGAATACTATCAAGAATACATCGTCGGATGCTGCAAACTGAAAAAAAAAATTCAGTCCAGCTGTGCATATGCATAGTCAGATTGTGCATGTCAAATTACTGACAAACAATAATTATAGCAGGGCAACTGTTTTTTTTACTCATTTGTATTCTAATACGAATGCAATTCAAATCGAGCGCAGCTTCGATATGGAACACGCATTAAATGCACATGTAAACACTGGGCATAATTGTGTTAGTGTTGGGTATAATAGTAATACTGTACAGCCATGCGGTGCGAATCGTGTGTTGTGTCACGATCTTGCATTTTTTACCAAAGGCCCGGGCTTCTAAATTCCGATATTATATATCGAGTCCACCTATTATCCTTCCTCCTCATGACATGTCCTGCCCAGGTCCACTTCTTTCTTTTAATTGATAAGATAATATCGGCTACTCCTGTCTGTTCTCTGATCCACTCCTCTCGTTTTTTATCTCTTAGCGTTACCCCTATCATTGGGTAACGCTAAGTGGACAGTAAGAGCGACGGAATGGATACCACGAGAGGGAAAACGCAAGAGAGGTAGGCAAAAGGTTAGATGGAGCGATGAAATTAAAAAGTTTGCGGGCATAAAGTGGAACCAACTCGCTCAGGATAGGGTGGATTGGAAATCGTTGGGAGAGGCCTTCGTCCTGCAGTGGACCTAAACAGGCTGATGATGATGATGATGATGATGATGATATATCGAGTTGGATCCTGATCCATTTAAGGCTTAGAAAGAAAAAGGAACTGCGCTAGTCTAAAGAGCCAAATAGAAAAAGATATCATTGGCTATAATAAACATTACTCAATCGTTACTTTCGGGGTTCTTATCACTTACGCAACAGCATCTGCTTCACATTGTATATGTTGTGCTGACACAAGTTGTGCACAGCATGCAGACGCTTTTTTTTTAATGCTCCAAAAAGTCATGGCAGCCGAGATGCAAGCATTTTAGCACACACACGTGCTCTTGCACACCTCCCTGAAGAATGCCTTGTCATCAGTGCAACGATCCATGGTATCAACATTCAAGCCACTGACATCGTATTGCAGTATTTCTACGTACGCAATACAGAGCAGCTAGCACTCAACACATAAGCGGTATAATTATCTCCAAATGGCCGCATCGTCACAGGGGAGAGCAGTGAAGATCGCACAATGAATGCAAAATTCCGTGTTGTCATGGGCGAAAACAGTTGTCACGCGCGGTGACTTGAAGTCATAAATTCTTCCGGGGGTGAGCTTCCCTCGAACTTCTGCCGCTTTTAGATTTTAGCGGTTAAGTAACACAGATCAAAACGGGAGACACGAGCCCGTCCTCTATAAAAAAAAAAAAACAGAACGTATGGCAGCTCCGCTGCTGTGACACCTCAGGACGTGCGTAGCACCGGCACCCAGCGATTCCCATTCGTAGAGTTCCCACTGCTCCGTTGACCAAAGCGTCAATAATGCCGGACTCCCTTCTTTTTAGCACGAAAATGTAGTGTACGTTGGAGACAGTTGCCTACTGAGGAGTCTAAACGACAGTTGCCTACTGAGGAGTCTAAACACTCGCATAAGACTCTTCGCCGACGATTGCATAGTATATCAAGAAATAAATTCACCTGAAGATCACGAACTACTAAATCAGGCTCTGAAATCAATAATGGACTGGTGTGACAATTGGCAAATGAGCCTTAATTTAAGCAAATCAGCTGTCATGCGCATTACAAGAAAACAAAACTTATCTGTTTATCCGTATACAGTTGGCAGTACTCAATTGGCAACAGTTAAGAAATATAAATACCTCGGCCTCGTCATATCAGATAATCTTAGATGGAACGCTCATGCTGACTTTGTAACTTCCAAAGCTTTAAAGAAACTTTTCTTTCTGCGGAGGCGGCTCCATCATACCACGCCAGATATTAAACTACTCGCCTACACCACATTCATCAGACCCATTCTTGAATATGCAATTGTCTCCTGGTTTCCGTATACAAACAAACTAAAAAAAAAGCTAGAGAGAGTTCAGCGAAAAGCAATTAGGTTTATTTACAACAAGTACAAGATGACTGACTCACCGTCGCAACTACTAAACAGAGCCGGATTGCTTAGTTTAGAAAAACGCGCCAAACTAGCTCGTATGAAGCTAATATATCAATTGTTCCATCAGATGCTGCGTATAGATTCATCCCGCTACTTGATTAAAGCCGATACAAGAGAGACTCGTTTTAAGCACCCCTTAACACTGCGAAGCTACCGTTTCAACACTGAGTGCTTCAGATTCTCGTTTTTTCCTGCTGCAATTAGAGAATGGAACGATCTACCTTCACATATCATTCTCAGTCCATCACTAGACACGTTTCTAGAGTCCTGCGAAACTCACTTACAAGCCTCATAGTCATTATTACTTAGACGCTCCTAAACAAGGGCTCAGCACTATCACGTAGACCTCATTACTTATGCTCCATTTTAAGCTTTATTCTTTTTTGAAATGCTCCTGCTTCATGGTTTTGTATGATGTGTATATCATGTGTGTGATGGATTGTGTATCTGATGCATTTTTTCCGGTGTTACATATTTTTGTAAACAACAAAACAATATTAATTACACCATTTAAAGGATAGTTTCCCAAACCTAAGATATTGCTTCTGCCAATTTTGTTTCTGTATTTCTGTATCTTTTTGTCATTTTTTGTGTTTCATGACTTTTTGCCCTTCCTGCAACAATCCCTATTGGGATTGGCAGTATGTTTAAATAAATAAATAAATAAATAAATAATAACGCTACTCAGCCTGCGAATCCTCCCAGGAGTAGTTAGAGCGCGTTTTAGGGGCGAAGCTCCTTAAGGCGTGGGTCGTGCGTCCCCGATGTATGTAGTAGTAGTAGTAGTAGTAGTAGTAGTAGTAGTAGTAGTAGTAGTAGTAGTAGGTAGCCACCGGCACGTGCCTGCCGGGAGGCACGCACGCGCCGAGGGCGATATTGTGCCATAGCAATTTTGGTATACATCCCTTTAAGGAAACGAGTGGCATGTAGATCATGCCGCTAATGACATGCATGTCACGATTTTCATGTTATGACCTGTCATGTATGATCGCCATGCAGTCATGTTGTGTCAAACCAATTTTCGTATAGGCTCGTGCAGTCGAGTTTTCCATGTCTGACATCAGCGCCAGAATGCAGTGCCTGGCGGAGAGAAGAAGCGAAATTGGGCAGACTGTGACAGGGAAATACGCGAACGCGATGCGCGTCTCCAACTCTATAGCAGCAGCGACCGCCCGTCCCAGACAACACACCACATCCCAGGGACGTCCCAAAAATGTACCAACATCCCACATCCATGTTGGGATGTCCAAAAACCGTCCAAGGGACATGTAATTAGGGATCATCCCAAATACATCGTTTGTTGGCCTTTACTAGGACTTCAAATTAGTGCCTTTCACCAAGTGCCACTATATGATTATTGCGGTACAAAGTCAGATAACCCGGTAATTTAATTTTGCATGCAGGCGTTTGCTTAATGGAGCGCGCGCGTTCCAAGTCAGCGGTGATGGAGGGCGCCGGTTATAATTGTGTTATGTCTTCCTAAGTAGGGAGTTAATATTCTGAAGTGCAGGCCTCTTGTGCTGATTTGTCATTTTCCGATCACCACACGGGAACGCCGAAGTCTGCTGAACTATAGTACCACCGCATTTTGACTTTGCTCATACGTGGTAACGCGGACACAAAACAGGAAACGGCTTAAACGTCTTGGATTTCGTATACAAACACGCCTTCCGAAAAGTTGTGTTTGAAGCGGTAAAATAGTTTGTAAATAAGCTTTGCTATAAAAGAGACATGCCGCCGAAAAAATCTATGCACTGGTATTTGTAAGAGGTAATGAATGTACAAATAAATTTTTTCAAATACGTGCACTTCGGCAAGAGCCTTCACGGCCGACACAAGCTTAGTCACTGCAAGCGGTTTGTGCAGTCTGTCGCCGCCACACGTGGTCTGATGTACGTGGTAGTTAAATTGTCACCAGCTTGTTTATCGGTGTGTCCAGCGTCTTTGGAATATTCGTCGATCCAACCTGAATTCATAACATTTGAGGTAAGTTTATAAAGCATTTCAGTTATTGGCATTCTTAGCAGCTTTCTTACATTTTGTTTGTTGCCTCTTCTGTAGTGTCTGCTCGCGGAAGCAACGGGTACGGGACATGGATGCTACTTGCGTGGCCCACGCTAGGTCGTGTGCTGTGAGTATTGTTACAACGCTAACATTTGCATCGCTTGTATTACTGCCGCACTGCATTTTCCTCACTCTCGTGCCATATTTTTCTTTTACGCAGGCTGCCTTATTTGATAATGAAACGCAGAACACAGAAGAAACAATCTCGGACATCCGCGCCCTCGTTCACCTGCGCAGCAGAACTGGCAATAGTCTAGCGATGAAGACCATTGGTGGCGGAAAGCAGAGGACATGTGGGAGAATCTATGCATATGATACTTCCACCGGACTACTGCTGTGCAATAAATAATTGTGGTACTCACCTTATTTTGGACGAATTTCTTTTTTTTGGGGGGGGGGGTTGTTACAAGGAATTCTCTGGTCAGTGAACGACTGCCGGCATGTGAGAAACTAATAAATCTCCCAAAGAAAGAAAAAAAATAATAAGATCCAAATAACCTCCCACAACATCGCCGTTCGGGACATCCCAGAAACATCTCTTTTTGTATCACTTGGAATGTTTTTCTGCGGTATATGGGACATACCATGGGACGTCCCTACCTCCCAAGTTGGACGTCTTTTTGTATTCCTTAGGACGTCCATGTGTTGTCTGGGGTCCCACCTTCTTTCGTTTTATTTCCTTTGAGACGCGCGCTCCAAACTTGCGGCAAACAATTCCAAAGGGCGACGCCGCGGGCGTTCGTGTGGTTCGCAGCACGCCAGGAAAGCAGCGAAGAAACGCGCGCGTCGCTGTCGCCTCGGTTTCCACCGTGCGCGACTGAGCCGTCCGACGAGAGCTGCGTAGCGCCCTGTGATCAGTAGACGGAGCCCACACATCCTATTAACGAAACGGCAGTATAGTGCGAGGACCATGGCATGTAAATCATGCCGGTCATGACACGCGTGTCATGATTCTAATGTTGTGAAAGGACAGGTGAGTGAGTGAATAAACGTTTATTCACTCACTCACCTGTCATTAACGTTCGTCATGCTGTCGTGTTGTGCCATAGCAATTTTGGTATACATCCCATTAACGAAACGCCTGGCATGTAAATCATGCCGCCCATGACATGCATGCTATGCTTTTCATGTTATGACCTGTCATTTACCCAGACTACACACAACATCCCAGGGACGTCCCAATAATGTACCAACATCCCACATCCGTGATGGGATGTCCAAAAAGCGTCCAAGGGAGATGTAATTAGGGATCATCCCAAAAGCATCCATTGTTGGCCTTTACTACGATACCCGTAGCTGACAGACGCTAGGCGCGTCTACACAAGTGACTCCGAGCCATGATGACCGAACGAATGCCCATTGCTTTATTCCCCTCAACCATATATAGAAAGCATGGCGCGTAGCGCCCTCTACATCTCTCCCCCTAGATATGCACACAACAAAACACGACACATCACAAGTCAAGTCTTTTCGGAGTCTTAACTCGGCGACCAAATCTGGTAACTCGCACTCCGCATTCATTGGAGACTTGTGGCGTCGCTGTTGCCGTGGCGTCTGTAACGGTGGCTTGGTCTTCGTGCCCCTCGCTGCTTTCCCTCGATGCTGGCTCGTTGAGTTGGCTCGTGGTTGGGTCCGAATAGGGCACTAGATGCACCCTATTATGCACAAGCACCGCGGTTGGTGTTTCCACGACGTAAGAGCGGGGCTTCGAGGCTGGGCTGAGAACGCACGCCGTTTCCTTGATGTCTCGAACCCACACCGTGTCCCCTGGCTCCAGCGGAGGAAGGACGGTCGCAGCACGACGGCGATCAAAGTCTTTCTTCTGTCGCCTTCTTACCTCCTCGTCTTGGCACTTGACAACGTCAGGCGCAGGCCACTTCGGTTCCAGGCAATCCGCTGGCTTGGGAAGCCTGGTTCGTAGGCTGCGGCCCATCAGTAGCTGCGCTGGGCTAAACCCTGTGACGCCTGCAGCGTCTCTGTAAGACAGAAGTGCCAGAAAAGGATCCTCTGCTTTCTCGAACAATTCTTTGACCATGCGCACCATCCTTTCAACTTGCCCGTTAGACTGCGGGTAGTTGGGACTTGAGCTGATGTGTTGGAAGCCATAATGCTTCGCAAAAGCTGCAAATGCATGTGAAGCGAACTGCGGTCCATTGTCGCTTCGTACAACTTCTGGGATGCCGAAACGAGCGAAAGTGCTTTTGACGGCAGAGTTCGTGCTTCGCATGTAGATGACTTCAGGGTAGCGAGAACGATAATCAACTACTAGTAGGTAGTTGTGTCCTCTGTGACTAAATAAGTCCATTCCTACTTCTTGCCATGGTTGCGCTGGAGTTTTCGTCACAACCAATGGCTCACTTCGTTGCGCTCGAGTGGCTGCGCACTGCCTGCAGCGACTGACTCTGTCCCGTATTTGCTGTGAAAGTCCGTACCACCACACGGAATCCCGTGCTCTCAGCCGGCATCGGTTAATTCCCTGGTGGCCTTCATGGATAAGTTCGAGCGTATCCTTTTGCAGCGAAGTCGGGATGACAAAACGATTGCCTTTTAGCGGGACGCCGTTGCACCAAGAGAGATCACCTCGATGGTTCCAGTATTTCTTCATGTGCTCTGGAAGCCTGTCTCGACGAGGCCAGCCCTGGGTGCAGTACTTGACGAGCTGGTTGCATTCACCATCCTGTTCTTGGTGCCTGCGGACATCATCTGCAGTAACCAGCTTCGTGTCAGTGATCGTTGCAACTTGGAATTCCACGAACTCTTCTACCACATCCACTAGATTAATCGACGGCTTCTCGTCCGGAGCCCTTGAAAGAGTATCTGCAGTGGCTAGCTGTTTGCCCGGAACGTAGACCACGTTGAATTGGTATCGCATAAGTTTGATACGGAACCGTTGAATACGTGGAGGCATAGTGTCCAAGTCAGCGTTTCCAAGTAGTGTAACCAGCGGCTGGTGGTCGGTTTCCACGGTGAAGTTGAGGCCCCGCACGTACTGGTCAAAACGGTGCACTGCCCATGCTACCGCCAACGCTTCCTTTTCTGTTTGGCTGTAGCGTTGTTCTGCATCGGTTAACGACCGTGATGCAAACGCTACCGCGCGTCGCTCCCCCGATGGTTGTTCTTGCAGAAGAACAGTTCCCAATCCAAATGAGCTCGCGTCGCATGAGACAATGGTATTACGACCGGGACGATATTTCGCGATGCAAAGGTCCGAGGTGAGCATCTCCTTGACCTGATTAAAAGCGGTCTCTTGAAGCGGTCCCCACTGCCATGCATTTTGCTCGCCTAGCAAGGCGCGAATAGGGGCGGTTGCCTGCGAAAGGTTGGGCAGGAAGCGACCAATATTATTGACCATGCCGAGGAAACGTCTAACACCAGCAACGTCCTTGGGTGGCTCCAAGTTGCGTAGGGCTTCGAGTTTGCTGGGACTGGGCGAGATACCGTTGGCATCGATGATTACACCCAGAAACTCTACTTTGTCTTGACCGAAGCAGCACTTCGACTTGTTGAGTTTAATTCCGGCTCTCCTCAGACGTTCAAGAACCTCCACAAGTCGCTTGTCGTGCTCTTCTCGGTCTTCTCCAAAAACCAGGATGTCGTCGATCATGTTGACGACGTTCGGTTGTCCTTCCAGAATGCGAGCCAGTTCTCGCTGAAAATACTCCGGTGCCGAGGTCAGGCCGAAAGGTAGACGACAGTAGCAGTAGCGTCCGAATGGCGTGATGAATGTGGTGTACTCTTGGCATTCTTGGGACAATCGCACTTGGTGAAATCCTGCTGTCGCGTCGAGTTTAGAGAACACCTTTGCGTCGCCCAGTTGCCCGAGAACCCATTCAACCGTTGGAAGCACGTGCCTTTCGCGGAGAACTTCCTTGTTGAGCTTTGTCAAGTCCACACATATTCGGATGCCGCCTGATGCCTTCGGTACTGCGACCAGACCTGCACACCACAGCGTCGGCTTCGTAATGCGCCTGATGACGCCTTGTTTTTCCATCTGGTCCAGCTCTTGCTTCACCTGGTCGTACAGAGAGAGAGAGAGATAAAACTTTATTGTCGTCAGTTACGGAGGTAGGTGATCCGCCAGGTCGAGCCTGGTGGCCACCTCCTCAGCTCTCTGCGAGGTACACTGAGCGCAAATGGCTTGGCATTTGGCTTGAGCCTAATAGTGTACTCCTCCCCTACGGTACCAAGTCCATCGAAGATATCCTGGCTGAGGGTGGCGTCGCTTGAAGAGCTGGCTGGCTTTTCAGGTCGATGTGCGGCGTCGACGAATTTCACAACTCCCAATGCGAGGATAGCAGGGTAGCCTAGCAGAGGCGTATTCTGCGAGGGCATGACATACACTGGCTGTACGCAGGTGCGGCTCTTCCACTCCAACGTAGCTCTGAATTGGCCCGACACATTTAAAGGATAATTTCCAGGACCTGTTAGATGACCTTCCGGTTTTTCGAGTTGAGACGGTATTCCCGGAAAAGTGCTTGGAACGACGGTAACTTCCGCTCCGGAGTCGACTTTGTACTTGAGCGGGACGCCGTTCACGTGAACCCAAACGAACTTGGCGTTTGCTTCACGACTGGTCTTGACAGCATGCATCTCGATGGCATGTGACTGTCGGCTGTGCGAACGCTGCTTGGCTAAGCAAACTGCTTCAAAGTGCCCTTTCTTTTTGCAAAAATTGCAAACGGCTTTCTTGGCAGGACAAAATTCCCGCTGATGCTTTTCACGTCCACAGAAGTGACACGATCCGTGCGTCGCGTCGGAAAAAGGGGTTTCTCTTGATGCTGACGTTCGCTTATGGGATTGTCTTCTCACTGGCTTGTGCTTCGCTGCATCAACGGCGACTGGTCCAGATAACTGGTTTGCGCGTTCACGTTTTTCTCTTTCGACATCTTCGTGCAGCCGCGCATGCAGGAGCGCTTTGTCCGCGTCAAGTCAGAGGTGCGGCAGAGTTGTTCTGATAACCTGCTGTCGAACAAGCCGACGATAAATCGGTCTCGAACGAGCCTATCCTCGACGGACGCTGAGCCATAGTTGCATCTTTTGACCATGTTTCGCAAGGCAGAATAAAAAGCATCGACGCTTTCGTCTGCTTGCTGCGTCCGCTTGTGAAAACGATAACTCTCGTGAACTTCGTTTAGCGGGTGAACAAAATACGAGGTGAACTTGCTTTTCACAACGCTGTACAACAGAGCTTCTTCGGCCGTCAAGTTTAAAGACGCTAGCACGCGTCGAGCTTGAACACCCATGCAGTAAAGAAGCGTTCGTACCCGAACCTCGTCGGTAGCTCGGTGCATTCCAGTAGCATAGGCATAGTCCTCGAACTGCTCAACCCAGGTGGACCACGCACTTGGGTCGTTGAAGTCGAAGTTCGGTGGCTGTTGGAGTCCAGGTACCCCGGCAAACGCAGCGTCGGGCTTGTCCGCCATTACAGAGAGCGAACGGCGGCCACTTCTGACACCATGTACGATACCCGTAGCTGACAGACGCTAGGCGCGTCTACACAAGTGACTCCGAGCCATGATGACCGAACGAATGCCCATTGCTTTATTCCCCTCAACCATATATAGAAAGCATGGCGCGTAGCGCCCTCTACAACTAGGACTTCAAATTAGTGCCTATCAGCAAGTGCCACTATGTGACTGTTGCGTCAGGTAACCCGGTACAACATCAGCGAATTAATATTCCGAAGTGCAGGCCTCTTGTGCTGATTTGTCAAGTCATTTTCCGATCACCGCACGGGAACGCCGAAGTCTGCAGAGCCATAGTACCACCACATTTTGACTTTGCTCACACAAAACAGGAAACGGCTTAAACGTGTTGGACTTAGTATACAAGCACACCTTCCGAAAAGCTGTATTTGAAGCGGTAAACTAATTTGTAAATAAGCTTTGCTATAAAACACACATGCCGCCGAAAAAAAATCTATGCACCGATATTTGTCAGAGGTAAGAAATGTACAAATAAATTTTTTTCAAATACGTGCACTTCTGCAAGAGCCTTCATGGCCGACACCTTAGTCACCGACAGCCGTTTGTGCAATCTGTCGCCACACGTGGTCTGATGTACGTGGTAGTTAAATTGTCACCAGCTTGTTTATCGGTGTGTCTAACGTCTTTGGAATATTCGTCGATCCACCCTGAGCTCATAACATTTGAGTTCATTTGAGCTCATAACATGTTGCAAACAAGGGGGGAATAGTGTGGTGTTGGTTTCACTTTCGGTTCAGTGTTCTGTTCCTTTCCCCCCAGGGGGTGTCGTGTAGACTACTTAAACCGCTTCCCCCCTGGAATAAAGGGCTTTTCCACTCGGGTGCTGGTCTCGATTACTTCATAGGCCGGGCGCCCCTGCGCGCCGGTCCTTTGTGCCTGCCGGCGTCGGCGTTCCTGACGGCCGCGCCGATACAACATTTTTGGGGACGAGGATCTACGGACCACGGGGGCAACGCCGTGCCCATTCTACTGCAGTTCACGTTCCGGAGCACGGCGTCTGCAAGTTTTCAAGTTTCAAGTCCGCATTCTGAACTTTCTGCTTTTCACGAGGCCTGCCTCGCGTCTCTCCTCGGTTCTCTTCGGCCGGCTCCTCTGCCTTTGAAGATGAACGCTGCGATCCCTCCGCCTCCTTTTCTTCAGTGCCCCGGTGTGCCACCTATCCCATGGCGACAGTGGCGTCCCGTATCGATGCCGCTGCCAGGGACGCCGCGCCGGAGCACAAGAAGGCGCTCCTACTGAACGCGCTGGGCGTCGAGGGCCTCAACCGTTTCTTGTGCGAGGTTGATGAAGAGCAGCAACCCGGAGCCGACCGGGAAACCCCTGAAGACGCCTACAGTGCTACCTCTCGACCTGTTGGAGAGAGTCTTTAACCCGAGCCAGCACCCAGCGTGCGTTCGCACGCAGTTCAAGTTCCTACGCCAGCAGCCCGATGAAACCGCCGTCGAATTCATACAAGAGGTGCAGAGGCAAGTAAGGTTATGCGAATTCGGAGCGGCGGGCGAATTTCTCGCATTCGACCAGATAGTTACGGGCATTTCCTCCCCGCACTTACAACGTGTATTCTTCAAGATGGGGAAGGATTTTACAGTTCAGAAAGCTCTTAGCGTTGCACGCGAGGAGGAGCGCGTCGACAGCGCATTGGAACAGCTGTCCGGAGCTCACGTAGACTCCGTTTCTTCACGTCGCGTCCATGATAGCGTTCCCGTGCGTCGGCCTGCTTGGGACGATGACCATCATGGCGGCCTTCCTTCCCGAGGGTCGGGGCAAGATGGCGGCCTTCCTCCCCGAGGGTCGAGACAAGATGGCGGCCTTCCCCCCCCCCCCCCCCCCGAGGTTCAGGGCAAGATAGCGCCTCCTCCTCTGCCCGTCCTGCCTCCTCTCCCGCTGCTTGGCCTGCGGCCTCCTCGCCTGCGACATCGTCGGCTCGTGTGGGTGCGTGCTTCCGCTGCGGCTCGCCGCAGCACTGGGCCAACTCCGGCGCCTGCCCCGCTCGGAGCCGCACTTGTGCGCGGTGCGGGAAGCGCGGACACTTTGCTAAGGTCTGCCGATCGTCTGGGGATCCGCCAGCTTCTTCAACTCCTGGATCGTCGACTGTGACAAATACAGTCAGAGTACTGCAAGTGAATGCCAAGTCTGCAAGACCTGCTGTTGCGCCATTGCAACCTGTTCCACTTCCGAATGTACCATGGGAGACGCTAGGTATGAACATTATTGGTCCAATGTTTCAAGTTTCATCAGACTGTAGGTTTCCCATTACAGTGATAGATTATTATTCAAAATGGCCTGAAGTTTGCTTTGTCCGTGAGGTTACTTCTGATGCTGTCGTGACTTTCTTAACTTCTATTTTCAGCCGAGAAGGGTTTCCTGCTTCTATAGTTACTGACAATGGTCCTCAGTTCAAGTCCCTTCAGTTTGAAAGTTTTCTTTCGGAACGAGGCATTAAGCACTTGTGCTCTTCCAATTATTATCCTCAGGCCAATGGACAAATTGAAAGGTTTAATCGAGTGCTCAAAGAACACATTCAGTTAGCACAACTTCAACGAAGTCATTGCAAACTGCAGTTATAGAATACTTAGGGACTTACAGATTCACTTCCCAGGCAGCAACCGGCATGTCCCCGGCAGTCCTTCTTCATCAACGTCAACCTCGTTCAGCCGTTGATATTACTGATTTTCAGTTACCCTCATCACAACCTCCATCCAATCGCCATACAGTTCAAACTCGTGTCTTTCATAGACAGAACTACATGAAGCAATATGTTGATACGAAACGGGGTGCCAACCCTCCAGTCATACAGATAGGACATCGAGTTAAGGTTCGTATGCCAGGAAAACAGAATAAATATCGTGGTCCATTTTCCGTGATGTCCAGGGCTGGTCCCAACGCATTCAAACTTAGCGATGGTTCTATATGGAATGCTTCCAAACTTGTAGTTGTCCATTCGGAAAGGCATTCCCCTTCGCTGGTAACAGCTCACACTGCCTTTCAGCAGCATTCACAGCGTCCTGCTCGTCAAACTCATTCGTCAAACTATGAAATTCCTCGGCTAGTAGCTGTTCCTATTCCTGCAGCTTCGCCATCCTCCCCTTGTGGAGATGGCTTTCAGGCACCTGTTCATTGTCCGGCTGCGGTGCCCAGCCACAGTGATTCTCCTTGCACTTCGCGTGTACTTGAGCCACCGGGCTCCTTAGCGGCACCTGTTCATTGTCCGGCTACGGTGCCCAGCCACAGTGATTCCCCTTGCACTTCGCGTGTACTTGAGCCACCGGGCTCCTTAGCGGCACCTGTTCATTGTCCGGCTGCGGTGCCCAGCCACAGTGATTCTCCTTGCACTTCGAGTGTACTTGAGCCACCCGGCTCCTTAGCGGCACCTGTTCAATGTCCGGCTGCAGTGCCCAGCCATTCTAATGTTATTCCTTGCCCAAAGCGCATTTCAGAGCCACAGGGCTCTATACAGGCACCTTACAAACACTTGACTGATGTGCCCAGTCCAAATGCAGTTTCGTCTGAAAACAATAACGGACATGTTTCAGAGCTGATGGGCTCACATGCATTGCGTACTAGTTCCCCGTCTCCAGCTCACGCTGAGGGACGCTTAAGCGAGTCGTCAGACTCTTTCCTTTCTCCTACGCTGTCAGACGCTCCTGAACAGCGCTTAACTGAGCCGGAAGGCTCCCCTGCATTATGTGCTCAACCTCTGCCTCGTCGGTTCCGACGACGGCGAAAAAGGCCCACGAGGTTTAAGGACTTCGTCCTGTGACGCTTCCTTATACTTAGTACAATATGATGTACTCTGGTGTTTTGCGAAATGTTGAAAATACTCAGATGCACATCTTGTGTTGGGGACATGTATCGCATTTTCCTGTCTTTGGTCTTCTGTGTGCTAGGTACAGTTGCTACCTCTCATGCATTTTCTGCACTCAAAAAGCCAATCTCGACCACGTCATGTGGGGGTGCGCTGGACATCCCCCACCTAAATCACTTAATAATAAGGAGCAGTGGGAGGCTGCTATGCGCAGCTCGGCGCCCGAGGTCCAGGACCAGATCCTGGATTGGGCCAAGAGGATAGCGGATACCTACGCAGGGTAGGTTTCTCCGCTGCCTCCGCCACTGTCCCTTTCCCTCCTGGGATAAATAAGTTTTTCTCCTCCCCCTCTTCTGTGAACAATGTCTTCTGCAGGGGATGTACTTTTTACATTCCCTGAAGTGCCTTGCAGGGTTAATATTGTATAAGGATGTACAGCCATGTTTTTTTCTCTTTTTTTGTTGCAAACAAGGGGGGAATAGTGTGGTGTCGGTTTCACTTTCGGTTCAGTGTTCTGTTCTTTTACCCCCAGGGGGTGTCGTGTAGACTATTTAAACCGCTTCCCCCTGGAATAAAGGGCTTTTCCACTCGGGTGCTGGTCTCGATTACTTCATAGGCCGGGCGCTCCTGCGCGCCGGTCCTTTGTGCCTGCCGGCGTCGGCGTTCCTGACGGCCGCGCCGATACATTTTGGCGACGAGGATCCACGGACCACGGGGGCAACGCCGTGCCCATTCTGCTGCTATTCACGTTCCGACGTTCCGGAGCATGGCGTGTTCAAGTTTTCCTCAGTTTCCAGTCCCCATTCGAGACGAAGGCCACGCAAGATTGACAAGTGCGTCAGAGACGCCGAGTGCGTCGTACTCCCTTTGTTCGTCGCCGATTAGGGTTGCAGGCGACATGCTTATCCGAATTCATCGACCTCAACAGTAAGCCAAGTCCTTTCAGTCATGCTCCATACAGAAGATGTTTCCTGCTTACGTGCGCTGCAACAAATATTTCATTCAAGATTCTGAATTTCGCTGGAATATCCTACTTGCTGCGAGACGCTGTTCCAAATGACCTATTCCTCATCTGTGGGCTCTATCACCATGTATTTTGCGATCCGGCCTCCGCCTTTTCTGCATACATTTGGCGTTCCGGTGATACCATGGCCGCAGTGGCGTCGCGCCTTCCAAACCTACATCGACGCCGCTGCCAGGGACGCCGTGTCGGAGCATAAGAAGGCGCTTCTACTGAACGCACTGGGCGTCGAGGGCCTTCTCTGCTACCTGCGTGCGGTTGAAGAGGAGCCACAGCCTGGAGACCACCGGAAAGCTTCAGAGGATGCGTACACTTCTACTCTTCTCCAGCTAGATGGAATATTCAACCCGCAACAGTTTTCCTGCGTCCACGTCGGTACCGTTTTTTCCCGTCGTGTTCAAGATGGCGTCCCAGCGCGTCGGTCCGTTCATGGCAATGGCCAACATGGCGGCCTTCCTCGCCGAGGTTCGCGGCAAGATGGCGACGGCGTTCATCTTGCTGGGGGCGTCTCCTCCCCCGCTTTGGGGGGGGGGGTTGCAGAGAATTCTCTGTCAGTGAACGACTGCCGGTATGTGAAATATTGTGGGCACTTAATGCGCTACTCTTCGTCATCTGTACATAATCATCATCACATGGGTTTCTTCTTCATCGATTGTGGGTTGTGATCTCGCGTCTCATCTATGCTTTGGGCTCGGCCGGTTCGCCGCATCATCCAGGCCTAATAAATACCCCGTGGTGACTGCATCGTCACAAGTGGTGGAGAGCGCTGTTCGGTCCTCTGCCACGCCGATCTCCCTCCTGGAGCTCCGATCCGGTCGCCGATTGTGCCAGCTGTCCGCCGTGATGTCGCAGGACGCGCCGCCTAATCCTTCCACATCGGCCCTCTCGGCTCCTACTACTGCACCACTTCCCTATTTAATTGTCAACGGCCACCAGCGGGACCCCCGCCTGTTCGCTGGCCTCCGCGGAGAGGACGTGGAGGATTGGCTTGACGACTACGATCGTGTGAGTTCAGCCAACCGCTGGGACGAGCCACTCAAGCTACACCACGTCTCTTTACTTAACGGGAGTGGCCAAAACCTGGTTTTTCAACCACGAGATTGACTTTGCCAACTGGGAGTGTTTCAAGCAGAAGCTTCGACAAGTTTTCGGGACACCGGCCGTTCGATCCGCCCTTGCGAAGAAGACGCTTGACACTCGTAAACAGCAACACGGAGAGTCGTACACGTCGTACATCGAGGATGTCCTCGCCCTTTGTCGACGCGTCAACGCCGCCATGACCGAGGCTGACAAAGTTCGACACATTCTCAAGGGCATAGCGACTGTTGCATTCAATGCGTTGGCCATCAAGAACCCTGACACCGTTGCCGATATCGTCGTTACCTGCCAGCGCCTGGACGAACTTGAGTCCGTACGTTTGCACTCGGACACAACCGACAACATATCCAACACAGACCCGTCAATACGTACGATGATCCGCGCGATCATACGCGAGGAGCTCCAGTCCCTCGGCTTCGCAGTTAGTCCACTTCCTCAACACCCTTCCAGTGCCTCCTTGCGAGAGCTCGTAAAGGAGGAATTGGCGTCCGTGGCTGGGGCTGCTTACGCGGAGCCCATAAACCCGAGGCCCCCGCCAACATATGCGCAGGTTGCTGCAGTGCCACCAGTCATAGTACAACCGATGCCTCCGCAACCGACGCCCGCGCACCTGGCTGCCATCTCAGCTGCCGCACCTAGCGCTCGGCCCTATCCGCAATGGCGCCAGACTCGTCCAATCTGCTATTACTGTGGATATCGTGGCCATATTGCACGCTTCTGCCGTAAGCGTCAGCAGGACGAGCGCCGCGGATATGACGTATCAGAACGGGACGAGCTTTCTGTGGGCGGCCCGTTCCAACGCCGTCCATATCCACTCCCTCCCACCCGCTCTGCGTCGCCAAGTGCAACGTGTGACACGACTCCCGACTACCGTCCCAGCAGACGCCGCTCACCGTCACCACTGCGTCGTTCTACGTCGCCCCTGCGACCAGCCTCTCATTTCTCTGATCGCCGCCAGGAAAACTGACTTGCGCAGCTTTTGGAGGAAAAGCTGCATCGCACGAAAAGACAGAAATTCCTCCAGCATGCCCGTGTAATGTGATTATGGTTATAGTGGAAGGTGTTCATGTGGAAGCTTTGGTTGACACAGGTGCTTGTGTATCAATTATACGTCGGGATTTGTGTTCACGTCTGCGGAAAGTCACGACCCCCTACGATGGCCCTACACTATTTTCTGCTCAAGGGGACGCCATTACACCTTCCGCCATGTGCACCGCTCGTGTTTACATCGATGGCATCCTGCATCACATACAATTCGCAGTGCTACGTTCTTGCGCGCAGAAGCTCATATTAGGCTGGGATTTTCTTTCGGCAGCATCTGCTTACATCTGCTGCCGGGAACGTGTTCTTCATATGGACGAAACCACCAATTCGCTTTATGCGCAGGACTCTGAAAATGACGCACCTCTTCGCTTGCTTGCGGAAGCCGACATCGAGATACCTCCTGGCCTTCAGCGGATTGTTGCCATCACGTCTGATGTCATTGACACAGGTGACGTGCTCGCTCTTCCGTCTGCACGCTGGCTAGCAAGAGGCATCGTTTTCGCCACGGGCCTAGTTCGGTTTACCAATGGCTCAGCACATCTCAGCGTGACCAATCCGACATCAAAAAAGGTGCTTATTCCTAAAGGCGCTACACTAGCTTGCACCAGTGGATCCGATTCTCTCCGTCGTTTCCTTCGAGACAGCTTCATCTGCAGCTCCTTCTGTTGCAACTCCCGCCCCTCACTCTACTCTTTCCGCTGCCATTAGCTCAGACCTGACGCCTTTAGAGTGAGAGCAGTTACTAGCTTTACTGCAAAAACATAAGTCGTTGTTTGACGTGCACTCGGCTTCACTGTGGCAGACTCCCATCACCACGCATCGGATAGAGACAGACGGCGGATCCATCGTGTGTCGCCGACCGTATCGCGTATCGCTCGCAGAGCGAAAAGTCATTGAAGAAAACGTCGCCGACATGTTATAACGAAACATAATACGTCCATGTACCAGTCCTTGGTCATCTCCTGTCGTTCTTGTACGGAAAAAAGATGGCTCTGTGCGCTTTTGCGTGGATTACCGCGCACTCAACAAGATAACGAGCAAGGATGTGTACCCGATGCCACGAATTGATGATGCCTTGGATTCCCTGCAGGGTGCCGAGTACCTCTCAAGTCTGTATTTACGGTCGGGTTACTGGCAGATACCCATGCACGAGGATGATAAAGAAAAAACGGCCTTTTCTACGCCAGATGGCCTCTACGAGTTCAACGTCATGCCATTCGGCCTCTGTAATGCTCCCGCAACATTCGAACGCATGATTGATACCGTTCTCCGTGGGCTGAAATGGAAGACTTGCTTGTGCTATTTGGACGATATTGTTATTTTTTCATCAACGTTGCAGCACTTGCAACGTCTGGACGAAGTTCTTACGTGTCTTGCCAACGCCGGCCTCCAGCTGAACACCGAAAGGTGCCGTTTTGCCAGCAAGAGCATCAAGGTGTTGGGCCACGTTGTGAGCAAGGATGGAATTCGTCCTGATCCTGACAAGGTTTCGGCAGTTGTGCATTTTCCTCGTCCTGAAAAGGCCAAAGATTTGCGAAGTTTCTTGGGTCTCGCATCTTATTTTCGGAGATTCATCCGAGACTTCGCCTCCATCGCTGCACCTTTGCACAAGTTACTTGCTGCTCGTGTACCCTTTGCCTGGTCTCCAGAATGTGAATCGGCGTTCACACATCATAAGCGCGCACTTACGTCTGAACCAGTACTTCGACACTTCGATGAAGCCGCACCTACACTCTTGCATACAGACGCAAGCGGTCACGGCATTGGTGGTATTATCTTACAGCGCGACGACTCTTCACGTGAAAGAGTCGTCGCGTACGCACGCCGCGTACTGACAAATGCCGAGAAAAATTATACCATCACTGAGCAGGAATGCCTAGCTGTCGTTTGGTCAGTCCAGAAGTTCCGACCTTACCTTCATGGCCGCCATTTTACAATCGTCACGGACCATCATGCTTTGTGCTGGCTCTCGACGCTCAAGAACTTGTCCGGACGCCTCGGTCGTTGGATTCTATGCCTGCAAGAATACGACTTCACGATTGTCTACAAAAGCGGCAGAAAACATATGGACGCAGACGCGCTCTCTCGCTGTCCGCTGCCTACGACACCATGCAGTGCTCATTCGGATCACTTCCGTGACACGCCCTCGAATACTCCGACCTCGTGTCCTTCGTCCTTAGTGTTGCTAGATCCCATGCCCCCGGACAACCACCAACCATTTAGTTCTTATCAACTTTCGGATGCTTATTGTCGACGCATCATAGACCGTCTTCAAGGAGTTTCCCTTCCTCCTAACGCCCCCCTTCGTCGACAGTTGGAAAAGTTTAAGCTCGATGACAGCGTTCTATACCGCCATGTCTACCACCCAGACGGTCAACGCTGGGTGCCTGTTCTACCTCGCTCTCTTCGCGCCCACGTTCTCAGAGCCGCTCACGACGACATGACTGCTGGTCACCTTGGTGTGCAGAAAACCTACGACCGCATCAAAGCTCAGTTCTACTGGCCTGGCTTATCTATAGTGTGGCGCGGTATGTCGCTTCCTGCACACTCTGCCAGCGTCGAAAGCTCCCTACATCTGCTCCGAGCGGACAGCTTCAGCCGCTACCTTGCCCCTCTCAACCATTCGAAGTCGTCGGTGTTGATCTGTACGGTCCTCTTCCGGTCACGCTCAATGGTCAACGATGGATTGTCACAGCCGTCGACCACTTGACACGCTATGCCGAAACAGCATGCGTGAGTTCCGCCTCCGCATCCGAGGTCGCTGAATTTATACTCCACGCCATAATTCTGCGCCACGGTGCTCCTCGCGTCCTCCTGAGTGACCGCGGAAAAGCATTCCTGTCGCAACTCGTAGACGAAGTCCTCAGAGCATCTGGAACCACACACAAGACAACATCCAGCTACCATCCGCAGACCAATGGCTTAACCGAACGATTTCATCGAACGCTTTCCGACATGATAAGCATGTACATACGACCGGACCACAAGAACTGGGACGCACTTTTACCCTGCGTGACATTCGCGTACAACACCGCCGTCCAACGCACAACCGGTTACTCGCCCTTCTATCTTGTCTACGGCCGCTCGCCCTCATTCTTCCTTGACGCATCTTTCTTCGCTGGGCCCATCAAAGCCCCTTCGTCCTCCTGTGAGGAATACGTCTCCCGTCTCCAGCGTTCTCGCCAGCTCGCCTGCATCAACACCGAAGCGAGTCAACAGGATCGCAAGAGTTGCTATGACGCCAGTCGTCGCATGGTATTTTTTCGCCCAGGTGACGAAGTGCTCCTCAGGACACCAATCCGGATTCCTGGATTGTGCGACAAGTTTCAGTTTCGTTTCATCGGCCCCTACACCGTGTTGGCCCAGACGTCTCCTGTAAACTATCGTGTAACACCCGT
The DNA here is from genome assembly GCA_013339685.2 of Hyalomma asiaticum. Classification (NCBI taxonomy): domain Eukaryota; kingdom Metazoa; phylum Arthropoda; class Arachnida; order Ixodida; family Ixodidae; genus Hyalomma; species Hyalomma asiaticum. Next base: position 5,798,584 of record CM023486.1, on the reverse strand, counting down.
TGTTGCTCCAACTGACCGTCGCTGCCGTTCTACAGAGATCGTTCACGTTTCCCGCATGAAGCCTTTCGCAAGGCGGTCTCCGTCCCTTTAAGCTGCGGCCAGGCTGGCCGCTCTCGGGCCGGGGAAATTAGTGTGGGCACTTAATGCGCTACTCTTCGTCATCTGTACATAATCATCATCACATGGGTTTCTTTTTCATCGATTGTGGGTTGTGATCTCGCGTCTCATCTATGCTTTGGGCTCGGCCGGTTCGCCGCATCATCCAGGCCTAATAAATACCCCGTGGTGACTGCATCGTCACAATATTAATAAATCACACACACAAAAAAAATAAAATGATCCCACAACCTCGCCGTTCGGGACATCCCAAAAACATCTTTCTGTATCACTTGGGATGTTTTTCTGCGGTATATGGGACATCCCATGGGACGTGCCTACCTCCCAAGTTGGACGTCTTTTTGTAGTCCTTAGGACGTTCATGTGTTGTCTGGGTATGTTCGTCATGCAGTCATATTGTTGCATACCAATTTTCCTACACATCCCACTAACGAAACGGCCAAGAGAGCACCAAGACCGTGGCATGTAAATCATGTCGCTCATGACATGCATGTCATGATTTTTCATGTTATGACCTGTCATTTACGTTCGTGATGCAGTCATCTTGTGGCATGCCAATTTTCGTATACGTCCCGTCAACGAAACGCATGGCATGTAAATCATGTCGCCCATGACATGCATATCATGATTTTCATGTTGTGACCTGTCAACCATGTTCGCCATGCAGTCATGTCGTGGCATACCAATTTTCGTGTACATCCCATGAACGAAACGGCCAGGAGGGCACCAAGACGTCGCATGTAAATCAGGTCACTCATGACATGCAGGTCATGATTTTCGTGTTACGACCTGTCATTTATGTTTGTGATGCAGTCATGTTGTGGTATGCCAGTTTACGTATACGTCCCATTAGCGAAACGCGTGGATGTAAATCATGTCATTCATGACATGCATGTCATGATTTTCATGTTATGACCTGTCATTTATGTTCGCCATGCAGTCATATTTTGGCATACCAATTTTTGTATCCATCCCACTAACGATACGACCAGGGGAGCACCAAGACTGTGACATGTAAGGTATGCCGCTCATGACATGCATATTATGATTTTCATGTTATGAACTGTCATTTATGTTCGTCATGTAGTCATGATGTGGCATACCAATTTTCGTAAACATCCGATAAGCGAAACGGCCAGGAGAGCACAAAATCGTAGGCGGCTAGATAGATAGATAGATAGATAGATAGATAGATAGATAGATAGATAGATAGATAGATAGATAGATACGCTCAAACTCGCCGAAGTTCGCTAAGAAATGCTTCGCATTTAAAAAAAAAATGCTGCCCGCATCTTCCCGCGGGGGTAACTCGAGTAAATGCGTCGCAGAGTGGTGGGGGTATCGCGTGAATGTTGCGTGATTGGGTATGGTTTGGGAATGCTTAATTGTTATTTCGTCTTTATTATTGTTATTCATTGAATGAAGGAGAAGCGAAGGCAAGGAATGTAAAGTTAAAGTTGTAGCGTTCCCTTAGGCAGATATACCGAGACACACATCGAGAGCGAGACGGGTGTCGTCCGCCATTTATTATGCACCGTTCGAAAGATCCCATCTTCTTCCTCTTCTTTGCTGATCTCTGTGCTATGACGTTTCCGGCGTAGACCGCTTCACTCTCCCGGACTTCGTTGTTTACACCCCCTGGTGTAATACTTAAAGACGTTGCTGATGGAGGCGCATTCTGTCTGTTTGGATACTCCCAGGTACCAGATGGTCTTCAAGATACCATGCTGCGAAGCGGTCTTGATCACTTGAAATGGTCCATAAAACTTGTCATTGGAACTTCCTATCCCTTTCCGTACAAGAACGTAATCTCCGGGTTGTATGTCCGGTATGTGATTACTGTGTCTTCTATCAAAGTTTTTCTTCATTCGGTTTTTATACACTTCTTGCTGTTTCCCAGTTTTCTTGGTCTCCGAAAGCGTGAGACGATCAAGAAGGCCTAGTTCGATGTCTGCTGGAAGTACCGGTACTGTCCCAGAAGCCGCAAAGATAGGGCTGCATCCAAGTGCGCTTGTGCTCGATCGATTGTGATGCCTCACAGCGGCTTCGAGGCAGCACTTCCAACCTCCTTGGAAGTTCGGGTACATTTTTATGTACTGTTTTGTGTCCCTTATTGCCCGCTCAGCAAGGCCGTTAGCAGCTGGATGGTAGGGGGAACAAAACTTTATGGTTATCCCTTGATCCTCCGCCCACTTTGAAAGCTTCGTGCTCCGAAAGGCAGGTCCATTGTCACACACTAATATCTTTGTATGCTTGAAACAGTCAGCCTTCAGAAGAGTCATAACGCTGTTGGCGTCTTCCCTTCCGGCCCTGGCCGTGACCATTCTGGTGCACTCATCAATAGCCAGCAAAAAGGCCTGTGTCTTCTTGACCCCTTCCCCCTTCTTTTTGAGCTCCGCGAAGTCCAAGTGAATAACTTCAAACGGGACATTCGAATGCTCTGTGCTTATCATTATGTCCGTGGGCTGCTTGAACTTAACTTTGTTCGTTTGGCAGAGATGGCAAGATCGTATGTAACTTCTAACATCATCTTTCATGCCTGGCCACTTAAATCGTTTCACCAGCTTGTTGTACGTGCGCCAGAATCCGTCATGTCCTCCTGACTCCGGGGTATCATGGTAAAGGTGAAGAATCTTAGAAATCATTGTTGGTGGAACATGATATCTTCCGTTGATGAACTTCATGTCTTCGGTACCCTCCCACAGCTTTGCGTGGTTCACTTGCATAGGGCTGTCAAGTGTGTTGGGCACCATCAGCCTGGACATTGCGTCAGCGTCAGTGAGTAGAGGGCCTGGACGATGTGAAATAACAAAGTCAAATTGTTGCAGGTAATTTACCCATCTAGCGATGCGGCCTCTTGGTTGTGTCATTCCAAGTAGGTGAGTGAGAGCCTGGTGGTCCGTGAATAAAGTAAATTTCGAACCTTCTAAGTACGTTCGAAAATACTGAATTGCTTTCAGTACAGCCAGTGCTTCCTTTTCTGTTGTCGAGTACACATCAGCTGGTTTTAATGTATAGCTATAATATCCCACAACATGATGCGTTTGGCGATTTAAATCTGATGGCTTCTGGTAGAGAACCGCACCAGTGGCATAAAATGATGCATCAGTATTAAGAACAAATGGTAAGGAAAAGTCAGGTATGCGTAGGATAGGGTCCGACGATATTAATTTCACCAGATCGGAGTAAGCGTTTTCGCAGTCGTCCCACTGGTAGGGTACACCTTTCTGAGTCAGGCGTGTCAGACATCTCGTTTTAATGGCATAGTCTTTAATAAAGGATCGGAAATGTCCGGCTAGGCCCAGGAAGACACGCAGTGAATGCACGTCATAGGGCTTCACCAATAGTGAAATTCTGTCAACTGGTTCTTGCTTCGTGCTTTTCGTGTATCCGTCAAAAACTCTTCCGAGAAACACTACTTTCTCTTGGAAAAAGGCGCTTTTCTTGAAGTTCACTTTGAGACATGCAGTGCTCAAAGCGTTCAGAACGAGAGACAGGTGTTTCTTATGTTCCTCTCTTGTTTTTGAATAAACAATTATATCGTCAATATACACATTACAGAACATTCCCAAATACGACCTTAGGATTTCGTTCATGATCTTTTGAAACCACGCTGGGGAGTTCTTCCAACCAAAAGGTAATCGGTTGTATTCGTACAAGTCAAATGGGGTAATGAACGCGGTGTACTTCTTGGTTTCCTCTGTCAGCGGGATTTGCCAGAAGCCCTTGCAGAGGTCCAGTCTTGAGAACCAGCGGCAACCACCAGTCTCATCAATTATGTCGTCGATTCTTGGCATTGGCTATGGTATGAGCTCAGTTTGGTGATTAAGAGCCCTGTAATCTGTGCACAGACGAAAAGTACCGTCTTCTTTCGGAGCGATAGTTATTGGCGATGCAAATGGAGACACTGAAGGTCGAATAACGCCAGCGTCTAGCATCGCCTGTAATTCTGCTTTCAACCATACCTTCTTTCTCTCTCGACATATTGTACGGTCTTTTTTGGAGAACTGTTTTGTCTGCAAGATCAAAAGGAACCTCGTGAGATTTTATTGCTGGAGGGTAGTTCCCTATGCAAACGAGCTCTGGGTATTGAGACTGTACATCTTCGCAGGCGAGGTGTCTTACGTGTGCAGGCGACTCTATCTCGTCATTTCCTGTTGTATGGTTTTCAATTAAGACCTTGTCGTTCCAGTAAACGTTCATTCTTAATCTCTTCATATCAGGCCGGGATAACAGAAACTCATAAGTGACTTCAGGTAGCACTAATACGTCCGTCCTAATTCTGCGTCCTTGGCATTCAAGAATTACAGATGCCCACTCGTTACGGGAACTCACAGAGCCATCGTATCCCTGAACTCGCAGGGTTTTTCCCACGTGTAGGTGGCTGACGTCCACTAGGGCCTTATTTATGATCGACACAGACGCTCCGCTGTCCACGAGGGCTTTCATTTCAACATCATTGACCTTAACAGGGACGTGAAGCAAGCAATTAGACACGACGTGCACTGTATCATACAAGTATACATTCTTTGTCTTCTCATGGACATCAAAATTTCTTAGATCTGTCGAATGAGATGCTGCAATTGTGCTGTGTGGACCACTGTTATCTTTACAATCCGTACGATCATCTGCGCTTCCCTTGACACCATTTGATGGGCTAGGCAAATGGACTATCTCTTCACTTGCGCTCTCTTCATCTGGCGCGTCCAGTTCAGCTCCTGGTAATACATATTGTAGGCAGTGTAGAAGATCTTGAAATGTCGTAGGAGCTCTTATCTGGAACTGACTTCGTATATCGAGGCATAGTCCCTGTATTATTAACGCAACAGTGACCTGTGGTGAGAGTTTAGGCTCCGCTTCATACAACAGGCGACGTTTCTCAAGAAAGTACTTGAGTAATGACCCACGCTCAAATGTGTAGCGCAGAGCCGCGTCCCAACTTTCCACCGCATTGTGATGAAAAGCAGCCATAAAACTTGTTTTCCAGTACTCCCAGCATGCTCGTGGTTCATCGAAAAGCTGCATCTCATACCACGCTTTAGCTATACCGCCAAGGTAGCGGCGCATGTTGCGAATCTTTTGTTCGTCAGAGACCCACCCATTTTTTTCGCATGCGTATTCATAAAACCACAGCCAGTAGTTGGGGCTTGAGTGGCTATCTTCGAAATTATGCGGTTCCACTATGTTTTGTTGAAGGCTATGCAATATCAGTACATTTGTCAAAAGTTCTGTCTCATGCGTCATCTGTCGTTGTTGACGCTCGATGACATTCAAGATAGAGCTCACCTCCACCGACGAGTTCTGCCGAACAGTGCATCGGCGCGAAGGCTCCAAGACCAAGTCCGCAAGCTCCTCCAGCTGCAGGGCCACACTGGCGGATCCAGTCTCCAGGAGTGCCTCGCGACTCATTGAAGCTCTTTCCAGCACCAACTCGACGAGGCTGTCGGTTGTGACATCGCGGGCAAGGTCCTTCGCTGGCTCACCTTGCACTTGGTAACTGGTGAAGGTTATGCCATTTGATGACGTTTGGTCAACGAAGAAGGTCACCCACATGTTCGCTTGTCGGCTGCGCCAAAATGTAGCGTTCCCTTAGGCAGATATACCGAGACACATATCGAGAGCGAGACGGGTGTCATCCGCCATTTATTATTCACCGTTCGAAAGATCCCTTCTTCTTCCTCTTCTTTGCTGATCTCTGTGCTATGACGTTTCCGGCGTAGACCGCTTCAAAAGTGTGTCTTTATTTCTTGGTGCCGTCGTTGTATTGGACGGCACCAACCAAGCAACAATTTTTCCATGGCAAAACGTCGGCCCAACGTCTTTGGCCGACTGCAAAACCGTCGGCCGACGTTCGGCAACCAACGTGGGGCCAGCTGTGGGGATTGACACTGGCCTAACGTCGGCCGATTGTCGGCAATTGACGTAGGCCTACGGTCATGGCCGACTAGGCCGAGTGCGCGCCGCACGCCGTTTCACCACTGCCCGACGTTCCTAAGCGCCGGCTTGACGACGGCCGTCGGTCGGGCGCAGACGCTTCTTTTCGTAGGCATTATTCTGTTTTTTTGTTTTGTATATATATGTATTCAATCAAAATATATCAGTTTTATTAAAATATATCTTGTTTTCATGCGCTTCGTATTTTAGGCTAACGGTTCAGTTTAATTAGAGGCGTGCAACAAGCGCACAAGAACCTAGCACGCACGTAATACGCAATTAAACGCCTCTAGCTGATCATCTGTACTAGTCAGCGATTAAATACTTTCCAGTAGTTTATTTGGTGGTAATATGCAAATACGGCTACTTTTCATGCAGCAATATGTTCGCACTGAGCAGCAGTCAATGTGTAGCGCTTCCATTCCAGCAGCTTCCTTTTGTGTAGGCTCCTTTTGTTCGGCCAGTTCTCATGCTCTTGCGCTCGCACCAACTGAAAAAGAAATACGATGAGCGAATAATACTGTGCGTAAAGAAAATACACACTGATGTCACTTTTGTAAATTCTGTTAACACAATAGCAAAATAATTTTGTCGTACAGCACACTCAAGAACCATCAAATGAACTTACAGCCACAATTGGTGCACCGAGATTCTCAAGAGTGCTTCAAGCACCAGAGCAGGAAATCCTTGAAGATCGGCTGACCACTTATTGGCTCAGAATCATCACTGGAAAAAACAAAACAAGAACAGTGCCTAAAAAGAAAGGAATATACATGAATCAGACACACGATTATACGAACAAAATAGCACACACATTAACTCTATGCACAGCGTCGACACTGCGGTGGCAAAGTAAAATCACGCGTGCCATACACAATCAGCGCATATCTCAGTCTCGCGCGCTGTCTGTCATGTAATTGCTGCACTCTACCAAAGTTGAAAACCGACACAAACAATCCATCCTCACAATAATGTACCAGCCGGCATCGTACAGTCGGCATTTCTCATTTACAGGAACAAAAGCGACCGAATTCGGCGAGAAAAGCGCTAAGTATGACTTCTATAAACGTGCGTCTTACCTGATTTATTAATTTCTCCAGCGTACAGCAAAGTATCCACACTTGCGTTTTGTTGGAGTTTTCATTCCAGTGTTCCCTAGAGAAAGGAGCAAAATAATCACGCATACGATAAGATGAACACATAATAAGAGGAATTAAGCACTCCATACTTACTAAAAGCGAATTCCTGATTCCACGGACAAGGGCCGTTCCCTTGAAACATTTCTTTTTCTGTTGGAAACGTATAAAACGTACGGTCCAGACTGACGCAACAGTTGCACAAATCAAAGCGAGCACTGAGCAAAATCGATCATTCGCTACAGGATGAGGAATGCCACTTACGCGTATACGGCTTCGGTCGGAGCCGGGACAGGGCACCTGCGTGTCTTGACGGGATAGTTCGCGCTCTATCTGCCTATGTTGCTTTTTGTTAACGGTGTTCATATGAGCATTCAATTCGTAGCAGAAATCTACACTTGCACGCTCACCAGCACGTCCTCGCACTCATGGAGCATACAGAGCTGTGATTTGGCGGGAACGAATTTGCGCCCGGTGGCAGGCGGCAGGAGCCTTTCTCTCCCCCCTTGACCAACAGACGCTGTCACGGAAAAAAAAATCAAGCAAAGATCCCCGTTTCCGCTCTCTCGCCCTAGCTGCTACATCGTAAATTATCCTCTCTCGTTCAGCCGCGCACGTTCTGCGGTTCATTACTACAACTACTGATGCAATGTAGTATGTACCTTTATTTACGATATGCACGTGTGCTCCGTTGCTGCGAGTCGTACTGCAGCAAGTTTGCCCGTGTGTCTGCTTGTGTGACGTGATTGTGTTTGTTTTGTTTTGTGTGGTTTTACGTCCCAAAACCAGCTCTGATTATGAGACACGTGCTCCGGAAATTTCGACCACCTGGGGTTCCTTAACGTGCACTGACATCGCACTGTATACACTGGCCTCAACATTTCGCCTCCGCGTGATTATGTAGAAGACTATAACAAACATTATATCCCAGCCCACGCAGAGAATTTTGAATGCTCGACATAGATTGTAAAGATTAACTTCCCATGACGGATGACGCATATCGGCATTTCTCGGGCGAAGTTAAGGCGCGGAATCAGCAATTGTGCTTCATGAGCTCACGAGGCATGACCGTCCGCGTCGCGAACCAAAATGGAAGCTCGTCTAGTTCATTTGTAATATAGCGAATTTTACATGACAGGATAGCATGATTGGTCATGAGATCGATGACATGAAACATTCTTGTTCATTTACATGGGATTAACGATACTGAAATCACGTGTGGCGCACAGCTTCATTTCTCGGCCACAAGTGTGTATGTGTGTCAGCAAGGGACTGGGTAATTAAAACACTTAATGCCATCTCTTAGTGTGGAGATAAGGTAGACTGCGCTTACGCACGTGCAACCAACTCAAGCCGACGTCACAGCTGTGTACGTAAACGTGTGTGCCTAATTATTGACATCGTAATTTTATTACGTAGCTTTTTTTTTCTCGCGTGCGAGAGTTCAGAGCGACAACACATTTCCGCCAAATCCACCAGGGAAATATGAACCTGCTGGGCGCTTATTTCAGTTTGTGTAGATTCTTCCCCTTACATTTGCTGTTTTCTGCTTATTACTGTTTTCTTACACAAAGATTTCGATGTGGTGTGAAACAGTCATGAGACTTCTGGCGGTCATTATTTCGTATCTCAAGGCGTTACATCAGTACCGTGAATGTCCTAAATGTAAAGCGACAATAAAAAGATTTCAACTGTGAATTCAGCCCGTTGAGACAATAAATTAAAAAAAAAAGCTATTCCAATCAGCTCGCGAATTTGTTGATACGTTCAAACGCACACGTAAATTTTGACGATGTGAAATATACTGATCGGTTTTCAATGATTTGCTCGGTTCGTACTGCTACAGGAACGTTTATTTTACAATATTTACAACTGGCCAGATGGTCGATGTTTTCTTCTTCGTTTCTCGATCGTCTCTGAACAAGTTTTCTTCCTCGCTTGCGGCCGCTCTCCCTCCCTCTATCTCTTCCGGTCGAGGTGCGACACCGTCCTTGAAGCGATGCGTCCGAAACGAGTTTTATGCCTCCCTCGTCGACGGAGACCCCTCAGGCGATGCAGCTCCTCGTAGCCTTCTTGAGGGGAAACCGCCAAGTTTCGGGACGCCTATGAGGACCCCTCGTTCCGTGCGTAGGAAACGGAATACACACACGAGTGTCCGAGTTAAGCCGTCCCATCCGCACGGGAAGGGCGCCTCAGAATCTTCAACAGATGATAGCTTCGCACCCCGCACAGCCGCGCACCCCACTGCAGAGAAAAGAAGGAAAAAAGAACGAAGAAACCACGCATCGCCTGCCTGCCTCTTCCTCCCTTTCTGTGCCCAGAATGACCTTGGGAGTCTGAGGCCTGCGAGAGCGCGAAAAAAAAATTACAGCATATCCACGGAGTGAATGATGATGAGTGGGCGAAGCTCGGGATGTGCATCGTATATCGTGCCGAGTTCCGGATTAATTTAGTTAATGCGCATGCTACGAATCCTCACGGTTCAACTATGCACAATGCACAAGTGAAATCTCCCACCGGCACTTCATTGCAAGTCAAGATCCAGTATATATATATATATATATATATATATATATATATATATATATATTGTCACGAAGGTGATCGACAAGGCTCAGCAAAAGTAGCACGTCCTGCTTTAATGATGGCGTCCAACTCGATCAGAACGCTCGCACGATCTCCGCTCTTCTTCGTCTTCGGACTGGAGGGGTGGCCATAGTGGGTAGCTCGCTGCCGGCAAGGAGTAATCGTAGTGGGCACATCCCCTCGCGTCATTACTCCCCGCTTTAAAAGCGACCGTCCCGGTCGCCGACTGGCGTGAGGCAGCAGGAAAAGATGTGGGCGCGATGAAAGCAGGTAGAGGACCGCCTAATCACGGGCATAGTACGGCTTCATCCGTACAACGTGAACGACCTCCGGTCGCGGCCGACGTCGGCTCGAGCTGGTAGACGTAGTCTGAGGGACAACCTCATAGGTCACGTCGCTTAGGCGTCGCGTTATCTTGTACGGACCAAAGTACCGTCGCAATAACTTTTCCGAGAGCCCCGGTTGACGGACTGGTGTCCACACCCAGACGCAGGCGCCTGGTTCATACTGGATGGTCCTGTGGCCACTGTTGTATCGCTGCGCGTCGGCACTCTGCTTGCTGCGGATTCGGGTGCGAGCAAGCTGGCGAGCTTCTTCTGCTTTCTGGATAACGTCGTCAGCATTGTCGCTTCTTGGAGTTCCAGTGTCGACCGGTAGCATGGCGTCCAAAAGGGGTCGTAACGCAGCGTCCGTAAACGAGTTCAAATGGCGTGAATCTGGTGGTTTCCTGCACAGCGGTGTTATATGCGAACGTGACGAATGGTAGAATCTGGTCCCACGACTTGTGTTCTACGTCAACGTACATCGAGAGCATATCGGCTATGGTTTTGTTGAGGCGCTCTGTTAGGCCGTTCGTTTGTGGGTGATAGGCCGTAGTTTTGCGATGATCAGTATGAGTCAGCGTGACAATCTCCTGCAATAGGTCAGCAGTAAATGCCGTTCCTCTATCGGTTATTAAAACAGAAGGGGCCCCATGACGAAGGACGATTTCATGGATAAAAAATGTGGCAACTTCTGCAGCGGTTCCCCGCGGTATCGCTTTTGTTTCTGCATACCGTGTGAGGTAGTCCGTTGCAACAACTATCCATTTGTTCCCTGCTGACGAAGTGGGGAACGGTCCCAAAAGGTCCATTCCCAACTGCTGAAACGGCGCTGCGGGAGGGTCCAGGGGCTGCAGAAGACCAGCTGGCTTTACAGGTGGGACCTTGCGTCGCTGACAGTCGCGGCAGCTGCGCACGTACCGTTGTACAGACGAGTATAGTTGGGGCCAGTAATATTTCTGTCGTATGCGGGCTAACGTCCTGGCGAAGCCCAAGTGGCCCGCGCATGGGTCGTCGTGGCATGCCTGCAACACTTCTTGGCGCAGTGAAGCTGGGACCACAAGGAGGAACGTTTCTTGGCTGTTGTCGAAATTCTTCTTATATAGGACATTGTTCCGGAGGCAGTAAGAAGCGAGGCTGCGCGACATCGGCGGTGGAATAACAGCGTCGCCTCCCTGAAGATGAATAATCAGAGGGCGCAATGAAGTGTCTGCACGTTGGAGATCAGCCATCTCTACAAAGTCGACTATGCCGAGAAACGGGAAATCTTCTTGTAAGTCGCTGGTCTTCAGCGGTAGGGGCGCACGTGAGAGACAGTCAGCATCACCGTGCTTCTGGCCGGAGCGGTACACAACTGTGACGTCGTACTCCTGAAGACGGAGGCTCCAGCGAGCGAGGCGGCCAGAAGGGTCCCTAAGGTTCGTGAGCCAGCAAAGTGAGTGGTGGTCACTGACTACGCGAAAAGGCCTGCTGTAGAGGTAGGGTCGGAACTTGCCAATGGCCCAAATGACTGCCAGACACTCCTTTTCGGTCGTGGAATAGTTGCCCTCCGCCTTTTTCAGGGTGCGGCTCGCATAGGCTACGACGCGTTCGGCACCGTCTTGCCACTGAATGAGCACAGCACCAAGCCCCACGTTACTCGCGTCAGTGTGGATTTCTGTGTCAGCCTCGTCGTCGAAATGTGCGAGTACAGGAGCTGTCTGCATTCGGTTTCGCAATTCTTCAAAGGCTTCCTGTTGGTCTTTGGTCCACACGAAAGGTGTATCTTGACGCGTTAATCGTGTTAATGGTTCGGCAAGCTTTGAAAAGCCCTGGACAAAGCGGCGATAATAAGCACAGAGACCCAAGAACCGCTGTACGGCCTTCTTGTCCGCGGGACGTGGAAACTCTGCGACGGCAGGTATACCTTGTCAGGGTCTGGCCGAACGCCCTGGGGACTGACTACGTGTCCGAGAAACTTTAGCTCCTGAAAACCGAAATGACATTTTTCAGGCTTAATAGTGAGATTTGCTCGGCTGATTGCGACGAGGACGTTCTTGAGCCGTTCGAGATGTTCTTCAAACGTTCTTGAAAAGACCACAACGTCGTCTAAGTACACCAAGCAGGTCTGCCATTTCAACCCAGAGAGAACAGTGTCCATCATACGTTGAAATGTGGCAGGTGCGGAACACAGGCCGAAAGGAAGGACCTTGAATTCATACAGTCCATCAGGGGTCACAAATGCCGTCTTTTCGCGGTCGCGCTCATCAACTTCAATCTGCCAGTACCCTGACTTGAGATCCAACGATGTAAAAAATTGGGCGTGGCGTAGGCGGTCTAGAGCGTCGTCGATTCTTGGCAGTGGATAAACGTCACGCTTCGTTATACTGTTAAGGTGGCGGTCTCACTGCCGCCATCTTGGTTACGTTTAAAATTTTCCCGCTAGGCTACGCCACTCGGTCAGAGTAGCGGAGAACGGAGAAAAAGAAACTCCGGCCGGCTCTGGGTGAGGAGGAGACGCGCTTCTACGAACGTTCATACTAGCCGGGGACAGTACGCGAAGAAGCGAAGAATAGATCACAAAAAGAGGGGGGTGGGACTGGGGGTCTAAGGGTGGACACACTACAATGTTGTGGCCTTTCCTCTGGCTTCCTGTATTCTCTCCTTCGTGCTCCCCCAGTGAGCAAGTAATTGCTGTCGTTAGTCCCACTCTCGGAGCGGTGTGTATGTCTGTGCATGCGTGTGCTTAGTCCGTCTTTTTCTTTCTTTTTTCTCTCTTCGGTTTTTGAAATGTGTCTTTTTTTCATTCAGGTCTGAGGGCGACTGCCGCGACTGTCGCTGCTCACGAGCGATAGCTATGCTCCCCTCCATGTCTGCGCGGGCGGTCTCTTCTTTTATTTCACCTGCAGCCACCTCCCTCTGCAGTGTCGACAGTAAGCCTGTAAGGCATGACACTTGACTGCGTGAACAACAATGATTTGCTGTTTTGAAAAGGGTACCGTAAGCAAGCGAATTATAAAGCTTCTGGGCATGCGCAACTATAGCCCCATTCTTCTATGTGTGCATGTGACAACCAGCACTATTTTTCTCTCGTGTGACTCCTGTCGTTGGCAACTTGCAAAGATGAGGTAAGGCTTTAGATACGATGTGGTTGTCTAAGCGAACGTTGGTCAACCGAAATGAAGTAAAAGGACCCCCATTTAGGGACTCTTCGGTTGTTTACAAATACTCAGCAAAGTTCTGTTCTCCTGGTGCTGTCGACATGAGGCTGCCATGTATGAAAATTGGGGTGCTCCAAAAATGTGTACAGGCTCTCGATATCAGCAAACAGGCCTCCTCCATGTAATCAGCTCAGCGATTGACTTCCATGCCGCATGGCCACAACTGCATTCTTGTTCACTGCGACTATAGGGTGGATGGAATAAATGCGACAGGCTTTCTTGTCGTCCGTGCACGGATGTGCGCGAGTGCGATTTTGCCTGCTGTCTACGACCTGTTTATATTCCAACACCTGAATAATATAGTAAGGTATCATGCTTGTGAAATCCCTTTGAAAAATTTTGCCAGAATGGTACCCAGTTTCTTCTGTTTCATTTACTGTCTTCACTAAAGTGTGCGTGCGTGCATGTGTGTGCTAGTCATCTGTAATGTCTCTAATAGTGCACTTTATTTAACTCCTGCATTATGTCGTAACATAAATATTACTGTAATAAAGCGCAGTACACATACATAAAGCGTCCTACAAAGTGCGAAAATGTATGTACAACAATGCTACGCATACACTTTGCGATTGCGATGGGCTGTTTGGAGGGCTTCATTGTATCATGTGCGGGATTTTGCCACAGTTGGCTTCTGTTCCAGCCTGGCGAATCTTCAAGCACAGTCGAAACAAGAACAGCCTATTTAGTACTGATACCGTGTGGCACCACATCTCTCATTTTCCTCTGCTTCACGTCCTATGACGGGAGGACGCCCCACTTTATCTGTGATTATCACCCAAACTAGTAACGACAAAGCAATCACACCGGACGAATGAACACTTTTTGCCGCATTTTCTGCTACCTGAGCGCTGTAACCCGACCCATGCTGTTAGTATCGAAGCGTATACTCTATTATTATTACAGCGTAAGCTGTTATGAGATCACAACAAGGGCCGTTTTTGGCGCCGTAGTTGTCTGCCGCCGCCGCCGGTGTCCGTGACCGCGCGCAAATTTTAGAAAAAACAATCAGCACCGAGGATGATTCAAGCTCACGTCCTCTGCGTGGTTTCGAACCCACACCCTTTGCGTGGCAGTCGAGCATTCTACCACTGAGCTTGAAAAACCTGTGCTTTACCTGTGCTTGAAAAATCATCGCTAAAAGACCTAAACAGGTATAACGTCTGCCGAGTAATCGCATTTACAAATGTAATGTTACGTGGCAGAATAATAATACGCCACTACACGTCGCGGAAAGTGGATTGCATAACGAGTTCGAGGAATCATTTGAAAGAACACAGGGCTGCATGCTTCGTAGCTCTGCACCCATTACAGAGGCATCATCAACATCATCATTATGCAACAATGTTCTTCAACTTCGCTCTTCGATATACCTGATGGCGCCTCCTCGTAAAAGTGCGGACCGCTGCTGAAGAAGTGAATCGCAGAGCTATAGCTCTGCGATTCACTTGCTGCAGCCGCGCGCGTATACGCGCGCGGCTGCAGCAAGGCACCGTCGGGAACAACAGACAGCTGTGCAGAGAGAAGCCCAAACCGCAGATCGCCGTCAACGCCGGGCCAAGAGTTCGGTTCGTTCTCGGGGAAACGACGCCAAGAGTCTCTAAGATGTGCAGTTGTACAGATTTGCACGTTATAATACCGCAGTAATTATGGCGTAGTGGGTACTTCCCTACTTGGCGGCATGAGAGTTATGATTCAGGGATATCTATCACCCCCCCTTACCTCTACATGCACTATAGTTCTCTCAAGCGTTTAAAATGGCCTCTAAGAAGGTCGCTCCTCCAGCTAACGCTGTCACTGTCCTGCAGTTCCGCGCAGACCTGGCTCTTTTATCGTTGTGGCGGTGGTGTCGAGGAGCGCTTCATGTTTCCTGCGACTAAGTATTTATTTTACTGCATCCGCTATCGTGCCCATCGTCCCTTTTCTGTGTGAGGAGTCTACAAAAGGCGAGGAATGCCGACCACCTAACACACTAACAGCCACAAAAGTCGGCGGGAAATTACATCTGATACGGGTAGGACAGAAATGCACCCGTTCTTCTTGGCATTATTTCTGCTCCATGCCCACTTTTATGCAAGCTGTGACACAAACATCGTGAAAATTGCATGTTTTTGCGATGGTGCGTGAGGTATACGATTACGTCAAGAGAGAGGGGAAAAAAATGAGCCATTTCCTCTTGCGAAGGCGTGTGGCCAGAGTTGTGTGCACACGCAGAGGCGAAGCCGATGTTTGATGAAAGGTACGAACACATTTTACGGTCCTGAGCTGCCGCAGCGGTCATCACTACCAAAGGCGAAAACACACACGCGCGCTGCTGGTGTTTATTGCATTTCTTGGTCGGCACGTTGCTCTTGAGCGGTGCGCACTAGAAGCAGCCAACAACGACTGAGCCAACGACCCTTGAGGGAACGGCCACATTTACAGTAAAAGCGGTGTACAACAGGGGGGTATCACTCAAACGCTGGCGCGTAACTTATGCGCGTATGAATTAATTCACCTGAGCAAAGACTGACTGCCCCAAACGTTCCTTGCGAATCTCTTGGTCTCGAAGGAACCACGAGACGTCCGCACAAAGACCACAAATTTGTAACATCCTGCTCGCAGTACACAAGGGAGGCGTTGCGCCCGAATATTTTGGAACAATCCCGAGTTTGCTAAGTGAAGCGTCACTGCAACCTTTTTTTTGTGTTCTGAGACTTCGCGAAAAGAAATGACGGGAAAATCTGCTCGATCGATTTTCGAAGCTGCGGTGGTTACACGAAAAAGCGGGTGGAAAATGTGGAGATGAGACCACCATGCGAGTATGATGATAACAGAGATAAAATACCATATATGTCAACGAGAATACTATCTTATCACGTGTCTCAAAGCTTCGCTGGATTTCGAAACACGCAACATATGAGAAACGCTTGGAGTGCTACAGGTCACCCAGTCATCCGCACTTCCCACTAAAGAAGGCTTGCTCACTGCTTTTCTTTTTCTAACCGTATTGTTGAACCGAAGTCGCGTACAATAGGAGACACAGTACCTTGCCGAACTTATCACGCTTCACCGTATGGAGAAAGTAATTTTCCAGATATCGTCGTACGAATCTGGAAAAACGCGGAAGGCGAAGGCAAGTTTTGCGTGCACTTCAAAATCGCTTGCGCGGTTACTGAGAGCGTTGAGCGGTGACTACGGAAGAGTAGGGGGCAGGGACATATGGTCATGAGGTAGGTGTGCTATTAGCTTATGCACGCAACATCTCGCAGTTCGTTTTTGAAGCACCCTCTTCAAGATAGCTTGTCACCCGTCACTGCACACTTGCACTGTTATGCCAAGGAGAGAGGGAGAGATTTTGTTCAGGCCATTGAATGAATATAGGGTGGGGCCCTCACTTTATATATACCTGTAGCGCCAAAAGCACCTGCAACGCTATGTGTCACGCGGATCAGGCTTCGCTGGCCACCTGGGCTTCACGTCACGCAGCACAGCGTCGAAGGATTTAGATCGAGGAAATGGAACAATAGCCTGAAGCTCAAATTCCAGCGTTACGTCAAATAACGTCGAGATCGCTCCGCATCCAAGGCACTTGCGTGTATAAAGGTAGGTTCGATGGTGAATAGGGAGCGCATCATCATCATCATCATCATCAGCCAATTTTATGTCCACTGCAGGACGAAGGCCTCTCCCAATCCTCGCCATCCTTGCCTGTCCTGCGCGAGCTGATTCCATTTGATGCCTGCGAATTTCTTGATTTCGTCCCCCCATCTTACTCTCTGCCGCCCGCGGCTGCGCTTACCCTCTCTTGGTATCCATTCCGTCGTTCTAACTGTCCATCGGTTATCTAGCCTTCTCATCACGTGGCCTGCCCATGTCCATTTTTTCTTCTTAATATCGTTCATTATGTCGGCGACCCCCGTTTGTTCTCTGACCCACTCGGCTGTCTTCCTATCCCTTAGTGTAACGCCTATCATTTTCCGTTCCATCGCCCGCTGCGCGGTTCTTAACTTCCTCTCTAGCTTCTTTGTAATTCTCCATGTTTCTGATCCGTAAGTCAGTACTGGCAGGATGCAGTAGTTATATAGTTTCCGTTTGAGTGATAGTGGTAGGTTTCCGTTCATGAGTTGTGAATGTCTGCCATATGCGCGCCATCCCATGTTTATTCTACGGTGGATTTCTTTTATATGGGTGGGTTCTCCAGTAAGTAGCTGTCCTAGGTATAGATATTCTTCTACGACTTCTAATGTATGGGTTTCGACCTTGAATAGACGTTTTTTCGCCGTGCCACTTACCATTATCTTTGTTTTCTGCATGTTCATCCTTAATCCTACCTTAGCGCTTTCTCGGCTTAAGTCTTCAATCATCTTTGCAATTCGTCGCCATCATTGCTAAA